>JAPDNY010000003.1:102598117-102616857 GCA_029375565.1 Gekko gecko | reverse complement strand
GCCCCGACGCCATTATGGGGCTTTGCTATGGACTGTTTGCTGTTGCCACATGGTCTGTCTAGACTGTAAAATGGATGCCAAGGTAGAAGCCCATAGAGAAAGGAAAAAGCTGTCTTTTTTACTCTGAGGGACTCCATTACATACCTGCTGCATGTCACATACACGGATTAAGGGCCATACAGCAGACAAAGGACTTTTCCTCTGCCAGTGCATGAAGGGATTACCCAGTCAAGCATTCAAATTGTTAACGACCCTTCCTGATGCTAATCAGGGACAATCAGGGAAGTCTCCCACCTTTTGTTTACCTGGCCAGCAAGTCCTATAATCCATTCAACTAGACACCCAACACCTGGCTTCTATTGTTAAATCCAG
Organism: Gekko gecko; assembly: GCA_029375565.1. Taxonomy (NCBI): domain Eukaryota; kingdom Metazoa; phylum Chordata; class Lepidosauria; order Squamata; family Gekkonidae; genus Gekko; species Gekko gecko. The sequence goes on along the minus strand of JAPDNY010000003.1, from coordinate 102,616,485 downwards.
ACCCTGCCTCTCTGAAGCCCATTGGTCAAACCTAAGGTCTGCCTCTACTGACATCACACACACCCCTGGGACCCCAGATTGGCCCAGGTAATCTTTTGTTCTCACCTGAGACCAGCCCCCAGGGCCACCCATTGGGCTGCATTGTCTTACAGTGGGTATATCCCAGAACTCACATGGCCTTAGAGGGTGTGTCTCTGCCATGAGCCAAAATGGCAGCCCACCCCTGAACCCTCTGGGTTTAGGCCACAATCCTTCTTCATGGACTTCTGCACATCTGACAGGTAGTATCACCTCTCCATAAGCCATCAATCCCCTGCTTTCTTAGTTCTATTTTATGTGTGTGAATGCTTGAATACTGTTTGTGTGTTTGTGAATGAATAAATAAGGATTATATTCAGTAAAATAATATTTTATTAATTATACCTGGACTCTGTGTCTTTTACTGGGAACCATTACAGACTAGCAGCATTCTCTGTATATACAGGCGAGAATCCAATAATAATAATAATAAACCAATTGCTATATTTAAAATAGAGCAATTGGGCTAACAGAAATGGAGGCACCGCTGGGATTCGCCCTGACCATCTGAACGTGCATGCTAGTCGACACGTGTTCTTCAGATGGCCAGACGTGGAGAAGAAGCTGTTTGTGTGGTTTCAGTGAAGACCTGTGTGAAAGGTTGCTGTCTGTGTGATTGGCTAGAGAGCATTTTCTGTTATGGGAGGCTGTTTTTCCCCTTTGTCTCCTTCAGCAACTCCTGGTCTATTTTGTGGGGTGGGAACCAAGACCGATAGTGTAGGGTGTTAGGAATTGCACCACACTACACCACACCACACTGCGCAGGCAGCCATAACTGTAAACTAAGAGGAGCCATGCCAAGGTTCCACCGTCCTCCAGAGTCTCTGGAAGCCCACTTCCCTGTCCCTTTCAGCTTTGACTAGCTAGCAGAGCGTAGAATTAAAGTGAGCAAAGAGGTCCGCTCGCTGGAGTATATTATTCCGAGGACCCTAGGTTGTAGGTTGCCCTGAAACCTTCCCGGGTTAGTAGGAGGTCATCCCGGTGGATAGAGTATCCAAAAACCCCAATAGACCGGTTTAAAGGAGTAATCCGGCAAGGGACGTGAGGCCCAGGCCAAGCCCACGCTCAAAACTCCGAATTAAAAGGGTTAATGGTGAGCCCGGCGGGGACAGAGGTCTAGCCTAGAAAAACCAGATGGAAAGGGTTATTGAGGGAAAACCCGGCGGGGACATAAGTCTAGCCTTAAAAAACCTCAAATCTAAGGGTTTTCGGTAATCCAGGCAGGGGAGTGAATTCTAGCCTTCAAAAACCGTCACTCACGGACCACGAGGCCTAAAGAGCTAAGCTCACCTCACCCGCGAGCAGAAACAGAAGAGGGGAGAGGCAACGTGATCAGGGGATCCCTATTCTGAAATGGAGCCACGTTGCTCCCAATAAAAAAGGCAGCCCTGCTGCACACCAGTTCCCCCCCCCTCTTCCTTGTTAGTGGACAGTGGATGGGAATATCCTGAAATTCTCCCGGGTTAAGTTGGTTTTCCTGGTCACGGGTGGAATGCCTTAAAACCTTCTATATAGTGGATGGGAATATCCTGAAATTCTCCCGGGTTAAGTTGGTTTTCCTGGTCACGGGTGGAATGCCTTAAAACCTTCTATATAGTGGATGGGAATATCCTGAAATTCTCCCGGGTTAAGTTGGTTTTCCTGGTCACGGGTGGAACGCCTTAAAACCTTCTATATAGTGGATGGGAATATCCTGAAATTCTCCCGGGTTAAGTTGGTTTTCCTGGTCACGGGTGGAACGCCTTAAAACCTTCTATAATCCAAGTCTTAGAACACTTGGGAACCATAAGCCAGAGAACCTGCCAGTGAGCTGTAGAATCCTTACTGGTTAGAAACATCCAAGTTTTAGAACACTTGGAAACCAGAAGCTGAATGTGTGTTTGTGTGTGGGTAGCTGCACACCAGCATCCCACATGGACTTTGAGACTCCAGGAATCCGGGTCTTTTTCCCTTTGGTGGCCATTGGCCTTTTTGGTTTGTAAAGTAAGTTTGTTCCTCAGATCCGAGAATCTGAAGTTAGGCAAAAATGCTAAGTTCAAAACAAGACCATTGGCCTTTTTGGTTTGTAAAGTAAGTTTGTTCCTCAGATCCGAGAATCTGAAGTTAGGCAAAAATGCTAAGTTCAAAACAAGAGGAAGTCTGACCTTGTAATCAAGATCCTCCTCTCAAATTCCCTTTTCCCAAATGGAAGGAGACCTGGAAAGGGTGATAGAATTGTAACAGAATATACAAAATGCCAGGCAGTCTTTTTAGAAATCAAACTGCCTTGCTCCCTAGCCTCTTAAGTAAAAACCCAGCAGGCAGAAGTAAGTCACCAGTCTTGCCATGCTGAGCAGCTTGAGACCCTGGTTGCATTTGCACCCCATGTGATGCTGCTAGAATGAAACTTCTGGGAATGACCAGGCCAACTCTCAGTATAGAAACAGAAGCAGTCATTAAGTACAGCCACTTAATGGCTGGAGCAAAATAAATAAGACAGTGAATGCCTAAAGTAAAACCTCCCCCATTCCAACTCCAAACTGGGCAAGGAATGGAGTGCACACAGGACTTCCCTATGGAAAGAACTGAGAAAGAAAAAAAAAACCTCACCCCTTAACTTATTGCCCAGAGAATAGCATCTCCCTTTGGTAGTGCCAGCCTCCAGGCAAGACCTGGAGCTCTCCCGGAGTTATAGCAAATCTCCAGGCTGCAGAGTCCAGTTCCTCTGCAGAAAATGAGTGTTTGGAGGAGAGGGAAGACTATGGCTTTTGCCCCACTGGAGTCTTCATCCTTCTTCCGACCCAAGCCTAGATCTCCAGGAATCTCCTGCCTGGCCCTGGACCTGGCAGCCTTGCTCAGCACTTAGCAAGACCAACAGGTCCAAAAATCTGTAACTTATGTAAGTAAGGAACCTTAGCTGCAGAACTCAGGCCCCAGAAAGAACCTGAATTCAGTGGACAGTGCAGCTATGTCACCAAAATTCCCAAAACATGCTTAAATGCTTGAGAGATGAAGTCCAATACAGATGTAGCATCAGAAATAGTCTTTCTATAATTACTGGCATAATTGAGAGAAATTGAGAAAATTCTGTACCACTGGTTTTACCTTTTAAAATATAGAATTCAAGAAATCCCATTCTCTTCCCAAATGCCTTTGGGAGAGAATTGGATCCATTTCAGTCATGTTTAAAACAGCCAAAAGAGTGGAAATTTAACACTTGCCTAATCAGGAAACTTTAGCAGCCCCCCTTCTTCACTGTGATCAGCACAGGAAGACAAAAAGAGCCAGATGCCCCTTGAGGCGAGCCCAACTTTGTCTCCGTGACTGTCAGCGTAGGAATACAGCTTCAAGAGAGAGAGAGAGAGCATTTACTGATCAAGATGTGTACTAATTTTCTTCTGACTTTTCTGTCTCAAATTGAAGAGGAAAATGTAAGACTCTCACTCTCCATTTAAAAATTCAAATGAACCCGCTGACTTGCCACCTTCCAGGGGAAAACCCAAAGGAGGACAAGATAAGGCTCCTAGCTAGATTAATGGCCCTTCTGGAGGGTAACAATTGCACCTCCTTCTTTTGTTAAGAGAAATCTCCCTCTGTAAAGGAACTAGGGGGGAGCACAGAAAAGAAAAAAAATGTTTTCTCCTTTGGTTTTTAAGGCATAGATGGGGAATGAAAATGCATAGAGAAGACTGATCTTTTCTTCCCTTTTGAATTTGTAATTCCTTGTCTATTACAGGAAGGTCATCTTCCTTCCCCCCATTCCAAGTTTAGTTTTTGTTTTTTTTTAAAGGTCCGTTTTAAAGTTAAAAATACATTTATTTGCATCCTCTTCCTTGGAATTTCTCATGATTAGAGATCCCTTACTTTCAAAATGGTACATTTAAAAATAGATTTTAAAATAGATTTGTTTCTGTTCCATTAATTTATTACAGCATCTCGATTTTAAGCTTTGTCTTATCTTCCCATTCTTATAGAAGGGAATCTCTTTTTAAAATTTCTTGGTAAATTTGTGTGATCTAGAACTATTTCATCTCTTTAAGGTTTTATAAATACTCTTTTGGTTTTGGAATTAGCTGTTCTCTTAAAGCCCCACCTTTAGGGCTAACGTTTCTTTAGTTTTGATATCAGTTTATATATAGCTACCATAGAATATTTTAAAGGGTTTAAGTCTGGCAGCACATCCCTTCTGATTTTGTTCTAGTAAGCTATATGCCCAGGCCCCCTTCAGCCCAGTTTCTACTAGCAAGGAAAGAAACTCTGTACATGCTCAGAAGAACTATTTGCTGGCACAAAGCCTGTGCCAGAGACAACTTTTTTTCTTTCCTCTTCTCTTGTGGTGTGATCTTTGGCCGACTTCTTAAATCATGCAGAATTATCAAGGGCTACTGCCTCTTCTCTTCTCTTGGATTTTCAATCCTGTCTGTAATTTTCAATCCTGTACTTGATTCTTTCATCTTTATTTTGTTTAAGGGCTTCCTCTTTGAGGTACACAATCAGTACCTGATGCTCTAAGTTTATTCTCCTATTTAAGTTTTATCCCTGCATGGCTAAGCATCTTTCTATCCATGCAAACCTGTTAATCTGTCTCTCAAGTTCTTTCATATCTGCAGGAACTGAAAATCTGAACCTGCAATTGAAGTCTTATGCCTGATAGTAAAGGCACACCTTATAAGTTATTTTAGGAATTGTTTGTTTTATATGTGTGTTAATAATTATTGCTTTCCAGCTTTTTGTTAGCTTTGTTTTTGGGGTATGACCCACCCCCTATAAGCCGGCAGTTTTCCCTGGGGGCCCCCAACTTTTTCTACAACAGCCATGGCAATCTAACTTCCTTTTTTTTTTGAAACGTTCTTTTGTTTGGCTATTTTTATAACTTCTTGGCGCCTCCAAACTGTGCACATCTTCACCTGGAACTCTGCTCTGGTCACCATAATAAAATAAAACTGAACGTTCAGCTATTTCCAATTGTACCTGGAGAATACTCTTGCTATGCATATGCATCAAAGACTTTCCAAGATTCCTGTTCAGCCTACAAGACCTCGATCTTGCCAAAGCCATTGCTCCCTATTTGCTACGCACTCCAAGTCGCCTCCTAATTTGCCTTTGCTCCAGTTTTAGCAAAGGACCTGCCAATTTACCAGCTGCCTTCTCTGGTCCTCCAGATTGCTTGCAAACCATCTCATGGACATTGGATGCCACCTCAAGGGCAGGCAACTCTCACAACCAGCTGCAAATACCTCATGGCACCCACCCAGTTAAAGCATGACACTAAGGCTCAGATTGCCTGTGCCTTCTGGCAACTTGGGTACCTAGGGGGGGTGGTTTCAAAAATGTATCAATGTTCCTTACCCACATTTATCTGTAATGTTCAACTGAAGCTCAAATTGATTTGTATCACTGACTGTATTTATTCATTGGTCATTTTCATGTTGTTGCTCACATGTTCTAAATGTTTTGTAATCATGCTTTTACACACATTCATTCTCAATTCTTCCAGCATAGCATTTGCATTGCTTTTAGTTATCTTTCTGCTTTAAGTTTGCTTAACCCACCAATTTTTGCTTTCTGTATTTGTCTAATTGTTTAGGAATGTTGGTAAGCAATTACCTTTGAGTTAGATATGTTTTTAGCTTATAAGTTTTTAGAATTATTAGGATGTCTTGCATTTCCTTTTTGTTGCTTTATAATAATTAGAAGCCTTCATTAGATTTGCTATAGGTAGCATTATGTACAGTAGTCATGTCTCTCTGGAAGATGTGCAGAAGGTCCCTGCAAACACATACACAGAGGCACTCACCCTTCCTTATTTTAAAACACTTTTTTAAAAAAAAAATTTTTCCTTTTGGTTCCCAGAGATATATTTTTATAGCCGGTATGCCTGACTCCCTCACCGAGCCTTTCCCCTGTAAATTCTTTCTCTAACCTTGTTCGGCTGTCCTTTCTTTTCTGGTCATATGGAACTCCAACGGCAGCAAAACATCATTTGAAGTGAAGCCATCTTGGCTCACGCCTAAAGACGGCTTCAAGGGGGGAATTGTTACCAGAGGCACTGCCTTTTATTCTTGGGTAGCCCCAAAACAGGGGTGCCCTACTTTCTAACCTGAACCAAAGTCCCCAAAAGCCAGGCACTCTCAGCTTGACCACAGAGTTGGGCTGCAAGTGGTCTGCAAAAGGGATTTCATATTCAGGTTTCATAAGGTGACCTCAGAGCAAGTCTTCCCCTCCACCCAGCAGAGATTATGCTCATGGAATAACAATGAGTTCCAGAGGTAAGTATTTAAAAGCCACCTGGCACTCTTCAGCACCTTACCCAGCCTTTTGTGTTTCTTTGTCTTTCTTGCCTCTGTCCCTCAAGATACTGGGAAGTCTCCATCGAAGTGTGTATGTGCAGACGATGTCATCTGACGCTGCCATGTCTGCAAGGGGGGATATGTTAGCCCTGACGCCATTATGGGGCTTTGCTATGGACTGTTTGCTGTTGCCACATGGTCTGTCTAGACTGTAAAATGGATGCCAAGGTAGAAGCCCATAGAGAAAGGAAAAAGCTGTCTTTTTTACTCTGAGGGACTCCATTACATACCTGCTGCATGTCACATACACGGATTAAGGGCCATACAGCAGACAAAGGACTTTTCCTCTGCCAGTGCATGAAGGGATTACCCAGTCAAGCATTCAAATTGTTAACGACCCTTCCTGATGCTAATCAGGGACAATCAGGGAAGTCTCCCACCTTTGTTTACCTGGCCAGCAAGTCCTATAATCCATTCAACTAGACACCCAACACCTGGCTTCTATTGTTAAATCCAGACCCTGCCTCTCTGAAGCCCATTGGTCAAACCTAAGGTCTGCCTCTACTGACATCACACACACCCCTGGGACCCCAGATTGGCCCAGGTAATCTTTTGTTCTCACCTGAGACCAGCCCCCAGGGCCACCCATTGGGCTGCATTGTCTTACAGTGGGTATATCCCAGAACTCACATGGCCTTAGAGGGTGTGTCTCTGCCATGAGCCAAAATGGCAGCCCACCCCTGAACCCTCTGGGTTTAGGCCACAATCCTTCTTCATGGACTTCTGCACATCTGACAGGTAGTATCACCTCTCCATAAGCCATCAATCCCCCTGCTTTCTTAGTTCTATTTTATGTGTGTGAATGCTTGAATACTGTTTGTGTGTTTGTGAATGAATAAATAAGGATTATATTCAGTAAAATAATATTTTATTAATTATACCTGGACTCTGTGTCTTTTACTGGGAACCATTACAGACTAGCAGCATTCTCTGTATATACAGGCGAGAATCCAATAATAATAATAATAAACCAATTGCTATATTTAAAATAGAGCAATTGGGCTAACAGGTCCCAAAACGACTCTGCTCTACTACAATACCACTACATGCATAAAAAATTAGTGCTGTTTCTGTAAATTCTAGCAAACCAAACCAGTGAAAAGATGCCACTGATGTACCATCTTACAAATATTCTCCTTCAACATAGTGGAAACTGAGAAAGAGCAACCACAACTGAATATATAGGACTAGATTCTTCCTAATGACTTCCTCCATCTAGGAATCAAATTACTGGTATTTGCCAATAAATTAGTATAGTAAATTGACACTGAATTCTGATTTTGTAATAAACAAATTTATTCATCTTGGCCCCTTCTACTTCTGCTGTGCCTGCTTCCAATCCATCCTTGGCACTTTCTTTTCTCAAATTCCAATACTAATTTCTAACTTTTTAAAAATCAGCATTAGATATGTCAAGTTACAGAACAAAAAAACTAACTTCAGAAGAACAAGGACTGTGATAACACTGATTCTATCAGAAGGGACAACTGTAATGAAGTTATATAAAGCCCTTCAATATTAATTTCTCTGAGGACTGGAACCAGATTAAATTCACAAACCATATCTAAATTAATAGCTGTTTGAATTCCCAGATACTTAATCACTTCTGAATAAGACAATTTACATAACCAGTTATCAATATTTAAATCTTCTTTGATCATGTTAGATAATAGTAGTTCAGATTAAAATATGTTTAACTTATGTCCAGATACTGTCACATACTCATCTATAATTTCCTTCAGTTTTATACTATATTTATGGACATTCAGCAACAAAACTGCCAAATCATCAGCATATAAACTCACTTTATAACAGTGGTAATGAATTTTAATGTCTTGGATTTCACTTGACTCATATATATAGATAGATAGATTGCTAGTGCTTTGAATGCTACTGCAAAGAGGAGAGTTGAAAGAGGACAGCCCTTCTCAACATCACTTAAAATTTTAACTGGTGCCAACAAAAAGGCCCGATTTTGCTAATCTTCCAAGCAAATCTGAGTAGATTATATTAGCCCAACTAATACAGCTCTCTCCAAACCCAAAATTTTTTCAGAACTGGCAGTAAAAATTTATCTGTCAAAGGGAGCTTTGACTGTCGAAAGCTTATACGCCCCCCCCTCCAAATCTCGCTGGCCTCTAAGGTGCTACTGGACTTGTTAAGTACACAATTTAAGACGAAGTGATTCAGCTTTATTTTAACAGCAAATTTCACCTCAGGAACACACCACAACAAGTGGAGCACAGCTGTCTTTTTAAACCATCCCGGGCTGTCAAAGCCACACCCATAACAAGTTAAGGACCAATAACAATACAGGGATAAAGGCCAATCAGGACTGTTCCCTCTTCGATACATATTTACATGGTGATTGGTTATATACAGAGGTTTCACAGAAACCAGCCAATAGTAATGTGACAGATTACAATCCACATTCTGCCTGAAGCTTAACATGAGAAAGAATAGGATGGATTTAAGCTTCAGGACATAACAGGACTTGAGGTAGAAATTTAGGTTCCACACAATTAAATGCATTCTTCACATCAAGAAATAGGAAGGCCACTGTAAGTTTTGGGGTAATTATATATTGTGCCAGATTACAAAATTTTCTTATACTTAGGTTAAAGACTGTTCAGGGATGAGGCCAGTTTGATTGTTACCTATAGGTTCTGAAATAATCTGTACCAGACAAGATGCCAACGATTTTAAGATCTTATAATCATTCTGTAATAAAATTATGGGTCTATAAGAACCAATCTCTTTGTTGTCTTTGCCAGGCTTTAAAATTAATACAACTTTCTCATAGTCCAAGACACTGGTAATTGTTTTGTAAGGTATATCTCCTTCAGTGCCCTAAATAGAGATATAGATAAGGTATCCACAAAAGTTTGATAATATTTAGTAGTGAAACCAACTAAACCTGGTTCTTCATTCTTTTAAAGAAATTTAATAGTAGAAATTACTTCCTGTAAAGTTAAGGGATGGTCTAATCAACCTTTATCATCCTTAGTAAATTTCAGTAACTTTCTAAGAAAGTCATTTTTTTTCAGTTTTGGACTATCAGCATTATATAAATTCTCGTAATATGTCTCAGATTCCTTAACAATGCATTCAGTTTTGGTTTCTATTGCACCATCACTATTTCTAATGCCTATAATGATTTCTTTTGCTTTCTGCTTATTTACCCTTGATGTGCTAGTAACTTCCCTGTTTTACCACCAGATTCAAAGAACCTCTGTTTAAGATAAAGTAGATTTTCATGTATTTTTTCACATATATTTAGATGGCTGAGGGAGGGAAAGCAGCATGGTATAGCACAATCTGGGAAGCTAAGCAGGGTCAGTACTCAGACAGAAGACCATCAAGGAGAGCTCTGCCGAGGAAGGTAATGGCAAACTGCCTCAGCTTCTCACTTGCCTCAAAAGTCACTTGCGATGTCACAGCACTTACGTACATAAAAAGCCGGGATTTATGGCCAAAGTGAGAGAAGAGTCATAGTATTTTTGGAGAAAATGTACCGTCTCTAAACCAGCTTTCCTTATGCTCAAAGCATGATAGTCTGGTATCAGCTAATCAGGCATTACGGATATGCTTTGTGACATAACCTTCTCATCTGAATTCTTTGGCAAATCAGAGGTGGTGAGACTGCAGTTCACCTTCACCCCCCCAACCCCCCCAGGGTTGAATTCACACATTGCTGGATATTGTGCTGTCACCATCCTATATTGGTCATTTACAGATAGGATTTCCTGTACAAACAAAAGAATCCAGTTGGGAATGGCTGCTGTAATGCAATGACAGCACAATGTTCCCATGATGTGTGAATGGCTGAGCCAGGAGGAAGTCAGCTGCAAGGTCACCACTGTGATATTGTGATGTACCGTTAAAATGAACAGCAAGCGCAATTAAACGAAGTTCCTCTTTTGTACCACTAAGTTCAGCAACAGGACCTCCTGTCAGTTCACAAATCAATGGTTCACCATGCCTCATTTTAAGGGCAGCGTCTTATTCCAGTCAGCACAAAAGGGAACCAATCTTAGACTTCAGTGCTGCCTATGATTGTTAAAAATGTAGATCTAACAAGTAAAAGTTGAGGGTTCCGGCCACCATGATAATCTGTAAGGGTTTCATGAGTGAACGAATGGCCATAAAGTATGGCCACAAAGATATAAAGATAAAAGGCCATCTCAGTAAAGATGTTTACCTCATGGCTTGGATGGATCCAGCTGTAACTTTCGCAGACCAACAGGTTTTCTTCAGCAGAATGGGACTTTCTCACTTCCTGTTTCCTGCTTCAATGTAAAATGCTGCTCCTGGGGGACAGGGAACCCCCCGGGAGCAACAGAAGGTCTACAGTGGGAGGGGGCAACTGGTATAAAAATCCTTCCCTCCCCCAAGTAGAAATCTAGTACAAGATCCAACTCCATTCCTTTAATTATTCTCTCATCCATACAGAGAAATTTATGAACTGGCACAATAATGTGTTTATATTTCAAGTGTGACGTATCAAAAGAAGAAAAAACTTACTAAAATGGAAGCAACAAGAGGTCAGAGAAACGGTTAGAATAATTATTGCCTGTAAAACGCCTCTGAAGGTCAAGCGCTTGCTAATAATGCAGTACATTTGTTCTCATGGAGTTATTTAGACCAAAACCTAACAGGCATCTACAGTCCCTGAAATAAGTTCATTAATGTTACACTCTCTTTCAAACAGGGCAAGGGAGCCCCCCCCCCCATTTTGTGTCTTGAGGCCCCAGGTTTTGCTGCTTCCAATTTGCACTGTATACACACAGATGGCTAATGAATACACCACATAAGAAATACATCCGTTTATTGTTTTATGCTCATGTTAGTAATACACAGTACAATATTTCTCTAAGTAAGGTGTAACTCTGGGAAATATTACTGCTAAACAGAAGGAAAGTATGGATAATTTGGCAGAGGAAGCCAAAGTGAGAAGCTACAAAATGGCCAAATATTTCCATCTGTTCTGCCAACTGGGATGCATTGAACTGCAGCTTGATTCAACCCTTCTGCTGCATATCTGCACAAAGATGCCGGCAGAGGAAGGCAGGTTTCTGTTTCTTCTGCAGAGTTATGGCATACTTGCTGTTAAATGCTGTCAGATGGCACGGTTCAAAGAACATATTTTCTTAGGAGGTCAGGCTGTATCACACTTTTTATACAGAGGGAACACCCTCACCACCTTGCTGGCTGCTTATAACTGGTTATCCCTGTTTTTGTATCTATTGCTTTTCATTTCTCTTTGATATTTGCTCTTCCCTGTATAACAGAGTATAAAAAGATTTCATAATTTCCTTTAGTTCTTCTTTCTGAAATTTCTCCTTCTCCCCATCATATAAAGAATAGATCAATCTCTTTTCACTTTCCTTTCTAAGTTTATAGGCAAGCCATTGCTCTGATTTATTTGCATGCCAGGCCCAGATGGGATACCTGCAGAATATTTATAAAGTACTGGTATTATAAAGTACTTTTACCATACAAGATGGGGGAGTGTATTTCTTTGTTTGCCTGCTCATACCATCAAAAATAGAAAATTTAAATGACCCAATAATAGTTTCTGTTTCTAAATTCCAGTTGAAGTATAACTTAATCAAAGTTAATCATACAACATCAAGTATTTCAAAATATTTCAATTGGTAACACAACCCCCTATTCAAAAGAATAGACACAAGAGTCAGTATAACTAATCCACACAGCCTTCCTAACACCAACAGCTGGAAGAAAAGAATTCCAAAAGGGCTCTACTGAGCTGAGAGTTCCCTGAAACCGGAAAATTCCAGCACTGATCAGTAATGCTTATTATTTCTCTGCAAGAAACCTATGTTATTGAAATTAATTTTGTTACAAAGATCTCAAGATATTGAAAGTCGTTACGAGAATGTGGAATTGTGTGATTATAAAAATTGAACATTTCCATACTGTAGGTAGTCTGACATGAAAAAGTGCTTTCATTTAATGAAGCAAGATTTAATTCTGTTTGTTGTATAAACAGTACTATTTCTCTTTTTCTTCTTTGGTGTTTTTGTTTTTTGTTGTGTCCTATGTCCCTGTGTATCTATGTGTGGTTGTGTTATTATGAAAAATAAAAAAAGTTTCAAAAATTATGGACGAACCCCTCTCGTTTCGTGAACATGTGTTTGCACTGGAGGTGGGCAGCATCTGCAGCAGGCTCTACAATTGCTTCCATACTATTTTTTCCTCATGTGCAGCTTAATACTTGGACTAAATGTACAAAACAGCCACACACTCTCTCACACACGCACACTTGAATGCACTGGCAGCAAATAAACAAAAAACATTGAGGGTAACCATGTTTTCTTTACTGCTGAGGGAGAGGGATGGCTTCCTGTATTAATAGATTTGCTCACCTTGCCGGGAAAGAGGCATCTCCCGGAATGCCTGTTCCTAAATCTTTCACATCGCATTAAGCTTATGTTTCTCCTCCAATGTCTTCATTTGACTGCAAAGAATACCTTTGCTCCTTGTTGTGTGACTGCCCTGCAGTGCATAATTTTATTTTTTTCCTGAACTTCTGCTCACAATTGTTGGTGGCATTTTAATGATGAAGCCGGCTTAATATAAGGGAAAGACCTGTTTGGATAATATACCTGAGAAATCATGCACATACATAAGGTTTTTCATAGATAACCTTGACATCTATATAGAACAAGGTAATGCTGTCATGCCAGTTGAGTATATAGAACAAGGCAATGCTATCATGGACATAATGATAACGCTTGCCTGTGTTGTAATTTTTCAGCTATTCATTTAGTACGTCTTTCTGGCACTGATAACTTATGAGGCCAAGGAGCACTGAAGCAGTGCTCAAACTGAAAACACACCTGCTTCTGTGTCACTACCTGTAACCTTACAGGAGTGCTTGTTGGGGCTGCTGTTCCTTGCCCTGGAGCTCAACCCTGAGTCTAGAACAAGAACACCATCTCATGGAAGGTTGTCGTTTATAAAGAAGCTGGCATGCCTCTCAGGAGGAACTTCCCAGCTTTGTGGCATAGATGGTTTGAGGCCACTAATAGAAAGAGCATGCAGAGTCACAAATGTGCTTCATGGAAGGTCCCAAGAGACGGACAGACAACTGATCTTTGCCCTTCTCACACAAGCTGTGCAGTTACATGTAAGCATGAAGACTCATTTCCTTTTTTCTTTATGAGTGAAATTGTAAGTGAAACTTTTTAAAAATCGCATCTTAATTAAAATTTGATGGAGCCACCAGAGGTCAGATGAATTTGCTTCAGGGGCTGGATCAGCCTGAGGCTACCAGTTGGCCATTCCTGCTCTAGAGAAAACAGGTTACACTAATGATTGGTAAAAAGGGCTGAGGGCTGCAACATCTGATAAAAAATGTATAATTTATATTATGACTCAGTGGAAAACTTTGAAAAGGGTTCTGTCTAGATCTGTTGCAGAACAGTGTTTTATCTGTATGCTTCCTGTCTGTTGTGCTGAGCTAGTTTAAAACAAAACAAGAGTTTACATTTCTTGCACTTTCCACATGATTTTGCTATATATCTGATCATACATAGGCCAACAACTGTCAGTACAACTGCTGTTTGGAATGACATCTGGGTAGGATGTGGGGGAATATTATCCAGGGCCATTCACTTTCTTTATTTTCAAATTTTGCACATATCACTGTGCATGATGTGCCTTTTGCTGCAGCTGGTTACGTCATAAAGTTATATCAAAAACAGTACAACATAGTGCAAGAGGAATCTTAAGGCAACCGTACAATCATGCTAGGTTGTTCTTTTACAGTGTTTTATCAATGCACACCTTACCAATAACACGGTATTGGGGAGGGGAGACACTTATGAATTGAAAGAACCATAAGCTGCAGCAACTTGTTGATGATTGTTTTTGTAAGTTCAGGATAGTTTTTATAAGTTCTTTTTTGCTAAACTGGGCTGGGGCTGGGGGTTGCTCAGCACAGAGAGATGGGCTAGAACAAGAAAGAAGTGGAGCAAGTGAAAAACTCTGCTTATCCCTAAAAATATTTTTTGCTGACCTCTAGGTCACCTGTTCATACACCATCCCATCATTTGGCAGGCATCTTACAAACAGCAGAAGTCCATCAGTGGCTATTAGCCACAAGGTATAGATGGGAACTCTCAGGCTGGGGCAAGTGATGCTCTGTCTTCTTGGTGCTTGGGGGGGCAACAGTGGGAGGGCTTCTAGTATCCTGGCCCCACTGCTGGACCTCCTGATGGCAGCTGGTATTTTTGGCCACTGTGTGACAGAGTGTTGGGCTGGATAGGCCATTGGCCTGATCCAACATTGGCTTCTCTTAAGTTCTTATGTACATGGGCACAGATGACCAGGACTGAGGGATGAAGGGAAGAAGGCAGGTACCTGGGATGAGGTGTAGCAGTGTTGCAGAACTGAAGGTTCCAACCAATGGAGAGAGCATGGGGACAAAAGAGAACCAGTTAGTAAAGGGATCTTACCCACCAATTTTGGCATCGCTCACAGGCCATATTCCTACACATTCATGTGTTTGGGCACTTCATTGGTACACAATATTGCAGTGGATACTCCCAGTCATAGGCAATGCTCCCTCTAAGTGGTGGAGTCTTGTGAACAAAAATTCCACTTTGTGAGCCACTGGCATTAAAATTGTGAGCAAGTAATTTGGCTACTACATAAATCAGTTTGCTCTGGAGCCATCCCTTCCTGAGCTAAGGGAAAAATGTGTGAGCCGGAGGCTAAAAAACTGTGACCTAGCTCACACTAACTCAGCTTAGAGGGAACACTGGTCATAGGATAAAAAGTTGAAAATTACTATGCTCCTCCCATGCTTTACAAAACTATCTTTTCTGACACTCAACAGGTCAGCACTGTGAATGTTTTGAAACCCCAACTTCTGCTAATTTGCTGTCATCTGGAGAGAACATTTATTTATTTATTTATTATTTGCATTCATATTCCGCCCATCCCACGGGCAGGCCCAGGGTGGAAAACACCATTAGAATAAATACAATTTCAGTTTAAAACATTAAACATTAAAACATGATAAAACATTATAACAATTAAAACAATGGGGACTGCTTGGAACAGCGTCAGTTGGCTATAAAGTTCTGGCCCGATGGTACAATGAGTTAAAGGCCAGCTGTTGGTGGTCAGTAGATAGGTGACAAGCGGGTAACAACAACCTCAGGGAGGCCCTAAATGGGTACCCGCCACCTCAACCAAAGGCCTGGCAGAACAGCTCCATCTTGTAGGCCACACGGAGTTGAAGGAAATCCAGCAGGTCCCTGGTTTCAATAGGCAGCATGTTCCACCAGGCTGAGGCCAGGATGGAGAAAGCTCTGGCCCTGGTTGAGGCAAGATGGGTGTCCTTCAGGCCAGGGACCACCAGGAGATGATGATCTTTTGAGCATACCACTCTTCGAGGCATATATGGGAAGAGGCGGTCCCTTAGATATGTTGGCCCCAGGCTGTATAAGGCTTTGAAGGTCAAAACCAACACCTTGGAGTGAATCCAGTACTCAACTGGCAACAAAATGCAGTTGGCGGAGCACATGCTTAACGTGAGCCCGCACAGGCGTTGATGTCAGCACGTGCTCCACCACATTCTGCACCAGTTGTAATTTCTGGATCAGCTTCAAGGGTAAGCCTGTGTAGAGCGAGTTGCAGTAATCAAGCTTGGAAGTGACCATTGCATGGGTCACCATCACTAGGTCTTGGGGAAAAGATAGGGCTTCAGTAGCCTGATCTGCCTAAGATGGAAAAATGCAGATCTGGCAACTGCAACAACCTGGGCCTCCATGGAGAGAGAGGCATCCAGTGTCACTCCCGGACTCCTCCCTGTCTGGGCTGGCACCAAAGGTGCCCTTTCCAGTGTGGGGAGCCTGATGCCCTCATCTAACCCCCTCGGCCCTGGTACAGGACCTCCGTCTTCGATGGATTTAACTTCAACCGACTCTGCCGCAACCATCCATTCACAGCATCTTAAGCCTCAGCTAAGTTCATGGAATGGAAGACAGATGGCCTTCCATTAATGGATAGAACTGGGTGTCACCAGCATACTGATTACAACCCAGCCCATAACTCCGAACTAACTGGGCGAGGGGGCACATATAGATGTTAAATAACATTGGTGAGAGGATCACTCCCTGCAGCACTCCACGTTCCAGTGGGTGTCGCAGGGAGACCCTCTTGCCAAGTGCCACCATCTGTCCCCAACCACTGAGGAAGAAGGAAAATCATTTCAAGGCAGTACCCTGAACTCCTACATCAGCAAGGCAGTGGGTCAATAGATCATAATCTACCGTATTGAATGCCACCGTTAGATTTAATAGTAACAGCATTGCCGATCTGCCGCGATCCAGATGCCTGCAGAGGTCATCTGTAAGGGCAACCAGAGCCATCTCTTTCCCATGACCAGGGCAAAAGCCAGAGTGGAAGGAATCAAGGATGGAAGTGTCATCCAGGAAAACCTGGAGTTGTTCAGCCACTGCTCTCTCAACCACCTTACCCAGGAACGGTAGGTTCAACACTGGGTGGTAGTTGGTTAGGACTGTGGGATCCAATGATGTTTTTTTCAGGAGCAGATGAACTACTGCCTCCTTCAAAGCCTCTGGGAAAGTCCTAGTAGAAAGGGACAAGTTGATAATTTCTCCCAGAGGGATCCGAATGCTCTCCCCACAGGCACCAACCAGGAAGGGCATGGGTCGAGGAGGCAAGTAGTTGGCCTTACCACTGCCAGGATCCTGTTGATTTCCTCCTGGGAGAGTCGATCAGAGTGGTCCAATATTGGACCAGAAGACAGACAAGGGGCTTTCCGTTCTTTTACTGTCTTAATTGTGGTTGGGAGATCCTGGTAGAGTGTCATGATCTTATCTATGAAATACCTCGCAAATGCCTCACAGCCAATGGCCAGTTCCCTACTATTTGGTCTGCCTTGTGGTAGAGTTGTAATAGATCAAATAATTCTAAATAATTGGGCTGGGCGTGAGCTCGCAGACACAATGGAGCCGCATAGAAAACCTTCTTTGTGGCCTTCACAGCCATCTAGTGGGCTTTCATAAGTGTCCTATAAGATGTGTCCTATAAGATGTTTGTGACACTTTGTCATGAGCACACTGTCACCTCCACTTTAACTGTCTTAGCTCCTGCTGCATCCTCCGCAGCTCTGATGTATACCAAGGTGCTGCTTTGATGTGAGTGCATAGAGGGCATTGGGAAGGGCTTCAGAGAGCCAGTCCTCCACCAGCTCATCCAATGAGCTGCTAGGGGACATTGGATCTGCAGAGCTTCCTGAAGCTGAATGAGGTCCATTTGACTCCACGGGCGAGCATAAATGTGCTCACCGCCTAAACAGGGAAGGCACGGAATGCTCAGCTGGACCTTCAGGGTGAAGTGGTCAGAACATGGGCCATCTGATCCACATGTATCACCATCCCAAAAATCAAATCCAGCATGTGGTCCACTTGACGCATGGGAGCCGATACAAGCTGGGGGAGTCCCAGTGCCTCCATGGATGACACCAGGTCCCTGGCCTGGAAAGATGCTGCATCATCGACATGGACATTGAAGTCACCCAAGACCAAGAGCCTGGGGTATTCCAGTGCCCAACCTGATACAGCACCTAGAAGGTCAGACAAGGTATCTGCGTTAGGCAGTCGGTACCCCAGCCAGATAGCCCAACTCTCCTCAACATCACATGCCAGGCCTACATATTCAATGCCGGAGATTGTTGGGGCGGGGAGTGACCTGAAGGAGCAAAATTCATGGATGAGCAAAGCCACACTGCCCTCCCACACCCATATATCCAAGACTGGTGAAAGACTGGAAACCCAGGCAGGGTAAGCTGGTTCAAGGCAACGGTTTCACCATCCCTCACCCAGGTTTCGGTCACACAGGTGAGGTCTACCCACGACTCCGTGAAAAAGCAGCCCACAATATCTGAATGTATGAGGGAAA
>JAPDNY010000003.1:102578573-102598017 GCA_029375565.1 Gekko gecko | reverse complement strand
TACAATTGTCCACTGAGACTGTGGCTAATGATAGGAACTGCCTGGCAAGGTCTCGAGGCAGCAAGAGGAAGGCTGTGGGCTTAACAAACATGGGAAACTATAAGTGTTTATACACAAATGCTAGAAGTCTCCGAGGTAAAATCGGGGAGTTGGAATGCTTGGTGTTGGGGGGGAAATAGACATTGTGGGTATTTCAGAAACTTGGTGGGATGAGGAAAATCAGTGGGATACGGTGATTCCTGGTTATAAATTATATCGGAGGGATAGGGGGAAAGGGTTGGAGGTGGGGTGGCTCTGTATGTCAGAGAGGGTGTACCGTCCAGTAAGATTGAGAGGGTAAGAGAATTGGATTCGCTTCTGGAAATGCTATGGGTTGAAATAGTGGGTCCAAAAGGAGGCTTAACAGTGGGAGTTTGTTATCGCCCACCAGATTAAAAGATAGAGGAGGATTATAAAATGATGAATGAATTAAAGATAGCGGCTAGACGAAATAACTGTGTTGTAATAGGCGACTTTAACTACCACACATTGATTGGGTCAATATGAGTTCTAGTCGGGAAAAAGAGATTGCGTTCTTAGACACTCTCTATGACTGTGCTGTGGAACAGATGGTCACAGATCCTACCAGGAGAGGCGATCCTGGATTTGGTCCTAAGTAACACCCAAGACCTGGTGAGAGATGTAAAAGTGATTGCACCACTTGGGAACAGTGACCATAATGTCATTGAGTTTAACATTTGTACAGATAGGGAGTTGCCCAAAAAGACTGACGCAACCACTTTTAACTTTAAAAGGGGTAACTTCTCTGGTATGAGGGGACATGTGAGGAAGAAATTGAAAGGAAGAGTGGAGAAGGTCAAAACCATTGGGGAAGCTTGGAGACTATTTAAAAAGACAATCCTAGAAGCTCAGAAAAAATATATACCGCAGGTTAGGAAAGGTACAAATAGGTATAGAAAAAAGCCTGCATGGTTAACAAATAAAGTAATGGAAGCTGTAAAAGGTAAGAAGGATTCCTTTAAGCGGTGGAAAGCTAGTCTTAGTGAGGTTGATAAAAGGGAACACAGACTATGGCAAATAAAATGCAAGTCTGTGATCAGGCAAGCAAAAAGGGAATATGAGGAGCATATCGCAAAAAACATAAAGACCAACAATAAAACTTTCTTCAAATACATTAGAAGTAGGAAGCCAGCCAGGGAGGCAGTGGGGCCCTTGGATGACCAAGGGGTAAAAGGAGTAGTGAAGGATGATAGGGAAATGGCTGAGAAGCTGAATGCATTTTTGCCTCTGTCTTCACTGTGGAAGAGGAGAAGTGTTTGCCCACTCCAGAAGCACCGATTTCGGGAGGGGGTTTGAAAGACCTGAATCAGATTGCGGTGACAAGAGAGGAAGTCCTCCGACTGATGGACAATTTAAAAACTAATAAATCACCAGGCCCGGATGGCATTCATCCGAGAGTTCTGAAAGAACTCAGATGTGAACTTGTGGATCTCCTGACAAAAATATGTAATCTTTCTTTAAAATCTGCCTCCATTCCTGAGGACTGGAAGGTAGCTAATGTCACTCCAATCTTTAAAAAGGGCTCCAGGGGAGATCCAGGAAATTACAGGCCAGTCAGTCTGACATCGATACCGGGTAAGTTGGTGGAAACTGTTATTAAGGAAAGAATTAGTAGGCACATTGATGAACAAAAACTATTGAGGCAGACTCAGCATGGGTTCTGTAAAGGAAGATCTTGTCTCACTAACCTGTTAGTGTTTTTTGAGGAGTGAACAAACATGTGGACAAGGGGGACCCAATAGATATTATTTACCTTGACTTCCGGAAAGCTTTTGATACAGTTCCTCATCAAAGGCTCCTAAGTAAGCTCAATAGTCATGGGATAAAAGGACAAGTCCTCTTGTGGATCAAAAACTGGCTTATAAATAGGAAACAGAGAGTGATTATAAATGGGAAACTTTCTCAATGGAGGGTGGTAAGCAGTGGGGTACCACAGGGATCAGTACTCGGTCCGATGCTTTTTAACTTGTTTATTAACGATTTGGAATTGGGAGTAAGCAGTGATGTGGCTAATTTTGCAGATGACACAAAGTTGTTCAGGGTGGTGAAAACCAGGGAGGATTGTGAGGCACTCCAAAGGGATCTGTTGAGGATGGGTGAGTGGGCGTCAACGTGGCAAATGGGGTTCAATGTGGCCAAGTGCAAAGTGATGCACATTGGAGCCAAAAATCCTAAATATAAATACACATTGATGGGGTCTGATGTGGCAGAGACTGACCAAGAGAGAGATCTTGGAGTCGTAGTGGATAACTCGCTGAAAATGTCTACACAATGTGTAGCTGCAATAAAGAAGGCCAACGCTATGCTGGGGATTATTAGGAAGGGAACTGATAACAAATCAGCCAGTATCATCATGCCCCTGTATAAATCATTGGTGCGACCTCATTTGGAATACTGTGTACAGTTCTGGTCACCACATCTCAAAAAGGATATTATAGCATTGGAAAAAGTGCAGAGAAGGGCAACTAGAATGATAAAAGGGTCGGAACACCTTCCCTATGAAGAAAGGTTAAAATGCTTGGGGCTCTTTAGCTTGGAGAAACGACGGCTGAGGGGTGACATGATCGAGGTTTATAAGATTATGAATGGGATTGAGCAGGTTGAGAAAGAAGTACTTTTCTCCCTTTCTCACAATACAAGAACTCGTGGGCACTCTATGAAATTGCTGAGCAGTCGTGTTAGAATAAATAAAAGGAAGTACTTCTTCACCCAAAGAGTGATTAACATATGGAATTCACTGCCACAGGAGGTCGTGGCAGCTGCAAGCATGGACAGTTTCAAGAGGAAATTAGATAAACATATGGAGCAGAAGTCCACCAGTGGCTATTAGCCACAGGGTATGGATGGGAACTCTCAGTCTGGGGCAGGTGATGCACTCTATTCTTGGTGCTGGAGGGGGCAGCAGTGGGAGGGCTTCTGGTGCCCTGGCCCCACTGCTGGACCTCCGGATGGCACCTGGTATATTTTGGCCGCTGTGTGACAGAGTGTTGGACTAGATGGACCATTGGCCTGATTCAACATTGGCTTCTCTTATGTTCTTATGTTCTTATGTTCTTAAAAATATTAATGCCCCAACTTTTGGTACAAACAAAACAATCAAAACCAAAAATGCACATTAAACCCACACTGCAACAAAAATTGATCAAATGAGCTAACAAAATAGTAAAAGGTGATCAAGAAAAAACATACCCCCTAGCAGCAGGATTTTACAGATAAAATCAGTCTGGGGTACCCCAAAAAACTGCTTGGCAGGAAACTGCCTTGATCAGTTACCTAAAAATTCTGAAGGAGGAATGACATGAATATCCTAGAAAGGGAGTGCCACGGTTTTTGGTAATACTCACAAAGCAGGCCGTGTCCCATTCAGCTACCAATCATGCCGCTGTGGGAGGGACACAAGGAACAGGGCCTTTTAATGTGGTATTCAGATTAGGTAATTCTTTAGATAACCAGGGCCCAGATCATATAAAGCTTTACTTGAACCAGAATTTAAACTAGGCCCAGAAAACAACTGGGAATTAATGCAGCTGTTGCAAAATTGTGATTACATGCTCTAAGCCAGGGGTCTCCAAGAAAATGGCAGCAGCTGCCATAGTGCCCATGGGTACCACACTAGAGATGCCTGCTCCAAGCGGCCACACTCTGACAGTCAATACAACAGTTTAGCTAATCAACAGAGCTGCAGATTGCACAGGATTCAAAACCCTATGCCACTAGTATCCAGCAAGATATAAGCAACTGAATGGACTGAAGGCTAGGAATTTAGAAACATATACATTTTCATTTTTTAAAAAAAATGTTCATAGGATCTGTATTCACTTCTCGTAATTACTTTTTTAAAATTTACTGAATTTGTTTCTTTTACTTTTGTTTGACAAATGCTTAAGTTTCCAACTGAGAAATAATGCATGGGATGGCCGTGAACCAGGAAAATGTGGTTTGGTTCGTGGCATGACCAGCAGACCAAACCACAGGCCGTCATGGACAAAAGCCCATTTGTACAACCTGGATTGGTTTGGTAAATTCATGACTTGGTAGAATGCTTCCCCCTCTGGTAATCTAGAGACTAGAGACTGACAGCAAACCTCACCTCTAGCTGCCCTCCCAGTTTGGTGAGGATTGGATTTATGGGGTCTGAGTTAGCCCCCCCCCGAAGGTGTCCCCAGAAAAGTGCTTTCTGGGGAAATGAGGTCCAGGTTCAGGAGGTTCAGGAGTGTATTGAATGGTTCCTGGAGTGCTAGAAACACTGAACTTGCAGTGCATCTCCGGCCGACTCTTCTCTACCTGCCCTCCAAGTTTGGTGAGGATTGGATTGATGGGGTCCGAGTTACACCCCCTCAAAGAAGGTGCCCCCATACTCCATTGTTTCCAATGGAGGGGGGAAACAGCAAAAACAGCAAGGGAGAAGCTCAGCAGAACAGAAACAGAATCAAAGTTCCCAAGAATCTCTCCAATGGAAACTGAATATGGGCGGGGGCATTTTTGCCAACTAAGATAAATTAAAATATGAATATAAATATAATATAAATACTATAGTTACTACGAATACTATAAATAATATACTGCTAATACTAATACTAAAAATAAGAGAACATATAGCAATTAAATAAATATGCAAATCCATTTGCTCACTACTCCTAAAGTAATTCACTCTCTCTCTGACTCTTATACTCCCAGACTCTTTTGCTGTAAGAGATTCACCAATGAAGGATGGTCACCGCACCCACACCCTCAACGTACTACTAACTAAACAAGCAAGGTCTCTTTCCCTTTCTGTCTCAGCAAGTTCAGACACCACATATTTACAGTGGTGATTTTTTTTTCCAATGAGCATCATCTTACTCTTACCAACACTGAACTTCATTTGCCACATTGCTGTCCACTCGCTCAGCTTGTGGAGACCTTCCCAGAGCTCTCCACTTTCAGCCTTAATTTTCAACATCCTGAATAATTCTGAGCAGGGCTCTTTTTGTAGCAGGAACTCCTTTGCATATTAGGCGACACACCTCTAATGTAGCCAATCCTCCAGGAGCTTACAGTAGTCCCTGTAAGAAGAGCTGTGTAAGCTCTTGGAGGATTGGCTACATTAGGGTGTGTCACCTAATATGCAAAGGAGTTCCTGCTACAAAAAGAGCCCTGATTCTGAGTCATCTGCAAAACTGGCCACTACACTACTCATCCGTAGTTCCAGACCATTTATGAACAAATGAAATAGTACCAGACCCAATACTGATCCTTGTGGGTCCCCACTACTTATTTCCATTCATTTACTCCTACTCTCTGCTTCCCATTGTTTAACCAATTTTTAATTCATAAGATGACCTGTCCTCTTATCCCATGACTGCTAGGCTTACTCAGAAGTCTTTGGTGAGGTACCTTGTCAAAGCCTTTTGAAAGGTCAAGTACATAATGTGACACTTGTGGGCACCATGGCAGCTGCCAACTGTCAGACTCTTGAACAAAGTTACTCACAACACTCTCTCAGCAGAGATATGTTTATTGAGTAGTAAAGATGATTCAAGCTAAGACTTCTTCATGTCAGAACTAAAGGTTTGGCGGCAATGCCCAAAGATATACAGAGTTCAAACCAGCCCCCTCCAGTGTCCCATCCAATCAGTCCAAGCATTCAGCCCGCCAAGCTTTCACGCTCTTCTGCTTCCCCCACCTGTGAGGCACCCATTAGGTTATCTATGTTAGTGGAGCAAGCAAAGACAGCATCCAAGGTCATCTGTGCAGTCTTCCCAGAGACAAGGAGGCATCTTGGAAAAGAGTTGTGCAGCTGCATGACAAAGCATCTCCAGCCACAGCCACACCGACACACAGAAATCCCTCCCCCCAGTCATCTACTTAAAGAAAAACTCCAACCATCACAACTATTTGGCATTTAGGTGCCGAGGGGTCCATAATGCCTCCAGTTTTTTATGATCAGTCCAGACTTCAAAAGGCACCCACGCTTCCTCCAACCAATGTCACCAGGTAGTTAGTGCTAACTTGATGGTGGTGGCCTCTTGGTCCCAAACTGCCCAAAGTGGCTGAGAACTTCTTTGACACATAAACCATGCATGCAAAATGCACCCCCAGCCACAGCCAATGCATCCACCTGGACTACAAACGGCTCCAAGGTGAACAAAGACTTCACCTAGTCAAAAGCCTGCTGACACTCAGAGGGCCATTGCAACTTACTGCCCAGATTTTTACAGTCCAGTCCCATCTCTTTCATTTTCAAAAAGTCCATGAGGGGAAGGGTGACCTGGGCAAAGCTGGGAATCAATGGGTGGTAGAAATTGGCGAACCCCAGGAACAATTGTAATTCTCTTCTTGTCTGAGAGGCTTCCCACCCCATCATATCTTGTACCTTATGGGGGTCCATGCCCAGGCCCTTCCCAGAAATGTGGTACCCAAGAAAGTCCAGTTCCTCCTTATGGAACTCACACTTAGACAATTTAACAAATAGGTGGTTCTCATAAAGGGTTGTCAATACATCTCACACCAACTTCACATGGGACTCCTTATCTTTGGAATAGATCAAGATATCATCCGGATAAACCAGCACCCCTTTATACAAATGCTTGCACAATACTTTGTTAATCAAGTTCATGAACACCTGTGGGGCCCCCGCTAATCACTATGAATGACCGCAGCTCCTAGTGGGATACCACACAGTCCACTGGTAGGTGGACTGTGTGGTATCAACAAGGCTCCCCTTTCATGGGAGTTCCATTCATTTGAGAGAACACTAGGGGAACACCAGCCCCCAGTTCTGGGCCTCCAACGTTGTACAGCCCCACAAACCAGCCCCATGAACCAGCCGCATTTTCTACTGTGGTACAGACACTGTGGAATTGTTGTAATAATACTAGAACAGACTTTCTAGACGGGGGTATGGTGACACCATCAAAGCCTCATACTCAATATGTGAGCACCAAGTACCATTGTATGTTACTTTGGTAGCATGGGAACCACTGTACAGCTGCTCCTTTACTCACCACTTGGGTAGTGTCAGAAGCCACAGGCCACATGCGAGTCCGTAGCATAGCTCCTACCAACACCCACGGGCACCTCTAAAGAAAGTGGGCCAATGCAGGTGAAGGAAGAAGCCATGGTTGAATTCTCATATGTAGCCCAGGACTTCTCAAGCAATATGGGTACTGCAAAGGTGATGTCAGAAGGGTTCTGGGGATGAAATCCTGAGTACACTTTTTTGACAATAAATCCCTCTGAAATCAACTTGACTTGGTTAGGATAAGGCTGTAAAGGTGCAATCCTAAAAACAGTGAAGCAATCATGCTGAGGTGATTTGAACACTGCAGGTTAACTGACAGGATTTTTAAAAATTGACATTTTAACTCCATTTTCATTTTTTTTCTTTAAACACAGAACATTCCTCAAATAAAATAATCAGCCTATTCTCTAAGGATCCATCATGCATACATTTCTAGTTTCTGGAGCACTAGAGACTCTGAAACCGGCTGGCTGTTTCCTGCTGTGACAAAAATTAGGATGAATAAATGTTGCATAAGGGGACTATTTCTATGCAGATGACGTTTGAAAATATTCACATAAGCTCTCACTGTGCTGTGGGGCAAGAGAAACCTTTTTCCTTGTCCAGGTAAATGAGATGGGAGTGAAGCAGACGTTACACAGGAAACGCATGAGCTATCTTCCAACATGGGGGGCAGTGGAAGTTAGAAATGGAATTTCAAATTTGATCATCGCCACAGGTAAGATGGAAGGTTAAACTCATTTCTAGTGGGCCATTCTCTGATCAAAATCACCTTCCACATGCTACTTTCTTGCACATAGTGGAAGAGAGATGAATGGAGGATGATTTGGTAGGTAAAACACCACCTTCCACTACCTTTGCTGCTGCTATGACCATATATTATGGAATCATAGGTAAAGGTAAAGGTTCCCTTGCTCGAAAGCCAGTCGAATCCGACTCTAGGGTTGCGGTGCTCATCTCCGTTTCAAAGCCGAAGAGCCAGCGCTGTCCGAAGACATTTCCGTGGTCATGTGGCCAGCATGACTAAACACCAAGGTGCACGGAACGCTGTTACCTTCCCACCAAAGTGGTACCTATTTATCTACTTGCAATTTCTTGCTTTCGAACTGCTAGGTTGGCAGGAGCTGGAACTAGAGACAGGAGCTCACCCCGTCATGCGGCACCCGGGTCTCGAACTGCTGAACTACTGACCTTCCACAGCCTGCAGTTCAGCGTCTTAACCACTTGAGCCACCGCAGCTCAATCATAGAATGTTAGAATTGGAAGGGACCTTGCAGGTCATCTAGTCCAACCCACTGCACTTTGCAGGAGCATAGCCAAAAGATAGCCCTACAACATACCCAAAAGATGGTCGTCCAGCCTCCACTTAAAAACATCCCGCGAAGGAGCATCCATCACCTCCCGAGGCAGTCTGTTCCACTGCTCAAGCACTCTTACAGTTAGGAAGTTTCTCCTGATATTTAGCTGGTATGGACTCCCTTGTAATTTCCACCCATTAGATCTAGTCTTGCAGTCCGGAGCAAGAGAGAATAGATATGCAGTCCCAGTGGCTGTATTTTGCTTTTGTTTTTAAACTGATTGGAAAGCTTCTCATGCACATCCCATCTCATGTTGAGTTGGCCCCTGGGATGGAATCTTAACTTGGTCTTTCCCTGTTGTGCCCTGAACTGTCCACACACTGCTGCTCAGGCAGATGCAAAATTCCATCCCCTTTATGATCTGAGAAGAAAATCCTGGTCCCTTTTGCTTTGCTTAGCCTTGTGTGAATGCACTCCGCATGCCCACCTTCCACCCCCTGCCCCAGCTGAGTAAATGTTTGGCAGTGACAAGCAATCAAGCACATGTGGCCCAGGGAGAGGACAGTGGCTGTGCGGAGGTGCTGAGTGCATGACAAGCCTTGGTGGATCCTAATGAGACATTTAAATGCTGATTTCAGGGAGGAAAATGACATCATATGTTTCCCACAGCTGATTGAAGAGACGGCGCCAGTTCCCAAAAGTCAGCAATGCATCTTTTCCACACCTCACACCACTAATAGCACAAACCTCTTCAGCGTGAAATACAAGTTCCCAGCAAGAAGACTGAGCCAGTCAGATCCCATTATTTCTAAAGACAGACTATGATTTTTCTTTCAGGCTAGGGCAATAGGTCTCAACTGGACCGTATTCTTCATGCTGTTGCCTTCCTAATATCGTCCTAAGTGTTCCGGCTATTTCTTGCCACCATTTCAAGGGTAACCAAGTTAACAGAGCTCAGCGATATTTGTGATTTTCCTCCTGCTTTGTTCTTTCAAATATTTTTACTGGCAAAAAGTTTGCCTTCAATTCTGCCTGCCCATCGGATGCTCCTGAGTTCTAGTATTTGGGGAGAGAGAGGAGCAATGATCTCTGTTCAGTTTATCCACACCAGGCATAATTTTATGAATCTCTATCATGTCCCCCCAGTCATTGCTTTTTCTAACCTGAAAAAGTACCTTATAGGGAATGAATACTAACACTTGGTTGTCCTCTCCTGCATCGTTTCTAATACACAACAATGTCTTTTGAAGGACTGGGGCAACCAGAACTCTGCACAATAAGGGAGCGGTGGCGCAGGTGGTAAATCACCTGCTATAACAGCAAAGAACGAACAGCCACTATGGCTGTTCGAGTCCCACCGCGACCGGGGTGAGCTCCCGGTCCTCGTCCCAGCTCCCGCCCACCCAGCGGTTCGAAAGCATGTAAAAGCAAGTAGATAAATGGGTACCTGCCTGTAGGAAAGGCGGGGGGCACCCTCCCTCCCGGGGATGTGTAGCAGTGGCAGTGGCGGCGGCGGAGAACATCGGCAGCAGCGGTGATGGCGGCGGCGGCAGCAGGCAGGACGGCGAACCTGGTGGGCGGAGCCGTGGAGCCATGGGCGGAGCCGCGGGTGACGTAACGGCGCGACACGAGTCTGTGGACACGGAGCCGAGGCCGGCGCGGGCCTGCGCGGTGGAAGGAGGCCGGCCGCAGAAGTCCCCTGGCCCAGGAGGCGAAGATCTACGCCGGGGACTCGAGGGTGCACCAAGGCTGCAGCAGGCCTCTACGCCTGGAGCCCCACCGGGAAGAACAGGAAGCCCTGCTCAGGGTGCCGATAGGAAGTCCCTCCCCTATTTCATTGTGGCCCTAGGTAGGAAGAACTATATATATATATATATATATATATACTATGTAAACCGCTCTGAGACCCCTCGGGGTCTGAGCGGTATATAAATTGAATTAATAAATAAATAAATAATAAATAAATAAATAAATATATGTGGCCACACCATAGATCTATAAGTTTATAAAATTATGATGGGACAGAGCAGGTTGAGAAAGAAGTACTTTTCTCCCTTTCTCACAATACAAGAACTCATGGACACTCAATGAAATTGCTGAGCGGTCAGGTTAAGATGGATAAAAGGAAGTACTTCTTCACCCAAAGAGTGATTAACACATGGAATTCACTGCCACAGGAGATGGTGGCGGCTACAAGCATGGACAGCTTCAAGAGGGAATTGGAGAAGAAGAAGAAGAAGAAGAAGACGAAGAAGAAGAAACTGGATTTATACCCCACCCTTCACTACCCAAAGGTGTCTCAGAGTGGCTTACAAACTCCTTCCCCTTCCCCTCCTCACAACAGACACCCTGTGAGGTAGGTGGGACTGAGAGAGCTTTTGACAGAAACTGCTCTTTTTCAAGAACAGCTCTTATCAGAACTACAGCTTGCCCAAGGTCATCCAGCCAGGTGCAAGTGGAGGAGTGGGGAATCAAACCCGGTTCTCCCAGATTAGAGTCCGCGCACTTAACCACTACACTAAACTGGCTCTCCATAAGCATATGGAACAGAGGTCCATTGGGGCTATTAGCCACACGAGGTATAGATAGGGACTCTGGAGTGATGCTCTGTATTCTTGGTGCTTGGGGGGGACAACAGTGGGAGGGCTTCTAGTGTCCTGGCCCCACTGCTGGACCTCCTGATGGCACCTGGTATTCTTGGCCACTGTGTGACAGAGTGTTGGACTGGATGGGCCATTGGCCTGATCCAACACTGGCTTTTCTTATGTTCTTATCTACACAGCACCATTACTTACTGACCATTCCCCCCCAAACCATTTCCTAATAATCCCTAGCATAATATTCCCCACCACCACCACTGACACACAATGCATCCACATTTTAATTGAGTTATCCACTACAGCCCCAAGATCTGTTCCATGTTTGGTCTCCTAGTTGCAGCCCTGGCTAGCAATTAGGGGTTTCAGTGGGGAGGGGGTGGTGCTAGCAGAGGAGAAATTGCAAGCTCTGTTGCAACATTTCTTTAAAGCTTCCTTTTAACAGATGGATGGAGTAGGAAGGTTGCCAGCACCTCTTACGGAACAAAATTGTCCCAGAAATTTAAGTTGCTGAGCCCTATTCTGTTGTATGACTTAACATCAAATAAGGCTCCAAATATTTCTCAAATATACAATAGTATTCAATACATGATATACAAGAAATACAAAAAAAATACAATAGATAGGCTAGGGATTTAAAGCAATATCTAGGATTTACTATGTAACACTCCCAATAGAAAGACTTCACAAATTCCAATCTCAGTGGACTGAAAAATATGCAGCTTATTTCTTATTGTTTGTCTCAAGTCCTAAGGACGGGATCTACTTGCTGTTTGCAGCATAGTATACGTTGTTTACCTTAAGTAGTGGATGTACTGGCTTTATGGACATTTGAAGATCACGTTTTCCAGTCCACTAAAATTAGAATTGGTGAAGTCTTTCTATTGGGAGCGTTAGATAGTAAATGTTAGATATTGCTGTAGATCTCTACCCTATCTATTGTATTTTTTTTTGTATTTCATGTATTGAATACTGTTGTATATTTGAGAAATATTTGGAGCCTTATTTGATGCTAAGTCATACAAGATTTATATTTTTTCATCTATTTCCTTAAATTATTGTTAGTTGAGCCCTGTTCTGTGGCGTCGCCCAATACTTATGATGTGTGAAAAGGGGTCTTCTGGGCTGAGATCTGAGTCCCTGTACTTCACAAAATTCTACACAAAGAAACCATAAAAGTTTTCCTTTTCTATAATCAGAGAGAGAATATTAGTTTAGGAAGACATCCAACAGCCTAAGGATTTCTGCACTTGTCCCATCACACACACTTCCCTTTCTTGTACAAAAGCAATAAATCTTTGCAACACGTCAGTGACTGCTAGAAAAGTTCAGTTGGGCTTTCAAAGGCACAACAATAAAGCTGGTGATGCCTCCACAGTTTGAGATACACACACATTAAACACAAAAAAAACTCTAGATAAACATATCAATCGCAAAGTGATATTTAGTAGATTATCTACCAATAAGCTGCACCTAGAATCATGTATTGCCCCCCCCCAAGCCAGAATCCAGAGGCAGACAACTAGATTGAGTACTAACGGGCCACTTTATTAAGTGTAAAAGCATAATGGCAAACATAATGGCAAGGGTAAGCAGGTTGTGGCATGGTCAAGGCCAGAGGTCTCCAGACCCCTCCCTCACTATATGGTCTAGGGTGAGCCACCCAGCCCTGGACACCAGCCAAATGATATGGCTGACATCCAGCCAGCACGGCAAGTGGAATTCCAGGGAAATCTGAACCCCCAAGCTGCCAGGCTCAAAGGGAGGAGAACCCCACACAATCCCATAGGCAGTCTGTTTTCCCTGCCCCACATTGCAGGGCCCAAAGGCTGTCCTGACAAGACCCCTATGCCCCAAAGGGGTTATAAGCCAGTGCTCACCATGCCGCAATCTGTATTGACTAACATCCTGCCAACTGAAGTGACCAACCTATTTAAACAAGGCCACACCCTAAGCCAATCTCCCAAACCACAGCCGCAGTACAAGGTAGGTGAAAACACCCCCTCCCTGAGCCAATTTGGGAAGGGGCAAAAAATTCCTACCTGCCCCCCCCAAAAGGGGCGACCAGCCTTAGCCTGAACTGCCAACAGGGCAGGAGGGTGGGCCGAGCAAGAGAGGGCGAATGAAGGAGGAAGATGAGGACCGGATCACAAAACCTCCACCCCCACCCTCCCCTTAGCACCCGGATGCGGCTTATGCCACGTCATGCTGCCTTCGCTCCTTACGGGGAGGCAAAGGCGACACACAGGCAGCACGGCCCAGGGGCCAGCAGCCTATGAATCAAAATTCACAAAAGGGTATAAATGCCTGAATCCTTCGAATTCATTCGAAGAAGAGATAGGCAAATCATTCGTTATTAAACTGAACACAGGCCAGTGTATGAGTAGATGGAAGTCGTCATGCCATCATGATAATTTAGAAATCATTTAATAATGTGGCAATTTCCGAAGCCCAACACCAGTGCACCTGAGCAACAGATGAGCAGCCCAGTCCTGTGCATGTTTACTCAGAAGTCCCTTTGAGTTAATTGGGAGTCATTCCCAAGTAAGCATGCACCCTTTAGCAGTGTTGCTAAAGCAGATGTGAGGTCCTGGATTCACAAGTCCACAGGTCTCTGTCTAATACCATATGGAAAATCTGTTTCAGAGACTGTGGAATGCACACAAATCTTATACCCAGAATTAAATTTTGTTGGTCTTAAAGGTGCCACTGGACTCAAACTCGGTTCTGTCGCTTCAGACCACCACGGCTACCCACCTGAATCTATAGTTAGCTGAAGTATATCACAGAGTGGATCACCTTTTCTGCCAGTTTGGTGTGGTGGTTAAGAGTGGCAGACTCTAATTTGGAGAACTGGGTTTGATTCCTCACTCCTCCACACGCAGCCAGCTGGGTGACCTTGGGCCAGTCCTGCTCTCTCAGAGCTGTTCTCTCAAGAGGTTCTCTCAGAGCTATCTCAGCCTCACCTACCTCACAGGGTGCTTGTTGTGTGGAGAGGAAGGGAAGGGGATTGTAAACTGCTCTGAGACTCCAAGTGAAGGGCGTGGTATAAAACCAACTCGCCTCCTCCTCCTCCTTCTCCTCCTCGCAGGATATCTGGAATGGGGTGTGGGCACATGAAATGAATGGGGAAGTTCTGACCCAGCTCGGCCAGTCAGAGGTGCTTATATCAGCAAGTAGAATGCACTTCATAGACATTTTTATAGCATTTTTATTTCCCCCAAAACAAACATACAATTGGGGATACAATAGTTCATATGAATCTTTTCTCTATTACAATACTCCATACATTAATTAAATCTGTCTCATTTTTCCACCATATATTGCTATATAAGGTTTGCAAATATATGAATATACAGTTTCTTATTTTCTACTAAAATAAACTTTTCCTAAATATGTTATTAAATCTATGAGTTATTTTGAAGAGTGTGTGACTCTTTATTCTGAATACAAGTATATTAGGATCTTACTCTGTCAAAAGTATCTGGGATTCCCTCAATAGAAGAAGAAGAAGAAGAAGAAGAAGAAGAAGAAGAAATTGGATTTATACCCCACCCTTCACTACCCAAAGGTGTCTCAGAGCGGCTTACAAACTCCTTTCTCTTCCCCTCCCCACAACAGACACCCTTTACTGTATGGTATTGCATCCTAAGACCCAGGGAATTCCCTCATACATTTCCCCGAGTTTTTATAGGTATCTGCTTCTTCTTGATTTTCTGATTTTTCCTCTTAAGTTTTAAAGTCTTGATTCTGTGTCTTTTTCCTTTATAGGTATAGAAATTATCTTCTGGAAGCAGCCATCTATGTTCCATCTTAGTGATAGCTTATAATTCCATACATTGGTATTTTGTTCTCTCTGAGATGATAAGGAAGTCACTATTTTGGGAGTTCCATCAGCCATGATTCTTTTATAGAGTCTCTGGTACATTTTTGTAAAAGTTGTGTTTCTCTTTGTAGCCACAGATTCTTTTTTGTAGATCCAGTCATCTTGCTTGTAGGTTTCCTCTGTGTCTTCAAAGCAGTCATGTCTTTTTTCCTCCTCTTTCCACGCTGTCTGGGCTGTTTCCCTCTTAGTTTTGACCTATTGCAACAGTATTTGGATTTCTGTCTGTACAGAGTGGAAAACTTCTTCAACTGCTTTTTTTACAGCCACAGCAACTGTATTTTGAAACATTTTGAGAAAATCCTTCAGGAAGCCTGTATAGGTTCATTGTCCATAGATTCTGGTGTAGCTAATAGTAAAACCTGTGGGGTCTTTTCCAGTCTATCAATACAATTCATTTTCCCCAAAATGTGTTAAAACAAGAGACTCTCTATAAACATTTTCCCAAACCAAGTTTTACAGAGGTAACAATTTTAGAGAGTATATACCAAAAACTATTGAGGTCCTGACAAAGCTAACAAAGGGTGAAAAGCTTATCAGTTGTTTACATACCAAAGCAATACAGTCAGAACAAAATGGAGTTTTAAAGTTTCAATAGAGATAAACATACATTGTTATGGGAACTAAGTATATAAAAAATTGAGAATAAGATCCAATAAAATGTAAAGCCTTTATAATTCAAGTGTTAAAGTTATAACAGGTCCCAAAGTTCAGTATTTGTTCCAAGGTCTTCATAAAAAAAACCAAGAAGGTTAATTTGGCTCTTACTAAAGTTCAGAATCATAGAAGGGATGATAACTCTTGAAGATATCAATTTAGACTGGGTCCTCTCTTGTTTTCTTTGCCCAGTAGATTATTTGTACAATTATTTTAGATCCTTTTCTTAGGTAAGGGGAGGCACAGAAAAAAGTTCTTCACCCCTCCTTTCCAGTCTTTTTAAATTTTAAAGGGTTGATGTTGTACAGTAGAGTTTCTGGTAATGTTGCTTTGAAAAGTACTCACGGTGATACGCTTCATCGATGTTGTGGATGAGGTGCAGACTTTTAAGTCCATCTTGGTGGGTAGCGCTAGCTAGGCACTCACTGCTGCCATGAGTACTCTTCTTCGTTTCTTTCTGGGGACAATCCAGGGGCTTCCACTTGTTTGTCGCCACAGGCAGGGGGCCCAGATCGCATCCCTTAAACTGCATCCCCTCCAGGGAGTGCAACAGAGCTCAGGAGCCCCTGAGACTCCTCTAAAGATAACAAGAAGCCAGCAGTGCCTGGAAGCAAGTCCCGACTCCGTCTGTCTTGCCATGCTGCAACCCAACAGCTCTCCACTTCATAGACATGTTTTAAATATGTGAGTCTTCAAACAAGGAACGAATCTAACTAAATCAGAACCTCAGTGTGGCAAAATCTTGATTGGTAGGGCTTAATTTGGACTAGGGCTTTTATATGGAACCTCTCCAGAATTCCAAGATGTGAAATAGTAGGTAACAATGAATCAGAGCACAAGCAAACTGCTTTTTCTGCTCTGCTGAGCCCCTCATATCCACATTCTGAACCTAAATCAAATGGTGTAATTTAGAGCAGAAACTTTTATAGCAGAAACTGAGTACTACTCACATTCAGAGAGAATTTCAGTCTCTTACAGTTGGGTCCTAAACATGTTGTTTGAATTACACCCATTGCTTCCAATTAATGTCCTAAAATATTCTGGACTATCAACAGAACACCATTTGAATCACCCATTCCTGTTTCTCTGTTGAACAACTAGTGAGAAATGTTTCAAACAGCCAGTAGGAGATTCTCTATGCTTGTTTCAGTGGATGCTCTGAGAGGCAGTAAAATGTGGTAATGTGTAATGGGATGTGATCTCACTTGGCAGTTTTTCAACAGCTGCTGCAATATATAATTAATTAGACGCATTAAATGTCTGAGTGTTGCTGTCATATCTGGGACTAAACTTGCTTTGCCTGCACCCACACATTGATGGGTACTGCAGTCTTTATTTAATTGCAGTAAGTTTGGGGTTTTTATTTTATTTATTTATTTATTTAGATTGTGGAATGCAGCTAGAGTGGCAGAGCCAGAACTTTTCTCTCTCTCGCCATTTCATTTAGAGCTTGTCTCTGGTGATTCCAAAGGCAATTAAATGTGTGGTCAGTTTTTGGTTGTACTTCTAAAAATTCATTGTTTTAACCCTAATGCCCCTTTCCACTCAATATATGGCTTTTCAGCTGCTCCCATCTGGTGATGTGCCAATTAAAAATATTTCCCCAGTCCCTTTTGAAAGCCTATTTGAGAATATGAGCAAGGCTTCTCACTACCAATGGGAATTTTTCTTTGTAACCTTCTCTAAGAACCTGTGCAGATCTTTACTGGTTCATTAGCTGGAGACGGTTAGTGTGATTTTCCTAATTAGCCCATCATTGGGACAGGTACAGAGCAATCCTAAAAAATACCTTCCTGTGAGTAAGCCTTGTTGGATAGGCCTGAGCAGGATTCTTAGTAAGCCTGTCTGGGGTGTAATGTCAGTTTTCTGTTTCATAAGCTACCTCCTCCTGAGAAATTCTACTTCTAGGCAGAGGCTTATGACTCATCAGTTGGGGGGTCTGCAACCCACCTGGGGGTCTTGACCCATGGTTTGAAGACTGCCATTTAGGAGCTCTTTCTACCCCCACTACCACTTCCACAGTCTCTGAGGCAGATTTTCATTCCCTCTGTTTTTCCTCGTGTTCATTGTTGAAAAGTAGTTTTCGAGCAGCATGGCTTTGTTTTTTAAGACACGCAGGTGCCAATGCAAAGTTACATGCTCAGGACTTGAAGAATGGGAACTGAAGTTCTGCACTGTTGGCCAATTAATTATGTCTTTTTGAAAATTAGAACAAATGTTGTTTATACCAATAACAGAAATACTTGTAACTAAATACAGAATTATAGATTTCAGATCAAATTGTCCAAAGCAATATTAATAACCTTGGCCCTAGAAATGAGGGCTACTCCTTTTTTCTCCTTGCAATACAATCTTTATTTTGAGACAGGTTTAATGAATTCTGCATGCCCATCTCATTTACCCAGTACAAATCTTTTTTGGGTTAACCCCCCCCTCATCTTCGGAATATGCAAGTGGTCTCTTTTGCAGAGTACAGATTCTGTCCTGTTATAAAAATATGCCATACATTGTACTTAAAAATAAACTGATTACTATTCTAATACAGATATGTTTCATTCCCAACAGTCAATTTCTTATCAAGAAATTCTATAAGGCCACTACCAGTTCGTATCACTTCTGCATCTGAGGCCCTTTCATGCTTCCTATTTGAAATGACTCTGCTGTGCAACATTAAATCATGCTTGTTGGAAAAAATCAATATAAATGCTAAATCGTCATCTGCAATATTCAATCAGTGTCGTGCAGAGCAACCCACTGCAAAGTCATTATTGCACTGTAACAGCATCCTCTGCAGAAACATAGATGATTACAGTGGTA
This sequence comes from Gekko gecko, assembly GCA_029375565.1. Classification (NCBI taxonomy): domain Eukaryota; kingdom Metazoa; phylum Chordata; class Lepidosauria; order Squamata; family Gekkonidae; genus Gekko; species Gekko gecko. Next base: position 102,579,702 of record JAPDNY010000003.1, on the reverse strand, counting down.
GTGCTATCAAGTCCCTATTATCTATCGACATTATTATAATTATATTAAAAGGAGAGTCTCAAGTAGCCTAGGCCCAAACATGAAAAGGCTCACATTCTACCTTGGGAATCTGTACATGGGTCACCCAGCTTTTAGCAAGCCTTTTCCTTTCATTATGTACCACATAACTTGTATTGGAGAAGCCTGGATAGATACCTCCATGATGGAAAAGTTTAGAAAATGTAAACTTGATCATATTCTGAAGAAGCACAGGTGTTACCCAAAGTGGTTGTGAGGGTTTCCTGAGTTTGTTGGGGAATTCAGGGTGGTGACAACCAGGGAGGATTGTGAGGCACTCCAAAGGGATCTGCCGAGGATGGGTGAGTGGGCAGCAACATGCCAAAATGGGGTTCAATGTGACCAAGTGCAAAGCGATGCACATTGGAGCCAAAAATCATAAATATAAATACACATTGATGGGGTCCAAACTGGCAGAGACTGACCAAGAGTCATAGTAGATAACTTGATGAAAATGTCTAGACAATGTGTAATTGCAATAAAGAAGGCCAACGCTATGCTGGGGATTATTAGGAAGGGAATTGAAAACAAATCAGCCAGTATCATAATGCCCCTGTATAAATCATTGGTGTGGCCTCATTTGGAATACTGTGTACAGTTCTGGTCGCCACACCTCAAAAAGGATATTATAGTATTGGAAAAAGTGCAGAGAAGGGCAACTAGAATGATAAAAGGGTTGGAACACTTGACCTATGAAGAAAGGTTAAAATGCTTGGGGCTCCTTAGCTTGGAGAAACGATGGCTGAGGGGTGACATGATCGAGGTTTATAAGATTATGAATGGGATAGAGCAGGTTGAGAAAGAGGTACTTTTCTCCCTTTCTCACAATACAAGAACTCGTGGGCACTCAATGAAATTGCTGAGCAGTCGGGTTAGAACAAATAAAAGGAAGTACTTCTTCACCCAAAGAGTGATTAACACATGGAATTCACTGCCACAGGAGGTGGTGGCAGCTACAAGCATAGACAGTTTCAAGAGGGAATTAGATAAACATATGGAGCAGAAATCCATCAGTGGCTATTAGCCACAAGATATAGATAGGAACTCTCAGTCTGGGGCAGGTGATACACTC
>JAPDNY010000003.1:102566036-102578473 GCA_029375565.1 Gekko gecko | reverse complement strand
TTGTTGCCTACCTTTCTAGAAAAGTGAAAGGAGAAATTAGCGTACCTTTAGTTTCAAAGAAGTCTAATGCCAGGTTACTAATAAAATCTACTTCTGAGTGTATATATGCACATGTAGCATGTTGACAGTTCTGTATAAGATTTCTAGGAATGTAAAACTTAGGCAATGTCTAAGAATAAGCATTTGTTAAATTCCAAGATTCCAACAAGCTTTAATTCCATTCGCTTTTTGAAGAGTTTATTTGGATTGCTATGCTATCATACCCATGTAGCTCAAATCTATACCACCTCAATATGGATTTCAAGTCCCAATTAATTTTTTTTAAAAGTAGGCTCATTACAGCTGCTTTTTAAAATGACTGCTATAGATTGATCTGGTGCTGCTTGAGTAGGTAAAAGCAAAAATTATGAAGTGGAAATCCACAGTTAAAATCTCAGCTCAGCTGTAAACTCATTAGGTAGCCACAGGCATGTCACTATCATTTGGTTCCCTATAGATAATATGGAAATAAGTAATTTTACTGGGGCCCTGGTCACACGGGCCAGATAACGTGGGAGGGAGGTGTGGCTCTTTGCGCCGGTGCAGTTAGACCCACCAGAACATGATCAGACGCGACGGCAGCATACCCTGGTTTCATCAGTCAGCACATGTGCATAAACGGGGACAGCCGGGGAAAGCTGCGCGCCGGGGCAATCACGCTGAACGGTTCCATGGGAAGCCCATGGTAAACTATTTGCTAGCACATTCAATGTGCTACTTTTTAACTGCGCAGCTTCAGTGGCTTGCCATGGGTTGGCCACGGGTGCGCTACGCCTCCCAGATGTTCTGGTGTGATCGTGCCCGGAAAATCCACCGGACTATCGTGGCTTCCGTGCAGCAAATGCTCCATGTGACCGGGGCCTGGGTTGATTTTACAGAAGTATGGTAAGGATTACTGAGATAATGTATGCGAAGGGCTTTGGGGCTTAGTATTTACAGAATGCTATTTTAAAAGGAAGAGTGCTGTTAAAACTTGGGGCATGTAATACTTCAAGGAGATCTGTGTGTGTCATGTGTTTTGATTCTATATAGGGGTTATTAAGGTTAAAGATTTCATGCCCAAAGCGTAAGATGCTCTTCTTAGGGATTTGAAAAGCAAGTTATATGGCATCTCATAGAGAGCAATTGCCCCACCTTACTTGGACAGAAGAAGAAATTTATAATGTCGTAGTGAAATAAAACAGGCCCATGTAGAAAACAACTGTATGGAACGTTGATACTAGTACAAGTCTTGATTTTAGTTGCTGTCTTTTTTTGGGGGGAAGAATTCTCTCTTTACCATGGTTATGTGAACGGATAAATATGCTCTTAGAATAACACAGGCTTCTCTGTGGGGATGAGGCAATTAGATCCTAAGTTACAGGGCTTATAGTCATTGGTCGGATCTGTATTTGCATTTTTAAATCAGTTGCATGCTGCTGTGACACCGTCTTTCTCTATGCTTGCTTGAATGGTGTTTGGAGAAGATTCTTTTAAAGCAGTGCAGAGGTGCAATGACAGTGGAGCCGCCCCGAAAGGAGGATAAACATATGTGGATGTGCAAAAGGATGCTAGCATAGTTGAGGTGTGAAAACGACACCAAATCTGGACAGCTTTTTTGAAGACGGAGTCAAAAGGCAGGGACACTGGTGGGAAAGCCAAATGCAGATTGGGCCAGCGACCAGCGTCACAGCAGCACGAAACTGATTTAAAAGTGCAAATGCAGATTCGATCATTGATGGAGCTGAGAAAGGAAACTGGATCCCAGTTTCAATTTTCACCATTTGGTTACACTGATGGATGTGCCCCGGTCGTTGTTTCTGTTTACCTTTTTGCAGGCTAACCTCCTTTAATCCAGTATTTTGGTCAGGAGTAGACCTGGAGGGAAACTTTGAGCTTGCACCCTGAATTCTGTTTGGCTCCAAGAAAGAACTCCCAGGCTGCGATCATATACGCAATTAGACTCGCCATAGGCATGAATGTCAGGTGGAATTAAAGGGCACGATCAGACAACAACACCTGGGAAGTGCCCCACAGCCGTCAGCAACTCGTTCTGCTCTGCACAGAGGTAGAGTTAAAAGACACCAGGGAAAATCTGGTAGAAAATGGGTTGCAATGGGCCACAGATGGACTTTCCCCTGTCTGATCACTCCAGCACACTCTCATGGCATTGGGATGGGCCGATCAGGCCATCCATACGCCGTGCCATTGTTTCCCCCCCCTCGCAAACTCCATAGGGAGCCCTCAGTGCGGAGATGCGATTCATTGATTCCTCATTTAAGTGCATTGGAAACAAACTGCAAAAAACAACAACAACCCGACTCACCCGTGGTTGCGTCTGATCATACAGTGGCAGGCTGTGCCCCAAGGACTGTGTGATCACACAACTGTGGGTCAAATTCCTCCGGAGGAAATAGCCTCACTCCCCCCCCCCCATTTTTTCTGGCTTGTGTGACCGCAACCCCAGATGGCTAGAAAACACATACATATCTTAGCTTGTTTATACAATTGTATGTCAAGGCCAGAGTCTAGACTCTGGTATCACTGAGGTTGCCATCTCTGGATTGGGAAGTACCTGGCTATTTTGTGAGTGGAGTCTGAGGAAAGCAGAGTTTGGGGACGTGATGGACCTCAGTGGGGTAGAATGGCCTAGAGTCCACTTTACAAATGGCCATTTTCTCCAGGTGAACTGATCTCTGCCACCTGGAGAGCAATCGTAATAGCAGGAGATCTTCAGCCACTACCTGGAGGTTGGCAACCCTACGTATCAGATACACCCTGTCAGTCTGTGCCAGCATGCTGCCTTGGACCTATTCCCAACAAGGGGAATCTCGAGTTTCTTTAAGTATAGGATTAACTAGCAATTTACCTCTTAATTCTTTCCTAAGTGTTCTGCCTTGTTAAGAACATAAGAGAAGCCAATGTTAGATCAGGCCAATGGCCCATCCAGTCCAACACTCTGTCACACAGTGGGCAAAAATACCAGGTGCCCTCAGGAGGTCCAGCAGTGGAGCCAGGACACTAGAAGCTCTCCCATTGTTGCCCCCCCTCCCAAGCACCAAGAATACAGAGCATCAGTTGCCCCAGAGTTCCTATCTATACCTCTGCTCCATATCTATATTCTGTTAGCCAAAGAGGCCCCCTCTGTGTGGATACTTATTTCTGCCAACAGGGGGCTCACTCTACCCCAACAGCTTTTCATATATAGTCATCAGGAGATCCAGCAGTGTTTCTACTTGTCTATTGATTGTTCCCAAGGATCTGTGCTGTCAGGGATTTTTTATTTATTTATTCAAGTTCTTTTACACTCAGTATCTTTGGGTGTTTGGTTGACTAAAGGTGGCTTGGAAAGCATTTCACCAGTGTCTACACTTATGTACACAGATTCTTACAACTGGAGATTGGAGATTCATTGAATATGGGGCTAGGCTAATTCTCCTCTACTTGAGATTCATTGACAATAGATTTTTTATGATCTGGATCCATGAGAAAGAGGTCCTCAAGAAATCCCACCAGGACCTTAAACAACTTCCACCCTACTATTAATCTAAGCTTGAACCTGGCCATGCAGCAGGTCCACTTCAGTGACACCAGGATGGGCATACGGACACTACTTCAGCTTCAGCTACGTACAGTTCCAATTCAGATTAATGAAATATGTGTTTCTAAATATCTTAGATGTCACAGAAGTTCTTGCATCTGTAAAGTGGCTCTTGAGGTGATGGGGGTAGCTTCATGTACTTGAAGATATATAACCAGAACCTGTCATCCTTACAGCTTGCCACGTGCATGGCTCATTGCTTCAACTAGGGAGAGTTATGACAAAGGCCAGAACACCCCGTTTCCCAGGACAGTGCAAGAACTTCTATGACATCTAAGATATTTCAAAACATGTATTTTGTTAATATGAACTGAAATTGTAAATGGAAGTTATACACCTACTTGAAAACTTCAGCAACTTTTTTTATCTGTAGCATGGCTGACAGTGGTGCTCAGACCTCTGAGAAGAGCACTTGTATGTAGCTAAAGCCTCTTTGAACAATCTTGTGATGCTCCTCAAGAGAAGTTACCTTTGAGAACAGGTATTTCCAAAAAGGCAAAGATAAGTGCTGCCCAGCGTGTTGAGGACTTTCTCTCTCTCTCTCTCTCCACCCACACAACCTGAGTTGCAGCTCCCATGAAATCTTCAGTATTGGGGTATTTGACCTCTCTTGCCGAAAGTTAATGCCTCTTCTCTGACAATTGTTAAATTCTTGTAAGATTCTTCACCGGTTACCTTTCTGAACTCTGAGAGAGATTGCTTTCAATACTGAGCTTGTCAAGTCAATCCATTCACTTGTGAATGATTGCAGGAATGCGGATTAACGTATTGTACCGTTTCCCATTTATTTTAGCCACTTTGAGAGTTTGATGTCATAAAGGGGAAAGAGCAATAGTAGCTCACTTCCTGTCCAATAATAGGTGATTCTGATCATACTGGCTTGCATATGCATTATGCATGCATGCATGTGCCTTTATCTGTATATCTATAAAGATCTACGCTTGCCATTGTCACTTGCAGAACAGATGTCAGCAGATCTGAAATGAAATCAGAAAAGTAGATGAAGTGTAATAAAGACGAGTCAGTAAGATAATTGGATGGAATTTCTGTTGCCAAGTCAAAAGATTTATGCTGCCGTTTCTACACCAACAGGACATGAGGCGAATACAACAGTTAGAAACTGAAATTGCCAATACTGTACTGTGACTAAAGAAGTCTGTCATTATAATCTACAGTCTTCAGTGCAAAGCATAAAAAGCTACCCTTTAAGAGCCAGGCAAAAAGATACATCTTGGTGTTTTATTTCAAAGATGGAACATTTCCACAATTCAGAGCACTTTGAAAAGGCAATTTAAATATAACATGAAGCACATCTATATTAAAATCTTCTGTCCACTCCAAGAGCCTTCCGTAGCTATCTGTCTCTTTCTCTTCTCCACACTCAAAAACCCACGTTATTTATAGTAGCTTCAATGGCTGAAAAAAAAATTGCCCGTAACATAGCTAATTGTATGGACTTGCTTGTGCCAGTTATAGTGGTTCCTTGCAAGGTCAGCTCCTCCCCCTCCAAAGTAGTCTCTTTTCTTCAAGACATTTTTGCACAAGCAAGTCCCATTGATATTTACATACTGTTTCCTCTCTAGCAACTGAGTATTATTGACATTAAGGAATACTGAAAACGTTAGCACACACCCAGTTATGAAAGTTAATGAGTCTTTGTGGATGAACATGAAGAGTTTTGTGGAATTACAGCTTAAAAGCATCCCTCCAGGGAACTATGAGCTGCAATATTGAGCTCTCATTTGTTCAAAAGTTGAAGATGAAGAAGGGCCATCATACGTCCCTTTGCTCTCACTATATTAGGTGCCTCAAGCAAAAAAGGATGGAAAGGAAGACTTCATGATCCTGTAGGTCCCAATGATAAAATTGCTGCCATCATAAACATCACCAAATACATCACCAAATGCAATGATTTTATACTTTCATGATACTTTTTAATATTTTTATTTTAATTTTATGCAAAACATGGGTGGGGAGAAAATGTAAAACAATGTTAAACTATGTTAGTCTAGAACTTGGAGCAATTAGAGGAGGCTGATATTACTGCAAAGTGTGCGAGAAAGATGGAGAGCACAGAAAGGAAGGATAGGTACAGCAGGGGAGTTCTAAAGGATATTTTAACACAGGTTTAAAACAGTGGCATTTAAAACCACATCCCTGGCATTACAGATATTCAACCGTTCATGCATAGGAGCTACTGTTTAGGGCTCTCTATGGAGCTCATACATTTTCATTTTGTAGGATGGTTATATTACTTAAGTCATGGATGTCACTCACAGGCCCCTTGATTTTCAGCATATCCACCCTCCCTCTCTCTACCCCAAGGGGTTCAAGCCTTGCACTCCATGGTAGTCAAGAGCCAAGATGTTTTTTAAACTTAATTTTTCCAAAAAAAAGAAAAAGGTCTATTTTCTAGGAGTTTTCAGTAAGATCTGCCACCAGCAAAATGAATTCTTTTGAGCCTGCCCCATTTTTTGCAAGATGGAAATCTCTGCATGTGTTTTATGAGAGACAAACAGAGGTGTGTGGGCTGCTCCCCCTTCCCTTCCGTTTCTATATTTCCCTGCCAGTATTGTCCTGAGCTGTCCATCGGCACTGGCTACTTCTTAGTAGCAAAGCAAAACAACCTGTGGGAAAAGGTGGGTGGGTCACAACAGTGGTCCATCTAGTCTAGCATCCTGTCTTACATGGTGGCCAACCAGTTCCTCTGGAGGGCCAACGACAGGGCATAGAGGCCGAGGCCTTCCCCTGATTTTGCCTCCTGGCTTTCGGATTCAGAGGCTCAGAGCCTCTGAATGTGGAGGTTCCCCTCAGCCCCCTTCCCCCCCCAGTTTTCTAAACTGAAAACCCTTCAGCCTTTCTTCATAGGGCTCCAACCCCTAATCATCTTGGTTGCCCTCCTCTGGACTTTTCCCAGCTCTGCAATGTCCTCTTTGAGATATGGTGACCAGAACTGTACACGGTATTCCAAATGAGGCTGCACCACAGATCTCTACAGGGCTATTACAATATCTGCTGTTTTATTCTCGATCCCTTTCCTAATAATTCATAATGTAGAGTTGCCCTTTTAACCACTGCAGCGCACTGGGGGTTGACACTTCCATTGAGCTATCCACTATGACCCCAAGATTTTTTCCCCTCTCAGTCTCAGCAAGTTCAGACTCCATCAGCCTGTACTTGAAGTTGGGATTTTTTTTGTCCCAGTGTGCATCACCTTATACTTACCAACTATTAGATATGAGACTCAGGCAGCAGCTCTTTGAACCGTGAAATCAGCTTTATTTACAGAGGTTAAGGCAAGATAGGAAGACAGCAAAACTGGGGAGCAGCAGGCTCCTTTTTTAATAATAATAATAACCTTTATTGCATTAGCATAAAGCCATAGCAACAGTGCAGTATAAACAAGTAACCAGCACTAGATTCAGGCAGATATTAGCAAGTCAATCATTGTACAAGGATAAAGGACCAGAGTCATGCCCCCGCGCCCCCCCCAAAGGAAAAAGGAAAAAAAGGAAACACTTAAAATTATCAGTTTGTACGTGGTCAACAGCTATCAGGGGTGAACTAATTAGATTCGGACAAATTTACATTCCTGATCACTGCAGCTAAAAAAGGAGGCCACTTTAGCCGTGATTTGCTTGTCAATAGTATTATCAGAGAGTAGCACTGAGACTACCCAAGGGAGGGAAGGGAGTTTTTCTTTTCTCAGAATAGGAGTAATATATCTCTCTCTTTCCTTATTCCACTTGGGACAGAGAAGCATTATGTGGTCCATAGTTTCTATCATCTCTTGTCCGCAATCACACAGTCGTTCCGAAAACGGAAGTCCTGAAAAACGGCCAAAAAGCACCTTAGAGGGGAAAGAGTTAAGTCTCGCCAGGGTGAAAAGCACGACGTTGTCTTGAGATCTTAAGAGTATAGCAATATGTTGGAATCGTCTCAGGGGGCAAGACCCAACGATAAACCCGAGCAAGTACGCCGGGCTCTTTGAAGGGTGCTACTGAAATCAAGTTCCTTTAATTTCAATTTAATTTCTCTGAACAGCTCATTAGGTAGTGGGGTTGATATATCAATCCCCAAGGTTTTTAGTTTCTGTTTGATTAACTTGGATCGGCTGCTCTTGTAGGTGTCATGGGGGATTAAATGTGAGAAACCCGCTTTATTTGTGCTGCCCCCCTGAACGCCCTTCTTCATGAACAGCTTAAAAGCTGCGAGCCAGGCTCTCTGTTCAATTGATGGTTGAGCAAATTCAACCCTGAGTGCAGTTCCGCTACGCATCTGGGAACTGCCGCAATTTCCCTCAAAAAGGTGTGTAAGGGAGAATCAAGGGTTTCAGATACTCTTTCAATCCATACTGCACACCCATAAAGAATCTGCGGGATAGCCTTGGCATTGAAAATCTTAATGGCAGCTGGTATGTGGTTTGCACCTTTGGAGTAACAGAATTTTTTTATCGCCTTAGCTGTGATATTTGCAGCTTTAAGAGCTGCCTGGACATGCGGTTTCCATGATAGATTGTAATTAAAAGTGATGCCCAGGTAGCTAAAGGAGGGGACTCTCTCCAAGGCCCGCCCAATACGCTTATCTTAGGTCCATTGTGGAATGTTCTGGAAAATCTAAGGACCTTTGACTTGGAATAATTAACGTTAAGGTCCTCTTTTATGCAGTATGTAATGAATGCGTTTATTACTGATTTTAAGCCCAGTTCTGTTTTGGAGAGAAGAACGGCATCATCTGCGTACAGAAGGATTGGAATTGGTATATTTGCCATAAAAGGGGGTGTTTGGCCTGGGATCTCACAAATGGGATCATATCATTGATAAATAGATTGAACAAAGCTGGGGCGAGCAAGCAGCCTTGTTTCACTCCTTGTTAGTTTGAAAACTTGCAGTAAGTTGGCCTTGCCAATTGTATCTAATTTGGGCGGAGGTATCGGTGTATAAGTTCATAATTAAAGATAGTAACCTTCTGTCTATTGTAGTTTCTGTCAGTTTGCACCATAGTCTGCCACGACTGATGGAATCGAAAGCGGTCTTCAAATCCATGAAGGCCGCATACAGTTTCCCGCCTGGGGAAGCCAAATACTTGCTCGCTAAATGATGTAAAACAAGGGCGTGATCGATGGTTGAAACCCCTTTGCGGAAACCTGTCTGTTCTGGGAGGAGAATCGCCTCCTGATCAATCCAATCCGTTAATCTCTCAAGGAGCTGTGCTGCATATATTTTCCCTGGAATAGAGAGTAAGCTTATGGGTCGGTAATTGTGAGGGTCAGCCCTATTGCCTTTCTTGTAGATTGGAACTATAATTGAACGCTTCCACTCAGTTGGTATAACACCAGAACTATTTATTAGTGAAAAGATGGGAGCTAAACAGGAGCCCCACCAAGTAGGGTTCATCAAAAATAATTCCGGAGGAATGAAGTCTAGCCCAGGAGCTTTTCCCCTTTTCAGATGTTTTATTATGTTAGTAATTTGGATGGGGGAAACCGCTGGCCAACTTCCCATATTCTCAGCTAAAAGTCGGGGTTCTGTATTATTGGATGACGTAAGTACCATTGGACTTTGAAGGAGGGCACTATAATGGGCTATCCACTGAGATGTGGTTATATCTGTCTGGTGGTGTGAGGGAAGAGAAGAGTTTTTAATTAGGTTCCAAAAGAGCTTATGGTCATTATTTGCTATCTCTAGATGTAGGGCTGACCAGTCTTTTTGAGAAGTTAGCTCTTTCTTAAGTTTAATAGTCTTCTTATACTCTTGTTTAAGTGATCTAATCTTTTCTAGGTCCTGAAGACCTGTCTTTTTAGTTGTTCTATACTGTAGTCTAATTGCTCTTTTCAATTCCCTACACTCCTCATCATACCAGCTGTTGCTCTTTAGTATGGGTGTAAACTCCTCTTTTCCCTTGACTCCCCTTTCCACAGAACAAAGAGATGATAGATTCCTCATTAATGTTCCATAATGTTCCAGCCCTGTTACAATATCGCCTACAAGGCAATATTGGGTCATATCTGCCTCGATGTTTCCCCAATTAAGGATCTCGTGAGTGGGAATAGCCCGCAGTTGAAAAGTGGCTCCAAAAGTCAGAGGGAGATGATCTCCTCCTAAATATTCTCCTACTTCCACGTTAGTGACTTGAGAGTATATACTTGGGGACACCAGCAAATGGTCTACAGTGCTGAGTCCATTAGAAGTAAAGCATGTGTAGCAACCCGAGCACTTTGGGTTGATAGTACCATTCAGGAAAACAAGGTTCGACGTGACTGCTAATGCCATCAAATGTCTGCCAGCTGGGTTAGTTTTGTGATCTCTAGAGCTTCTGGAAAACCAGGGCAAGGGCAGTGTTAAATCAGATGATCCTAGCACCCCTGGGAGCAGAACCTCGTCATTACCACCTATTCGCGCATTAAAGTCTCCTAATAATAAGACCAACGCATTGGGGTATTTAATAAGGGATTGGCCTACCTGATTAGCAAAGTCATCCCATATTAATTGGACTTTAGAATTATCCTCTGCAGGTGGAACATATGCTGTGAGAATCAGGAGGGGATCCACAAAATAACTAGACCATATACAAACCGCTAACAGTACAGGAGAAGCTATGATTACTTCACTCTTAGACACTTCCAGATCCCTAGAAACAAGACAGGTAAGACCAGCTTTCGGTCTGCCTTTACCCTTGCATTTTATCGCTGGGGCCGAAAAGGACCAGTAATTCAACAGGTTAATTTGGTCTTGGGCCCATGTTTCTTGTAGGGATACAATATGGAAGTAGCTTAACACTTTTAAAATATGGGGGTCACTGCTCTTGCTCTTCCATCCATTTACATTCCAGGACAGGACCTTGAGTGTTGTGGGGTTAGCTAGTCAATTGTGTCCAGACTCCTGAGGTCCCTCTGGGGTGATGTGACCTGGCATACTGTCTTCTAGGCTCGAGGGGTCCACCTCGATTTCTTCCATAAACTGCTCCTCCATAACACACCCATTTGTCCTCTTGCGGGCACTCATTTCAGGAGAGGTTTTAGTCTTTATTTGTTTACTTAGTTCTGGATGCACAGCTTTTGATTGTTCCGCTACATCAACTAGTTCCTCTGCTAGCGACTTTGAATCCACCATAGGCAGAAGATGTTTGTTGGAGTATACAGAGAACAATGGTGAGGAGTCTATTTCATAATCCTCCTGCTGCAGCTCTGAAGGGTCAGCTGGCCTGTTTTTATTTTGGCACTGTTTTTCCAAGTTAACTGGGGAAGCTTTGGACCTGCCAGCTGGCTGTATCTCCGAATCCTTGATCTCGCTCAGTTTATGGCACATGAAGTCCAATCTATCGATAATTGATTGTTGCTCATTGCTAGGGAGATTCCCAAAGGAGTTGAAAATATCATCCTCAATAGGATTTGCCAGAAACTTATGTGTCAGTTGACTCTTGGGGGTTGGGTTTGTTCCTTGGCCAGCTTGTGCATGATGAAGTTCTTCAGGGTGTTGTGTGCTCTCCATGGGTTCACCCAGGTCATCCCAAGGAATTAAGTTCGTTTGGGATACTGGATGACTCTCTGTTTCCGTTGGTAACCCCTTCTGTGCGGGTAAGTTCATATCAGCACCCAAGGATTTCTTATAGCACAAGGGTAATATAATAGCATTTTGGAACACCCGTGTTGGGAAGACTCCTTTGGTTATGAGCTGTGACTTCTTCTCCTAAATCATGGAGGGAATTCTAGTAGAAGCAAAGGAGAGTAGAACTTTTTGAGACTGATTTAGGGGGTTGAGAGATTCAGCCTTCACCAGGTCTACTTCTGGATAATTTATTCTAAGAAGGTCAGCCAAATGACGTTTGGGGCACTGGCCTCCTTGCCAGTTAGGAGTTTGTCCCCTTCGCCCGCATATTGTTAGGCAAATCTTTCTTGGCTGAAATATTAGCTGGAGGGGTTGATTCCATAAAGCACTTCCCTGTTTCAGCTTATGCTCCCTTATCCCTTAACAGCATAAGTCTGCTCCCTTCTTCCCAAGTTAGTGTTCTGGGCTGCTGGCTGTGCCTGAGACATTAGTTGTAACTGCTCATTGCTAGCAGACAGTTTCGAGAGCTCTGCAGTTAGCTGTTTCATTTGAGTGTTAATATTTTGAATGTTTCTAAAGATACATTCCACAGTCCTTGCAATTATAGTTAACAGGCTACCCTCCGTAGGTGATCCAGCTGCCTCAGGGGCTGAGTCAAAATGCCCCACCCTTGACTCCATAGAAGTAGTATCTTCCACCAAAGTACTCGCATCTTCCTCGCTATCAATCTCCAAGAGGTAAAAAGTGATTTGCTGTCTCCACGGCATAGATAGGCATGTGGTTCTTACTCCTACTTTTGCTTTCACTTGAAGTAAAAAAGTCTTTAATCCTGGATTGTTTGGGGGCTGGGAATGGGACAGCCTCCTCCGTATCTCTTAGTCGCTTCTCTGCAGGCATTATAGCACACAGAGAGAGAGGGAAGGAGGAAGGGGGAACAAGGCAGGGGGGAAAAAAAGAAAAAAAAAAGAAAGAAGAAGAAACCCCTTAATTAAGGGAGTTTCTTGGTATTCTCTTTATCGTAGTTGGTCAGCTAATTAAGTCTCCCAGGTCCACAGTAAATAGTGGGGGAGGCGGCAGATTAAAGTCAAAAAGCTAACAGCTGTCTCAAAAACTTTCACGTGCTGGAACAGTTTGCTTTAAAAATTCCATATGAAATAGACTAAAAACAATTGAATGGATATAAGATAAAATTAAAATACTGTTCCAAGCAAGTAGCGCTGCAGCTCAGACGTCCTCCCCCGTCGGCTGGAACCGGAAACCCTCCCGTAATC
>JAPDNY010000003.1:102551670-102562037 GCA_029375565.1 Gekko gecko | reverse complement strand
CTCTCAAGTCCATCCACCTGCTTTCTTCTCCTCCCCCATCCTCTTCTCCTTTTGGTCTCAGATGAAGTACCGCATTAAGTTGAAGGGGGGTGTCAATATAGGCCAATGCATTCAGGCCCTAGGGAAGCTTCTGGAAACAGAAGCTCTCTATTCAAAAAAAGTAATAAAAACCATTCCCCCTCAAAAAAAAATTACCAACTTTTCGTCTACTTTTTCTCACTTGTAAAGTAATCAAGCCAAGTGAGACCAGCTTGCTTTTATCATCACCAGAAAAGATGTGTACCGTTTCAGAGCCTGTTCCATGGATTCCTTTTCATGGTGCACTTCTTTGATGTAAGAAGAGATGCGGAAGAGGAACTCTTCAAAACTGGTCAGGAGATCTGGTTGTTCTTTCTGGAGTCGAGCCCAAAACTCCTGAACATCCCTCTGACTGGAGCACAGAGAAGAAGCAAGGCTTCAGTATTAGCGCAACACTGGTTTTTAATCCCACCCTTCTTCCATAGCTCTCCTCCTCCCTACATTTTGCCATCACAATAATCCTACGATTGGCCACTAAATATATTTTGGCCGCTGTGTGACAGAGTGTTGGACTAGATGGGCCATTGGCCGGATTCAACATTGGCTTCTCTTATGTTCTTATGTTCTTATTACGAGGTAAAGTAAGCTGAGAAAGAGTGACTGGCCCAAGATCATCAGTAATGAGCTTCATGCTCAGGTAAGAGACTTAAACTAGGTCTCCCATGTTTGGCACTTTAACAACTATACCACTCCAACTATCTGGTCAGGATCCAAAGAACTCAAATTAATGTGTTTTAGAAGCAGGGCTTTTTTTGTAGAAAAAGCCCAGCAGGAACTCATTAGCATAATAGGCCACACCCAACAGCAGAAACTCATTAGCATATCAGGCCACACCCTCGTGTTATGAGAACCGTGGTCATCCAGCCACACCTACCTTTTGCTTCTTATTCTGTTTACCTTGTTTGTTGTCAGAACCCAGGGCTTTTTGTAGCAGGAACTCCTTTGCATGTTAGGCCACACGCCCCTAATGTAGCCAATCCTAATGAGTTTCTGCTGTTGGGTGTGGCCTATTATACTAATGAGTTCCTGTTGGGTGTGGCCAACTTGGGAGCCAGCCGGAACTCCGTTCCTGTGCGTTCCTGCCCCAAAATAGCCCTGTTTAGAAGACAATATGCTAGTTGATCATCCTTGTAGTGATAGAGATCATAGGCTACAAGGCGACCAAGATGACTAATCCAAGGATTCATATCAAGCTATTTGCATCTTAAAATTCTTCTGAATGGGCACGCTGAAACGGCTGGCTAGCCCCCACAATTCATTTGAGCCTCATCACTTTCTTAACCCGAGTCTTCCCATTTCTTCCATACTTCTGCTTCCACGCCAACATTATCACTTTACAGCACTGCTCGGCCTATGTGAACTGAAATATAGAGTTGGATGAAACGGTGTAAAACGGTGACTAGCAACGCTCTAGAGCAAGGATCCCCAACCTGGCCCACCAGCACCTTTTCTGATGCCCACCGAGCGTTCTCAGAGACTGGGCAGGGCTTCTGATTGGCCCTGCAGATATGCCACCACAGCACCAAGGTCTTCACTTTGTGACTAAAAGTAAGTTGTTTGTATGCAAGAAAATATTTTCAAATATGTTCATTTTTAAAAAGCATCTTGTTGAGCAGAGTTCGTGCCTGAAATGCTGAAGAGTTACTATGAGAGTTACGCATGGCCTCACTTCCTGGCATTTTGCTCTAGAGAATGCAGCACGTGAATTTTAACAAAAAAAGACTATGACTCAAAATGTGGAGACAATGACAAATGGTACTCAGGTCAGATGGGACCAAAAACCCCCACAACTTGTGAAGTTCCAACTTACTCTTCAAAAACCTGGGATGCTTCCAGCTGCTCCATCAGGGAACAAAACCGCTTCTCCTCTTCATCTGCCTGGTCCAAGTCATCAGACCAGCCTGACTCAAAGGTCTCCTCATGCCTAAGGCTTCTAGAGCTCTGGTACTGTTCAGTTCCTATGAACTTCCCTGTGGGGGCAAAGGAAACAAAGGGGGGGAGAGGAATCACCTTCTGGTGCAGAGACAGGATGCAAACAACCTGGACTGGGCTTCCTGTACTGTTCCAGCCCTCTTTGGTGACTAATTTCTAAGAAGAGAGATGCTGTGTGGGAGCCATACTTCTGGCCCAGAAGCAATGCTCTCTCATCCCAGAGACAGAGAGGTGGGCTATGAGTATTCTGTGGATAGAACTCTTCACCTGTGCTTGAAGATATTCCTCACTGTTGTTACTTCCAAAGTTTCAGGGCTAAATCACAGTATTGGGGTAAAACTTTTGCTCATGGGACTGCACACCTTAGAAGGTATAACATGACTAGCTGGCTTCTTCACTTTAAACCATGGTTAATTTTTTATTTGTAACACAGAAAAAAATAGCAGCTCAGTGTATTTCTTCAGGTAAGGTCACACGTGCCTAGTCAAAGCCAAATGTCTGGCAATATCAAGCAATCATCACAAGTCAAACAGCTTTTCAGTTCACTCAATACCATGTACAGTACAGCTTTTACTAGAGGCCATTCCAATATCCAGCTCTTGGCCTTTCACACTGTAGTCTACTTGATAGTAATCTGAAGATGACTCATGCAAAATACAGATAAAGCAATAGCTTTATCACTAACTCTCTTCCCCTGCTCCTTATTCAGAGTTCAGAAAAAAATAGTAGAAAGTTTTTTTAAAGTCTCCATTTGCCCTTTTCACTTCCTCTTCTAAAATTTTGTCTTGTGTTGGCCAACAAATCTTTATGCTTAGATTAAAACAGGGTATGTTCATTCTATACATTAATATCTACATTATATGCATTTCAATGCAATTCTTACTAAAGTTACTCCATTCTAAGCATATTGAAATCAACTGGCTTAGACTAGAGTAACTGCATAGGATTGCACTGTAAATGTCATTCCTTTATCTAAAGAATCCAGGGAATTAAACTTCAGCAACTTCTCAGAATTCACAGTTACCGTTCCCTACTCACTCTTCTACCTGACTTTACAGTTCCAAGGTTTCCTTGGAAGATCAAATGACTTAAACCAGCTTAAATCTGTACTAAATCATGATGGGTTCAGAAGGTGGTGTTCTTAAGGACAAATAATTCACTGCCTTAACAATCCAAATACTAGTTCACATGTTGAGACTGCCAGCCATACAGAAGCAACTGTAGCTTCATGTGATGCTTTTTATCCTGCAGTGAGCCTATTGGGTCATCATACCCACTTAGTACCCCTTTCTTTTGGAGATTTGTGCTAATAGGCTGAAACTCTCCCAGACTTCATGGTAAGCCGTTACAAATAACTATGTTATGCAGCTTCCATGCTGGAACTGCTTTTAAGTTAATCGATGCTGAATTTAGTACTAGGTAGTGATGACTTGCTACCAGCTGCCTCTTTAACGTAAAGCATTATCGCCTTAGTGGATGTAGGACAAGCAGTGGCTCTGAAAAGCAAGAAGAATATCATTCAGTATTCTGCACAAGAACGTACATAGGAGAACTAAGCCCTCTCCACTTTGCTCCCAGATGCGTCACTGATTTGATCTCCTGAGGACACGTCTTCTTGACAGTTCACTGCACAGGCCAGGCATTGTTCAACTTCGTCATTCCCGGCTCCCATAAGTGCTTGCTTTGGCCAAGTGCCTCTGTCCTGTATGCCTAGCATTAGAATGCCAAGACATTCACAGTTTGTACCGGACATACTATAACCCCACTGTGTTCCAGTAAAAACAAGATCCTGTCGTTACCTTCTTGCCCAGCTCCCTCTCCCTATAGCTTTGATCAGCACTCTTCACGTCAGACGCCTGGAACTGTTGACTTTAGACTGTTTTCTTAAGAAAGAGGGACTTGGCTGGCTCTAATCAGCAGCAGGCCACAGAAATGCCAGCAGAGCTTCTGTGTCCACTCAGCACAACAGCCTGGGATATCCTTTGCCACAGGTGCACCTCTGCAGAGTGGGTCACTCTGTGGAATGCCTGTGCCGGAGCTGCAGAAGCGGGAGTTTTAACACAGAACTGGAAGCGTGGAAAGCAGCCTTTTCCACTGCTGGAGGCACTGGGAAAAGCTTTCTTGGCTACAGAGGGACAGCTTGGCGTAAGATAATTCCACCTCTGTAACAATCACTGGCAGAATGTGTGTACATTCCAAAGTCACAAGCGACAAGCATGAAATTTGGCACTGTGTACAGAATGTACCAGAATGAATACAGGATCTTGTAAAGATAAGCCGGGGGGGGGGAATGAATCTCTCGCATTACCACAAGGCCTCACATTATCAATTTGTGAGTGCCCCCCTGCCGTTCACTGTGTAATGTTTCCTGCAAGTGTTCTGGGCATGGCCATATTTATCTTCTGTACACCATTGGACCCCACACACATGCTAAATTGTAGCAGCTGTCACTGGGCCCGAGGTTCTCCGTCACCCTCATTCCTCTTACCTAGTCCCATACTGAATTCAACTGGCGTGAGGTACCCATTATTGTCTTGTTCTAGGCTGTCAAAAACAGCCTCCAGCTGTTCAGTAGTCAGGGGCAGTTCACTTTGCAGCCTCTGTGGAAGAAAAAAAAAAAAGATCCAGGATTTTGAAACACAAACCAGAACAAGGAAGGGAAAAACCCTCTTCATCCCCTTTCCTGCTGTCACTAAGGCGGTCGACTGACCAGGTTCTCATAGAGCAAATTGGGCTTTTTAAAAACACAGTGGCCCTCAGCTGTACACCAACCAAGCCCAGGCCGGTCAGCCTTAGAAGGGGAGAAGCATCCAGAGGGGAGAAAGGGAAAGTGCCTTGCGGCCAAGGATCTATTCATGTGACAAACCCCGCCCCCTCCTCAGCCTTCAGAATGCCATCCTGAGGCTGCACTGCTTCAAAATACCAGGAACGATGGTTGGGCTGCCCAGTCAAGAAACTTTTTTCCATGTTAGATTCCCATAAGCATGTAGCTTTGAACAACCTGAGGCTGGGGAACTTCTGCAGGATGCATAGCTTGGCCCACAAATTCACTGCACGCTTGGGCAATGTTCAAAACTCTAGGTTGCAAAACTCAAGGTAATGGATATAGAAGGCTCTGAGAGAGCCCAGTCACACAAAAATGGATTCCATGCAGATTTATCTGAAGAAATATCTATCCCACTTTTCTGCTTTAGAAAGCATATTTTAAAAAAGCACAGATTAAAGACAGTAAGAACACTTGCAACCATGCAAAATCCAAGGGAATTAAAATGGAACATATATCAGGTGGTAGCAGCAAAAAGCAATGAAAGCAGCCATCTCTGCTAGAAAGCAATACCTCAATCCATCACCTGATGAGGATGAAAAGAGTTCTTTCTGTGAGCCCCTCTTGAGCCATGTCCCTTGGCACAATTGTGCTGGGGACAATCTGTTCGTGATCATCAATCATTTGTGCCAAATGATTTTGCTAAATTAAACGAAAACATGTGTGTGCAGGTGCACACATAGTCACACACAAAATCTGGCATTGCAGAACTCATTCTCTAACAGCTCACCAGTTAGGCCAGCTCTCGTTTAACAAATAAGGTATTCTTACTACTAGGAATAAGGCCCATTGTGGAAATAAATTCAATGAGCTCTAGAAAGAAACTCTGGGCAGGTGTCCTGGCCTTGGGCACTCAGCATCAATTTGCTGTGGCGACCTCAGCAAGGTATAGTGACAGAGACCTTACCGTTTTCTCCAGGGGAACTGATCTCTGCCATCTGAAGAGCAGTTGTAATTCTAAGTGGTCTCCAGCCCTCCCCTGGAGATTGGCAACAATGATTCCCCAGGAGGAAATGGCTGGTTTGGAGGGTAGAGTCTATAGCATTGTACCTGCCCAAGGACCCACCTCTCCTCAAACCCCACCCTCTCCAGGCTCCACTCCTCAAATATCCAGGAAATTCCCAACCCGGAGGCAGCAACCCTATCTCCTTCCCAGCCAACCATCAATGTACCATTATCTGCCCCTCTGACTTCAGGTTTCCATCTCCTCCCCCTCCCCTGCAGTCTCTGCCTAGGAAAAGTACACTCTTTATCCACAGTGGGGACCAAGGCAGCTCACATCATTCTTCTCCCCCCTTTTGATTTGCACAACAACCCTGTGAGGTAGGTTACACTGAAAGTCTATGAGTGGTCTGAAATCACCCAATCAGCTTCCACAGAAAGAACCTGGGTCTGGAAGACCCTGCTCTGACAGCAGCTAACTGCTATGTCACACTGGCTGTCTTAGGGAGGCACCTCAGCAGGGCATAATGACACAGAGTCCACCATTTTCTCCAGGGGAACTGATCTCTGGAGAGCAGTTTTAATTCTGAGTGATCTCCAGCCCTCACCTGGAGATTGGCAGCAATGATCCCCCATGAGGAAAAAGCTGGTATGGAGGGTGGAGCCTATGGCATTGTACCTGTCTGAGGTCCCACCCTTCCTCAAACCCCACCCTCTTCAGGCTCCACCCCTCAAATATCCAGGAATTTCCCAACCCAGAGTTGGCAACCCTATCTCTTTCTCAGCCAACCATCAACCTACCATTATCTGCCCCCTGACATCAGCTTTCCATCTCCACCCCCCACACACTTGCAACCCCTACTTAGGAAAACTACAGTCTTTCTCCACAGTGGGGAACCAAGCAGGAGGGAAATGGCCTCAGCAGGGTATAATGACGCAGGGTCCGCCCTACAGAGCAGCCGTTTTTTTCCATGGGAGCAGTTTTAATTCTGATTGATCTCCACCCCTCACCTGGAGATTGTATAACAAAAAATGGCTATACTGTGGGTGTGATATACTATATCTGAAAAACACCGTAATTTTTAAGGAATATACACAAAGTTCTATTTGAAATTACATAAAAATCTCTTCACTGTTTTTAAAGATGCAGTACAAGTACAAACTAAATTTAAACATATGAAGCTAAATCATAATACACGAGGTTAACCACATAGTATTAACCACGGGAACAGATGTCCCAGGTAAATCTCCGTTTTGACTCTTTGTCAGGCTGAAATCATATGGTAAAGCAAGAAAGAGTTGAGGGATTGAGTGCAGGATGTGCCCAGGCACTTATCCTCTGTTCCTAGTTGCACTCCACAAGTGTTCTACCAAGCTAAGGAGCTCTGCTATTTCCCTTGACACGAAGGCTTACTCAGTGTTCCAACCAGCTCCACAAAGTCGAGCTGGTTGGAACACTGAGTACACCTTAGCGTCAAGGGAAATAGCAGAGCTCTGTAGCCTGATATAACACTTGAGTGGTGGAGTGCAACTGGGAACAGAGGAGGAGGAGGAGATTGGATTTATAACCTGCCCTTCACTCAGAGTCTCAGAGCAGCTTACAAACTCCTTTCCCTTCCTCTCCTCACAACAGACACCCTGTGAGGTAGGTGGGGCTGAGAGAGCTCTTTCCAGGACTGTCCTTGAGACAACAGCTCTGACAGAACTATGGCTTGCCCAAGGTCATCCAGCAGCTGCAAGTGGAGGAGTGGGGAATCAAACCTGGTTCTCCCAGATTAGAGTCAGTGCACTTAACCACTACACCATTCTGTATAAGTGCCCGTGCATATCCTGCACTAGTCCCCTCAACTCTTTTTCCTGGCTTTACCATATAATTATGGCCTGACAAAGGATCGAAACAGAGATTTAACTGGGACATCTGTTGCTGTTGATCTCACCTGGAGATTGGCAGCAGTGGTTCCCCAGGAGGAAAAGTACGTCTTTTCTCCTCAGTGGAGACCAAAGTAGCTTACATCATTCTCCTCTCCCCCTTTTGATCTGCACAACAGCCCTGTGAGGTAGGTTAGGCTGAATGTCTGCAACTGGTCCGAAATCACCCACTCAGCCTCCACAGCAAGAACCTGGGTCCGGCAGACCCTGCTCTGAAGCGCTAACTACTATTCCTAGGGTAGCCAACCTCCAGGTGGAGCCTGAAGATCACCAGGTATCACAACTGAATTCCAGACAACAGATCTCTCCCCCCCTGGAGAAAATAACTGCTTTGGAGGGTGGGCTCTATGGCATTCTATTCAGCTGAGGCCTCTCCCTCCCCAAACTCTGGCTTCCATTGACTCCACCACAGCATGGACAGCTTCAAAAGGGAATTAGATAAACATATGGAGCAGAGGTCCATCAGTGGCTATTAGCCACAAGGTATAGATAGGTACTCCAGGGCAAGTGATGCTCTGTATTCTTGGTGCTTGGGGGGCAGCAGTGGGAGGGCTTCTACTGTCCTGGCCCCACTGCTGGACCTCCTGATGGCACCTGGTATTTTTGGCCACTGTGTGACAGAGCGTTGGACTGTGTCAGAATGACAGAGTGTTGGACTGGATGGGCCTTTGGCCTGATCCAACATTGGCTTCTCTTATGTTCTTATGTTCTTAAAATATCCAGAAATTTTGCAACCTGGAGCTGGCAACCCTAGTCAGGGTGAGCCCCAATGAGTTCCCCACAAAAGCCTGGAAAGGGCCTCCTGCCTTTGCTTTTTTACTGACAGAACCAAGCTTGGTTGCCTAGCAACAGCCACTGAGGGAAAAGTTAGTCCCACAGGAACCAATCAGGAAAAGAGTCTTCGTCGGGAGAGACAGACGTTTTGGCAGTTCATTCGGTAAGGGAAGAGTGTCCAGGCTGGCAGTGGGTGGGGGAGAGGGGCGGACCCAGCACACAACCAATGGCACGCAAGCACTCTTGAGTGGTGGTTGATGGGCCAATGGCTGATGGAGCACACAGCACAGCCAGTAGGAGAGCTGGAAATGGCCAGCGCATTTATAAATATCAGGGTAATTATATGTATCAGATTCACATTTTGCAGGCTGCACACACTTTCACCTATAGAAGGTTAATCACTTCTCCCCCTTAGTATTCTAATACGGCTGTACAACTTAGTGGTGGAGAATCAGAATTCCAAAACTTTAGCTGAAAGACCGACTTGCAAGTTACACAGAACTTCTATTTCCAACCCAAATTCTATCTCCTTCTCTTCAAACTACTCCATAGTATTGCATTTCTTTACATTGCTAGCTCTCCTTCCTCCACCTCCTTTTATGTTTTATGTGTCATTCCCAGATAGGGGAGCGGGGATCCACCACAGGTCCCTAGATAACTATGTCTTCTGGGACCCCTTTACGCTGCCCAGATTGAACTAAAGCAGTGTATGAAAGCAAACTGCATGATTCACCTGGGTTCAAGCCTCTAAATTACCAAAGGCCCCCCCAAATTTTGTCTCCCTGGCCCGCTTAGCAGCACTACCTCCAAAAGAAAAACATGACAAAATCTAGGTAATATTAATGCCAAGTTTTATTAAAATGTTTGGCAGCTCCCCCACTCATATGTCAGCAGAAGTGTATGACACACATATGAACTGTTAAAATAGTATAGACTCCCAAGATGCAGTATCTCTATCCAGATATTGCTCAAATTCATCTCTAAAACAATAGAATGCTTCTGAACTCTGCTTAGGGCTGCCAGCCTCCTGGTGGGGCCTAGAGACCTCCCACTTTTACAGCTGACCTCCAGACGACAGAGATCAGTTCCCCTGGAGGAAGCGGCCGCTTTGCAGGGTGGGCAGAGCAGAGCGCATGGAGTTCCTATGACTTGCCGTTTAGGATAACAAGAAAATCCCCTCTGCACAAGTTAGGACGGAGGCACAGTCATCTCCTCTACTTACCTGCATGTCAAACTTGGTTATAAAGCCCTTCTCTTCTTTGTCACAGAGCCGGAAAAGCTCTCTGGCTTTCTCCAACATGTCCGCCTGCATTTTTTCCACATCGTTCAAGCACAGAGTGGAAGAGACATTGGAGGCTGCAACAACCTCTTCCCCGTCCTCCTGAAGGCAATTCTTAGGGAGTTCTTCAACAGGCCTTTCCATTACCCCACGGCTCTTTCCTTGCTGGGGCTGGAGTACATCTAGCTATGAAAACAAAAGCAGTTATTTATTTTTGAAACTGTTTTATACCACCTTTCCTTAAACCATAAGAACATAAGAACATAAGAGAAGCCAAAGTTGAATCAGGCCAATGGCCCATCTAGTCCAACACTCTGTCACACAGCGGCCAAAATATACCAGGGGCCATCAGGAGGTCCAGCAGTGGGGCCAGGACACCAGAAGCCCTCCCACTGCTGCCTCCTCCAGCACCAAGAATAGAGTGCATCACCTGCCCCAGACTGAGAGTTCCCATCTATACCCTGTGGCTAATAGCCACTGGTGGACTTCTGCTCCATATGTTTATCTAATTCCCTCTTGAAACTGTCCATGCTTGCAGCTGCCACCACCTCCTGTGGCAGTGAATTCCATGTGTTAATCACTCTTTGGGTGAATTAGTATTTCCTTTTA
>JAPDNY010000003.1:102533502-102551570 GCA_029375565.1 Gekko gecko | reverse complement strand
GCTTGTTCTGGAACTATAAGGAACGTGATGGAAGGTGGCCACTTTAGTTACCTTTCCGCAGGGCATGTAAGGCAGAGATGTTCCACCAGGCATTTGGCTGAGGACAGCTACGGAACAACACGTAGTCTGGCACTTTCACACCCTCCATTCTCCACAACCTCCCTAGGAGGCTTGTGGAAGCTGAAATTTTTCCGCCATCTTGGAACGGATTGTTTTATTTGTTGATATATGTGTTATTTTATTGCCAGCTTTAACTTATTTATTGCATTTATCTTTGCTGTAAGCCATCCTGAACCCTGCTTGCAGGAAAGGGCAGCCTAAAAGATCTAAATAAATATAGTTATGATTTTAGTGTTTTGCTTCTGTCATACACAGAAGTAGTCTGAAGTCATTCAACCATGCTGATCGTCATATTGCTATAGGTACAGGGAAGAGAAATTGGGTAAATGACCCAAAGATGTAGGCACCAAGGAATTACTGATGATTCAGGGGATCAGTGGAGTACAGAAACCAGATTGTTGGAGGACAAAAGAAGAGCCTGAAGAGAATGTTCAAGCACTGGAAGAAATCAGCATGG
This sequence comes from Gekko gecko, assembly GCA_029375565.1. Taxonomy (NCBI): domain Eukaryota; kingdom Metazoa; phylum Chordata; class Lepidosauria; order Squamata; family Gekkonidae; genus Gekko; species Gekko gecko. The sequence goes on along the minus strand of JAPDNY010000003.1, from coordinate 102,550,993 downwards.
CCTAGGAGGAGTATGAAGATAAACACAGGAACCTAATTTCGCTGGGAAAAACAGTAGCACATTTCAAAGTGCTGCAAAAGAACTGAGGGAAACACTTGAAATATGGTACCTAAATGTTAAGTATTAGCCATGTTAAGGTAGAAAGGGAGGCAAAGGCAGGAAGTGGAGTTACTAGATCCAAGAAGGCAGGTGGGCATTTCATCAAGTGGGGAAACAGAAGAGGCACTGGAAGTAAACAGCCCACATCAGCAGTTTTATCAAGGAAGCAAGAGTCTGCACAGGAACTGAAGGAGAAAGTAGAGCATCACTCACAGAGGATATGCAAAAGCGCATTAAAGCAGACTGGGGTGGTATAGTAACATTGCTTGGTCAGAAAAATTTAGAAAAGGTTCATAAAACTACTCTGCTAATATGCCCATTAAACATTTCCATTTGTTTTTAAAACTGAAGTGACTTCCTTTTCACAGCACCATGTTGAGAACATCCTCCTTATGAACAGACACAGCAAATGCCCATTTAAGAGGCTTTCCCAATTTAATATGGTCCACCAGCGAAACCCAGCAGGTACGAGCATCACCCTGTGGGGATTAGGATGGACCCATTACATTTCGGGCACAACTTACTGTTATTCATATATATTAATTACATAACATGTTCTGAATGGCCACAGAGTGAGTAAAGATTGGCCTCTTGTCAAGATGTTGAAAGTTGAGCCCGTAGTAGAGCAGTCACCTTACTATGTTATCACAAGATGCATGTCATGCTGGTGATTTGGTGGCTGGGCAAGGAAAACTATTCTTTGGACCGTGGCAATCTCACATCTTCAGAAATTCATTCTGCCACAGAATGGTTCTAAAGCTAAGGGTTCCATACTGGACAGATGCAAAAGGCTGGCAAGAAAGCACACCAACTGGGTTTCTTTTCAGATCTTCCACCTTCAGTGCTGAAATCACTATAGTCAGACCATCCTGCTGATATAACTCACCTTGGGCAATGACATCTTCGATGTTTTTCCCATTCAGCTCATTAATGACCTGTAGGAAGCAAAGTGAAAATATTAGAGAAGTGTTCTAACAGGGGACTAGCTCAATATTCCACTCCCTCAATGCAACTGGACTAGGTAAACGTATAGCTGGTTGATGGAAACATTCATCAACAAATATATAGCCGACACAAATTATAGTGTATGCCTCAATAAAGATTAAATCTAATAAAGGCAGGTTATAGCAATTTTAAAATGACACAATAAGAGGAAATCTGGAAAGTGACTCAGAGGGCTCACAACTTAATCTTTTAATTATTCAAAACATTTCTGTGCCACCTTTTCACCAAAATGGTGTTTCCAAGGCAGTGAACATTAAAATATTTTACATTAAAGCAACATTTAAAGTATATACGACCCACTCCAATCAATATTCTGGCTGCAGCATTCTGTACCATCTGCAGCTTCCGGAGAGACTTCAAGGGCAGCCCCACTTAGAGGACACTGCAATAATCTAACCAAGATGTTACCAGAGCATGCTCCAGAGTTGTAAGATCATCTCCCCAAGAAGGACCACAGCTGGTTCACCAGCCAAAGCAGTTGCTGCCACATGCTTAGCCAAGAGGAGACCTGAGTCTGAAGTATCCCCCAAGATACGAACTTGCTCCTTTAGGGAAAGTGCATTCTGTCCAAAACAAGAGGTATCTCATTTTCTGTGTCAAACCATCCCCCTACCAGTAGCACCCCATTTTGCCAGTATTAAGTTTCAGTTTAAATCCCCACAATAAGAACATAAGAACATAAGAGAAGCCAATGCTGAATTAGGCCAATGGGCCATCCAGTCCAACACTCTGTCACACAAGGTGGCCAAAAATACCAGGTGCCATCAGGAGGTCCAGCAGTGGGGCCAGGACACTAGAAGCCCTCTCACTGCTGCCCCCCCAGCACCAAGAATAGAGTGCATCACCTGCCCCAGACTGCTCTTAACCTAAGTATCCCCAACATCCCAAGCATAAGATACCCTAATTCTCACCAAGAGCAACATATTTCCTCGTTTCTCACCAAAGCAAGCCCTTCCCACATTAGTGTTGAATAAGTGGGCCATGATTCACCATACAACAGTATACTGGCTATTGTGTTTTAGCTGTAATAACTAAGAATTTTTTGCTGCAACCAACAAAGACATTATCTTAGACAGAAGTACGAGAGATAAAGGATTCTACAACTTTTGCAAATGAATTTCTACTTCTGCAAATCACTAAACCCAAGAGGGAAGACAGCATTCTGTACTCTAACATAAGCTGCACCTGTGGCACTATGGCAGCATGGGATTACGGACAAGGACATTGTGCTGCTCACACAGGGCCAGTTTCCCCCACAAAGATCAACAGATTACAAAACTATAGCATACAGGGCAACCTCTATGGAAAGCCTTTACAAGAAATCATTCATAGCTTTGGAACTGGATGTCATCAATATGCGGATGACACCCAGCTGTTATTTTTGTATACAGATGCCTGGTAATATGGTAGATGTCTTAAACCGATGCCTGACTGCTAAGGTTAAATGGCTGAAAGTGAACAAACTGAAAGTGACTCCGGACAAGACAGAAGTGATACTTTTTGGAAAGGTAGAAACCTTGAAGGACAATGTGCTTCCCACTTTTGGTGGTGGGGGTGGAGGGTCTGCCTGGTTAACAGCCCAGGGATTATATTGGATCCAACACTGCTACAGAAGAAAGAAGTTAATGCAACTGCAAATCAAATAACAAAAACAACAAAACCCCACTTACTCCAACTCAGTTTGTTGGCCACCAACCTTGACATGGTCAATCTGGCCACCTGGATCCACACCACAGTAACACCAAGATTAAACTACTGTAATGCACTCTACATAGGTCTTCCCTTGAAGTCAACTCAGAGTCCAGTTGGTGTAGAATGCCTCAGCTCGATTATCATTGGGAGCTAAGCAGAGCACACACATTACTCCCATTCTGCAGTCATTCCATCAGCTGGACATGAGTTACTGGACTCAGTTCAAGGTACTGACTACCACATAGAAAGCCCTTCACATGAGCAGAGATGAAGTTGCCTTATACTGTATATCAGGTCACTGGTCCATCAAGGTTAGCCCTGTCTACTCAGACTGGCAGTGGTTCTCCTAGATCTTAGGTGGAGTTCTTTTATTTCATCTACTACCTGAATATTTTAACTGGAGATGCCAGGGATTGAACATGGTGCCTTCTGCATGCCAAGCAGATGCTCTAGCCTTAAGCCATGAACCCTCCCTCATATCTGCAGGATCGCCTCTCCCTATGCTCTGCCGCAACACCCTTGTCTCCTTGGAGCAGGGATTCCTGCAGGTGCCATCCTGCAAATGGGCAAAATCCACACCTTCCTGGCCTTCTTTAAGCTATGCGAAATTGAACTATTCTGGAGGCTTTTTTAATGCTGGTATTGTGATAATATTTCAGAAAGATGCTTTGGCAAGGGATTTGGAATAAGGGATGGTGGACTATACTGCTGTGCAGTGTTCATATGGTCTGCTGCTACTTTTCAAGTTCTGCATCATTTAACATGCCACCTTAACCCTTAAGCTTTGTTTCAGCTCATTTCTGATATTTGAAATCCAACCTTATCACTGTTCAGGGGATGTCTCATCCTGTTTACTGTAGTTGAATTTGACTTACATTGTGTAATCTTGCCTTGAGTCTCAGTGAGAAAGGCAGACTTGTAAATAGCGTAAATAAAAATATAGCTGACTGCTTCCATGTTTATCAGTACCAGTCAGCCCTCTAAAGAATGTCCACTATACCAACTGGAAAGCTACTATTAAACTCCAGTTGTGCTCTTTGTTCACTGCAGCTGTGCAAACATTGTCATAATTTGAAATTTGTATTTGCTAGCATTTGAAACTGTGATGATTTTAACTGCTTTATCTGTTTTAAATACTGTGTGTATACATGTTGTAAGCCGCCCTGAGCCTGCCTCGGCGGGGAGGGCGGGCTAGAAATCAAATCAAATCAATTGCCTGAACTAGGCTGGGTACACTCTGGAGCAAGAGACGGGCTGGCAAGTTATGAACTTCAGGGACTTTTGTAAAAAGGTGACTGTCACGAAGGTAACTTAAAAAACCCAAAACACAATTATAAATTTTTCACTGGCTTACCAAACTGAAAATCAGAAAGTTGACTAATAATAAATATGCAAACAATTTGATATAAAATGCTTACAATAACCTGTATCCAAATATCTATAAAGAAAAGCCCTTTTTTGTACATAGCTGATACGTGGAGGGACACAAGTTAAGGAAACGGGTCTTTCTTACAGTGGTAAGGAGACAAAGCATTCCAACTATTATTCCTCCTGAATGGTAAAGCTGTATTTACAGCTAAGGCGAACAAGAACAGTTTTTTACCACATTTATCATTCTCACCTTGTTCATGCGTTCATCATCTGTTTCAATGCCTACACTGTCAAGAATTTTCTTCAAATCTTTTGAGCTTGGAGAATCATTGCCTCCAAGAACAGCAAGAAGGTAAGCAGCAATGTAACGCATTCTGGGGGGGGAAAGAAGATTTAAAAACAAACATATATGCTTACGTTTACACATACTCAAAATTAAGTTTAAATTTTTCTATGATATCGTGTAAAATAAGATCAACTGTATTCTTTAACCTTCTCAGGGCATGTATAGGATCAGCCTCAGGATCTGGGATACATTTATACTTAAGAAATATTCCAAAAACTTCCTGTCATGAGTGCTTCAATTGAATAAGCGCTATGTTTTAAGCTCAAAGAGAAAGCCTCAAGAGGAGATGACAATCTAAGATCTTGTTGAGGTGTGTAATAAATGGCATATACTCTTTGAAAAACCACCAGCTTCCAGATTTTGATTTTTTAATCAGATAGCTCTAAATGGTACCCAAACAACCCCTCAAAAAGGCTGTATAAGTAGATAGATATGCACACACAGAGTCCATCAAACCCAACTATACATTAACTAATACAGCACAAACCACATTGGTGGTGGTGGTAAATGCTGTTAATCCCAGCCAACCTTTGACAACATCGCAGGGTTTTCAAGGCAAGAGATGAGTAGAGGCATCTGGTTTGTTACTGCTGGCCTCTGAGTAGCAGCCCTGGACTTCAGTAGTGCTCTCCCACCCAAACAGTAACCAGGACTGGCCATTCTTAGCACCTGAGATCAGGCTAATCTGGGCCAACAGGTCAGCGCAAACACCTTGACTTTACATACCTTTCAGAGAAAAATGAATTTAGGGGGGAAACAAAGCAACACTTGGGAGCATTCCTCTGAGAGAAAAGTGACACGCTGTCCTAACACCTATATAAAATCCCCTCACATCAAACCACACTGACTCTTTCTCCAGGAAGAGATAAAAAGCTTCAAAATCATGGCCTGTGGCAATTTTACACACTCACCCACAACCCCTAATTTAATGATTTTATGCCATTTTTACATTTTTAATTAGTATCACACCGATTTTTCTTTGAACTTACTGCCTTACTGCAACAAGAAAATAACCCCCTGGGGGTGGGGAGCAGTGTTCCCTCTAAGCTGAGTGAGTGTGAGCTAGCTCACAGGTTTTTTTAGCCTCTGGCTCACACGTCTTTGCCTCAGCTCAGGGAGGACGGCGCCAGAGCCAACTAATTTTTGCAGGCGCCAAACTGCTCGCTCACAACTTCAATGCCCAGCAGCTCACCAAGTAGAATTTTTGCTCACAGGACTCCGCCGCTTCGAGGGAGTGTTGGCGGCGGAGGCCTTGTTCTAGAAGCCCAGGAGCCCCGGGCCACACTGGCACTCAGGTCACACTTATCATTCCGCCCCCCAAGAAATGACACAAGACAATACACTAACAAGGGTAGGAAAGCAACCCCCCCCCTCCTTTCTGGCGCTTCACCTTTGGTTTGGTGAGATGCTCGATCTGCCACGTGGACCCGCCGCCGCTGCCACCTGTCCCCCCCCCACCCTCAGTCCTTCCACGCACTTCCACTACCTCCCCCCCACACACAGTAAGGGTAAAGGTTTCCCTTGCTCGAAAAGCCAGTCGGTTCCGACTCTAGGGTTGAGGTGCTCATCTCCGTTTCAAAGCCGAAGAGCCAGCGCTGTCCGAAGACGTTTCCGTGGTCATGTGGCCGGCATGACTAAACACCAAGATGCACAGAACGCTGTTACCTTCCCACTGAAGCGGTACCTATTTATCTACTTGCAATTTCTTGCTTTCAAACTGCTAGGTTGGCAGGAGCTGGAACTAGAGACGGGAGCTCACGCCGTCATGCGGCACTCTCGGGTCTCGAACTGCTGAACTACTGACCTTCCACAGCCTGCAGTTCAGCATCTTAACCACTTGAGTCCCAAAGTCTGAACTTCCACTCGGCCTCCACTGCTCTTTCCCCCGCAATTGCTGCCTCTCCGCTGTGAGCAAAAATTCTACCTGGGGAGCTACTTGGCATTCGAGCTGCGAGCTGGCCATCTGGCCGCTGCATCAACTAGCTCAGCGTTTTTCAACCACTGTGCCGTGTGGGTGTGCCGTGGGAAAAATTCCAATTTCATCCGTAACATATGAACAATTATAAAATAAAGTATTATTATTTCATAATAAAGTAATTATAAAATAATTTCTTTGTGTTTATTTGATTCCTATTCAAGAGAATTACTTTATATATATAGTCAATATAGGCACAGAGTTAAATTCTTTTAACATTTTCCAATGGTGGTGTGCCTCGTGATTTTTTTCATGAAAAAAGTGTGCCTTTGCACAAAAAAGGTTGAAAAAGACTGAACTAGCTTGCTCGGGAGGAAGCCCATCCCTCCTGAGCTAGGGCAAAACTGTGCGAGCCGGAGGCTAAAAGACGGTGAGCTGGCTCACCCTGGCTCAGCTTAGAGGGAACCCTGACCTGGACTACAACCGGCACGCTCAGTCAGCCCCCTTTCCCCCGCCGAGGCCTCCTTGCAAGCGCCGGCTCCAGAGGCACGTGGTGGCCGCCATGTCACCCCTCCGCCCCGCCTGGGATCGCTCGGCCCCGCTCTCCCCGGGAGGGAAACCCGCGCGGCGGAGTCCGAAGCGGCGGCGAGAAGAATCCCGCGCGCTTCCCGGGGCCCGCCCGTGACAGCCAAGGGGGGGGGGCGAACAGACCTACTTTAACGAGTCTGGGGGGGCAGTAGCCTTTTCCGCCGTGCCCTCTCTGCAGCCGCCTCAGCACGAAAAGGAAGAGGCGGAGCTTACAGCGCGGATTCTTCCCCTGGAACCGCTAACAACCGGCGTTGGGATTGGGCAGAGAGGACAGCCAATCAGAAGTCGGGTTGTTCAAAAGCGCTTAAAAAAAAACACCACACACGGTCCTCCTGTCGCTTGAGGCGGCTGCTGTGGAAAAGGGGGTCGGATGCCGGCCGGCTTTTTTTATTCCCGCGTTGTTTATCATAAGCGGCAGCGAGTGTGCTACTGAGACCGGTTTCTGCTGTTTTGAATTTTGTCGAAGGCTTTCAGGGCCGGAGTTCATTCGTCGCTGTGGATTTTCGCGGGTTGTCTGGCCCCTGGTCTTGGCATGGTAGGACCTGACGTTTCGCCGGCAGCTGTGACTGGCAGCCTCAGACAAGCCTTGACACAGAGAGGTCACAGCTGCTGGCATTATAGGACCTGACCTTTCGCTGGTAGCTGTGACTGGCATCCTCAGAGCTATAGCACAGAAAGACAGAGTACTCTTTGTATTGACACAGAGAGCGCTCCATCTTTCTGTGGTATACCTCCGAGGATGCCGGTCACAGCTGCTGGCATTATAGGACCTGACCTTTCGCTGGTAGCTGTGACTGGCATCCTCAGAGCTATAGCACAGAAAGACAGAGTACTCTTTGTATTGACATAGAGAGCACTCCATCTTTCTGTGGTATACCTCCGAGGATGCTGGTCACAGCTGCTGGCATTATAGGACCTGACCTTTCGCTGGTAGCTGTGACTGGCATCCTCAGAGCTATAGCACAGAAAGACAGAGTACTCTTTGTATTGACACAGAGAGCGCTCCATCTTTCTGTGGTATACCTCCGAGGATGCCGGTCACAGCTGCTGGCATTATAGGACCTGACCTTTCGCTGGTAGCTGTGACTGGCATCCTCAGAGCTATAGCACAGAAAGACAGAGTACTCTTTGTATTGACACAGAGAGCGCTCCATCTTTCTGTGGTATACCTCCGAGGATGCCGGTCACAGCTGCTGGCATTATAGGACCTGACCTTTCGCTGGTAGCTGTGACTGGCATCCTCAGAGCTATAGCACAGAAAGACAGAGTACTCTTTGTATTGACACAGAGAGCGCTCCATCTTTCTGTGTTATACCTCCGAGGATGCCGGTCACAGCTGCTGGCATTATTGGACCTGACCATTCGCTGGTAGCTGTGACTGGCATCCTCAGAGGTATAGCACAGAAAGACAGAGTACTCTTTGTATTGACACAGAGAGCGCTCCATCTTTCTGTGGTATACCTCCGAGGATGCCGGTCACAGCTGCTGGCATTATAGGACCTGACCTTTCGCTGGTAGCTGTGACTGGCATCCTCAGAGCTATAGCACAGAAAGACAGAGTACTCTTTGTATTGACACAGAGAGCGCTCCATCTTTCTGTGGTATACCTCCGAGGATGCCGGTCACAGCTGCTGGCATTATAGGACCTGACCTTTCGCTGGTAGCTGTGACTGGCATCCTCAGAGCTATAGCACAGAAAGACAGAGTACTCTTTGTATTGACACAGAGAGCGCTCCATCTTTCTGTGGTATACCTCCGAGGATGCCGGTCACAGCTGCTGGCATTATAGGACCTGACCTTTCGCTGGTAACTGTGACTGGCATCCTCAGAGCTATAGCACAGAAAGACAGAGTACTCTTTGTATTGACACAGAGAGCGCTCCATCTTTCTGTGGTATACCTCCGAGGATGCCGGTCACAGCTGCTGGCATTATAGGACCTGACCTTTCGCTGGTAGCTGTGACTGGCATCCTCAGAGCTATAGCACAGAAAGACAGAGTACTCTTTGTATTGACACAGAGAGCGCTCCATCTTTCTGTGGTATACCTCCGAGGATGCCGGTCACAGCTGCGGGCATTATTGGACCTGACCATTCGCTGGTAGCTGTGACTGGCATCCTCAGAGCTATAGCACAGAAAGACAGAGTACTCTTTGTATTGACACAGAGAGCGCTCCATCTTTCTGTGGTATACCTCCGAGGATGCCGGTCACAGCTGCTGGCATTATTGGACCTGACCATTCGCTGGTAGCTGTGACTGGCATCCTCAGAGCTATAGCACAGAAAGACAGAGTACTCTTTGTATTGACACAGAGAGCGCTCCATCTTTCTGTGGTATACCTCCGAGGATGCCGGTCACAGCTGCTGGCATTATAGGACCTGACCTTTCGCTGGTAGCTGTGACTGGCATCCTCAGAGCTATAGCACAGAAAGACAGAGTACTCTTTGTATTGACACAGAGAGCGCTCCATCTTTCTGTGGTATACCTCCGAGGATGCCGGTCACAGCTGCTGGCATTATAGGACCTGACCTTTCGCTGGTAGCTGTGACTGGCATCCTCAGAGCTATAGCACAGAAAGACAGAGTACTCTTTGTATTGACACAGAGAGCGCTCCATCTTTCTGTGGTATACCTCCGAGGATGCCGGTCACAGCTGCTGGCATTATTGGACCTGACCATTCGCTGGTAGCTGTGACTGGCATCCTCAGAGCTATAGCACAGAAAGACAGAGTACTCTTTGTATTGACACAGAGAGCGCTCCATCTTTCTGTGTTATACCTCCGAGGATGCCGGTCACAGCTGCTGGCATTATAGGACCTGACCTTTCGCTGGTAGCTGTGACTGGCATCCTCAGAGCTATAGCACAGAAAGACAGAGTACTCTTTGTATTGACACAGAGAGCGCTCCATCTTTCTGTGTTATACCTCCGAGGATGCCGGTCACAGCTGCTGGCATTATAGGACCTGACCTTTCGCTGGTAGCTGTGACTGGCATCCTCAGAGCTATAGCACAGAAAGACAGAGTACTCTTTGTATTGACACAGAGAGCGCTCCATCTTTCTGTGGTATACCTCCGAGGATGCCGGTCACAGCTGCTGGCATTATTGGACCTGACCTTTCGCTGGTAGCTGTGACTGGCATCCTCAGAGCTATAGCACAGAAAGACAGAGTACTCTTTGTATTGACACAGAGAGCGCTCCATCTTTCTGTGGTATACCTCCGAGGATGCCGGTCACAGCTGCTGGCATTATAGGACCTGACCTTTCGCTGGTAGCTGTGACTGGCATCCTCAGAGGTATAGCACAGAAAGACAGAGTACTCTTTGTATTGACACAGAGAGCGCTCCATCTTTCTGTGGTATACCTCCGAGGATGCCGGTCCACAGCTGCTGGCATTATAGGACCTGACCTTTCGCTGGTAGCTGTGACTGGCATCCTCAGAGGTATAGCACAGAAAGACAGAGTACTCTTTGTATTGACACAGAGAGCGCTCCATCTTTCTGTGGTATACCTCCGAGGATGCCGGTCACAGCTGCTGGCATTATTGGACCTGACCTTTCGCTGGTAGCTGTGACTGGCATCCTCAGAGGTATAGCACAGAAAGACAGAGTACTCTTTGTATTGACACAGAGAGCGCTCCATCTTTCTGTGGTATACCTCCGAGGGTGCCGGTCACAGCTGCTGGCATTATAGGACCTGACCTTTCGCTGGTAGCTGTGACTGGCATCCTCAGAGCTATAGCACAGAAAGACAGAGTACTCTTTGTATTGACACAGAGAGCGCTCCATCTTTCTGTGGTATACCTCCGAGGATGCCGGTCACAGCTGCTGGCATTATTGGACCTGACCTTTCGCTGGTAGCTGTGACTGGCATCCTCAGAGCTATAGCACAGAAAGACAGAGTACTCTTTGTATTGACACAGAGAGCGCTCCATCTTTCTGTGGTATACCTCCGAGGATGCCGGTCACAGCTGCTGGCATTATAGGACCTGACCTTTCGCTGGTAGCTGTAGACTGGCATCCTCAGAGCTATAGCACAGAAAGACAGAGTACTCTTTGTATTGACACAGAGAGCGCTCCATCTTTCTGTGGTATACCTCCGAGGATGCCGGTCACAGCTGCTGGCATTGTAGGACCTGACCTTTCGCTGGTAGCTGTGACTGGCATCCTCAGAGCTATAGCACAGAAAGACAGAGTACTCTTTGTATTGACATAGAGAGCACTCCATCTTTCTGTGGTATACCTCCGAGGATGCTGGTCACAGCTGCTGGCATTATAGGACCTGACCTTTCGCTGGTAGCTGTGACTGGCATCCTCAGAGCTATAGCACAGAAAGACAGAGTACTCTTTGTATTGACACAGAGAGCGCTCCATCTTTCTGTGTTATACCTCCGAGGATGCCGGTCACAGCTGCTGGCATTATAGGACCTGACCTTTCGCTGGTAGCTGTGACTGGCATCCTCAGAGCTATAGCACAGAAAGACAGAGTACTCTTTGTATTGACACAGAGAGCGCTCCATCTTTCTGTGGTATACCTCCGAGGATGCCGGTCACAGCTGCTGGCAAAACGTCAGGTCCTACCATGCCAGGACCACAAGACAACCCGGAAAATCTACAGCAACTAATGTTTGAATTTTTTTTATTCTGTACAGTGACGTACTTGTGTGAGCCCGGGTCATATTTTTGTAGCTCTTTCCCCATATTGTAGGTGGCAGGGCTGGGTTTTAAACTGATCTTAATTCAGTGCATTAGGACAGGAATTGTGCCTTGCATCAGAAATGCAATTTTTTTTCTTTCCTTCCTAGACTTTCAGTTCAGGTGGCTGAAATTTTCTGAAGCCATAAACTGTTTACTTGAAAATTAGGGCTGCAGGTCTAAACATACAACTGAGCATGTCCCACTAACGTCAGTTATTTATTTCTCAGTAGAGGTGTTTAGGATTGCACTGTAAAATTGGGATGTGCAAGCTTACTCAGAAATGTCCCATTAAGCTCAGTGGGGCTTACTTTCTACTAAACATGGTGACCTGGTCTGATTTTATGCATAATACCCATCCATGTTAAAAAGTGCTGTATTGAACACAGGACTACTAGTTGTTAACAGATAATGCAAATCCTGATTACAGGGAGAGAATCTTAGACTGTCATGCAAAAAGAGAGACAGGATTAACTGGCTTCAGGCCTGGCCTTGGGATAGAGATTCCTTAAGTTCTTGGGGACTTGGACAGGCTAGTTTCCCCACCCTTTTCTTTTGATTTAATTGGATCCTTATACCATCAACATTCTGTTCTTCTGGAGAACTCTCAGTGAGTTTCAAGCCAGTTTTTGTTTGTTTTAGATTTAGTTAACTTAGGTCCCAGTCACACGTGCCAGATAATGCGGGGGGGGGGGAGTGAGGCTATTTGCTCCGTAGTAATATGACCCGCATTTGCGCAAGTACACAGTCTGTGGGAGCTGTGGGGGCAGCCCACCACTGCCTGATCAGACAGACACAAACTGTGGGTGAATTGGTTTTTGGGTTTTTTTGCCACGTGTTTCCGATGCGCTTAAACGGGATTGATGAATCGCATCTCCACACTGAGGGCTTCCTATGGCAATATGGAGGGGGAGGCACAGAATCGGGATGGCCTGATCAGACCATCCTGACACCATGAGAGCGCGCTGGCATGATCACATCCGTGACCTGTAGCAACCCATTTGATAGTGGACTTTCCCTAGTGTTTTTTTACTTCCCTATACGAAGAAACTCCACCTTGGCTGTTAGCTCAGTTTTGCTGCTGTTATGATGTTAGCAGGGACCAGCCACTTTACTAGAAGGAATAGTGTATTACAAGGAAAACATAGTACTCAGGTATTTCTTGTCCATGCACACAGCAATGTTCTTGAACACCTAATTCATGGTACAACTCTCATTTATACACTTGTATCTCTGTATAAGTACCGTTAGGATCTGGCTCACTCCATATGTGTGTATTTGTATATGGTTTTACAAACTGAATACAATTATGTAGGTCATTATTTGTAGAAACGATGCCAACTTCAGCTGGGATTATTAATTTTAGGCTGTGATTCACACACACTAATCCACTTTCAATGCACTTTCGAATTGGGTTTTGCCAGTTCACACGGTGAAAATCCAGTTGGAAAGTGGACTGAAAGTGGATTATTTCGCGTATGTGATCGCAGCCATAGTAACGGTAAACGAATAAGATCTAAACCGGGTCTCCTGGGTGGCTTTTCTGGTTAAGTTTGGATGCTGCCAATCAGCGACAGCAACTTGTTCTTCAAAAACCAGGAAACGACCTGCATTCACATTTGAACAGAACTGGATTTCTGACTGTTACCAGGAGGAATCGGGAAGTGCCTACTCGGCCCGGAGTAACAACTAAGTCCTTGACCGACGTAGCACGTCAATAACTTTAGGTAAAGGTAAAGATTCCCTTGCTCGAGAGCCAGTCGAATCCGACTCTAGGGTTGCGGTGCTCATCTCCGTTTCAAAGCCGAAGAGCCAGCGCTGTCCGAAGACGTCTCCGTGGTCATGTGGCCGGCATGACTAAACACCAAGGCGCACGGAATGCTGTTACCTTCCCACCGAAGTGGTCCCTATTTATCTACTTGCAATTTCTTGCTTTCGAACTGCTATAACTTTAACAACTTCTAAAAAGAGACGTGCGGCACCTGACGCCTGTCAAAGCTCGCCACGCACCTACGGCGTTCCCGATCCTCCGCATCAAACCCGCTGGCTTCCTACGGTACATATACAGCAACCCTTCCCTTGCCAATTAGCAACTGTCTCTTTAAGAGAAAGGAGCGCCTGGGCGAGGTCGTCTCTGCGGCGGCAACGTGCAAACTTCGGCCGTTCTGGGTCGGACCGCTCGGCTGTAGCGAAGCAGCCAAGTTGAGCGCCGCAGCGGCTTCCGTGAACTCCCCTTTAACTCTCCTGCCATCAGTGGGCTTGATTTTTTAGGAATAAGTGTGCGAGAAGGCCCGAAATGTTTTCCCAGGCCAGGTAAGGAGATTTTTCTCAGCTGGCAACGAGGGCGGGACAGTTTCTTTCCCGTTTCTTCTTGGCGTTTTCCTGCTTTCCCTTGGAAGGGGCGGGAGACGACGCGCGGCGCGTCAGCAGGGTATCCGGGCAGATTCTCTTCCCCCTCCCTGAAAACTTCTCGCAAAGTTTCTCCTGTTCGCCAGGGCAGCCAGCCAGCAACAGGAACGCTCAAAAAATAGGGTTGCCAGCCTCCAGGTGGGGGCTGGAGATCTCCCGCTTTTACAGCTGATCTCCAGCTAACAGATCAGCTCCCCTGGAAAAAAACGGCTGCTTTGAAGAGGGGAGTCCTATGGCATTGGACCATGCTGAGGCCCCTCCCCTCCCCAAACCCCGCCCTCTCCTGGAACCACTCCCAAATTCTCCAGGTATTTTCCAACCCAGACTTGGCAACCCTACTCAAAAATTAACAACAACAACAGCCCCCCCCCCCCCGGGTCCGGTCCCTCTCTGGGTGGAGATGGTCCGACTCCCACGCACGTTAGTTTGGGAAGAAGGTCTGTTGTTGGACTGAATGGGACTTACCAGTAAAACCGGGTCAGTTGGGGCTGAATGTAATGGGACTGGCTTGCAAAGAGACATGCGTAGGCATGCGCTGTGGTGACTCGCCGAAGTCGGAGGGGCTTGCTTTCGAGTAAACGTGCCTGGGGTCTTGCAGGGTGGGTGCTGCCTCTCGGGAACAAGTCCGGGTGTTTTGGCAAGTCGCGCTCGCTTGGCGGTGCAAGGAAGGGCGCGGGAGGGTTCGCGAGATCGGTGTCCCCCTACTCGGAAGTAAGTCGTACCGGTTTTAGTGGGAAGTCTTCCCACGTAAGTATGCGGAACTTTGCATCTCTGTTTCCGTTTCTTAAATCCCTTGAGCTTCGCAAGCCGACTCTCCCCCTCAAATGGACATTCAGGGGTTGGAAAACGAGGAGAAATCAAAACACATTTAAGCAGAAGTGGGGACTGTCTTGCTGTGTTCGTTGGAGAAATCACCACCGCGCTCTCCACAGCTGGGAGTCGGGGGGAAAGAGCTTCCAGCGCAAATTATGACCAGTGCGCCCTCTAAGCTGCAGAGTCTTGTGAGCAAAAGTTCTTCTTTGTGAGCTGCTGGCATTAAAGTTGTGAGCAAGCAATTTGGCTGCTGCATAAATTGGTTTGCTCTGGAGCCGTCCTTCGTGAGCTGAGGCAGGAATGTGTGAGCTGGAGGCTAACAAACTGGGAGCTAGCTCATGCTAACTCAGCTTAGAGGGAACACTGATTATGACCCAGTTTCTAAACTGGGCCTGGGTTTGGCACCTCTCATTGTGTTGTGCTTTGACATCACATGATGGCCAAGAGCAAGATATTTTTGCTTGGTCATTTTGTTTTAATCTTATGTCTAGAAGTTCACCCTACTTCACCCCTGTGTAGCTTTTGGGCCCTGCATCCTCTTGGTAATCCTTAAAATTGCTGTCCTGGTTCACAAGTCAGTATGAAATAGTTGTGAAAATTTCCAAGAATGCTTTTGGATTTCAACTCCATGCCCTACAATGTTACTCAAAAGGGCTGCTTCCCAAATTACATGAATACACTAAATGTGAATAGAGTAAAGAAAGGGTGGGTTACCTTTTTCCCAGGCAGAGGTTACCATGTTTTGGAGAGGACAGGCATGAGGTGTGTACATTGTACAGGTGTAATGCTGTTTGATTGCATTGTTTTACTCTGTGCAATCAGCTTTGAACCTTAGTGAGAAAGATGGGATTATAAAGAAATATAAATCTTTGTATTCTTAAATGAAGATATTTCTTAGTGTTAACTAATGAGTAATAGTTTAGGTAAAGTCTGTTATGTTAATTAAAGGTCTCTGGATATACTGGGTTCTAGTATGCTCCAGTTTCACAGGCGATTAAAGTTTATATGTAGTGATTTTGAGACTGGCTCCTTTTAAATTTCTGTTCCTTTCCTCAAGTACCGAGTTATATCTCAGTTTAATTGTAAGGCCTTAACAAAGCATTTCAGTTTTCTTCTGAGCAGGATTTTTGTTGGTGGAAAGATATTTTGGGGGTGTCAATATCCAGCCTTGAAAAATAGCTCTGCACCTTTGTGAGGGAGAAGTTCAACCATTGTACATTGTTGCCTTTGACAGCACATTGTACATCTCATTATTATACAGCTGTTAAAGTGAGCCAACATTTCTGGGACAGTGTTAAGGAGGCCAAAGGAGCACAGATGCTGAGAATTAAAATGTTTACTAACCCTTGTGCCAGCTGAGATTGCCTTACTTTTTCAGGATTGCTAAACTTCTTAATGAAAGAATGTTAGAGACAGATTATAATTGCAGGTAGTAAATAACAACTGAAAGGAAGCTGCAGTCCTCTCTGTTCAGTTCCTGCTGAACTCCTTGGAACTTCCATAAATATACGTAGGATGGAGCTGCGAGAGTACTGAACTCCCGGGGAAGACATTGCCAAATGCCATGGAGGACAAGGCTTTTGTAGACAGGGGAGGTCATGTCATGCAGAAAAGCTGCATTTGCAAAAAATTTCATTTTATGCACCAGGGTTAAAGACAATGGGTCTGTTAAAGGCAGCATGAGCCATGCCTGTTCTATGTAATCACCCTATCAAGTCCCTGTCTTTTATAGAATGGCGTTACTTATACAACGTGCTTTGTCTCTGTGGTATTCCAAAGGGTTGGAAACCTTGAAATGTACCCAGTGTTCTTACAATCTGTTTTGAATGTCAGGTTCCTTGTTCCACAGAGATAGCAGCAAAAAGAAACAGGACTCTCGTGGCAACTTAAAAGAAATTTTATTTCAATGTAAACTTTTGTGGATATAGCCCTATCCGTGAGCTGCAGTGAGTGGAACTTTGCTATGTTGGTCTGTTGGGGCAAAATGAAACAAAAACCGAGTGGCTAAAAACATTTCACGGAGAGCTTTTGTGGGTCACAGCCCACTTTGTCAGAGAGGTGTGCGATGGGAAAAAACTCATGGTGAAATAATTGTCATTAAGGTGCCGTTAGAATTCTTGTTTTATTTTTCTTGGCTATGCAGACATCTTATGTAGGAGGTATTTTTAAAAGGCTGGTTCAAAGAACCCATGAAGTGTAGGAAGTACACTGTGCAATGTAACTGTGTAAAATTCAAATCTAATCAGAAAACATATCGACCCCCTTCACCCTGCTGTTTCTTGTTTTTCTGTACTTCCTACCGAAAATGTCTGCATAGTAGGATCTGCTCATTGCACCTGACCAAGTGGGTTCTACCTTATGAAACCTTGTGCTGTGACGAAAATTCTGTTAGTCTTTAAGGTGCTTACAGGACTCCTGTTTGTAGTTCCTTGTCATAGTTGTATCGCCTTTGTACAATCATGTTCTTGATGATGAAAAATCTTTCGGCTGGGGTGGTGGTGCTGATGGTTGCGCTGTGTTCTCATACTTAGGGTGCCGAAAATATAGCCTCCGTTGCTTTCTTC
>JAPDNY010000003.1:102510626-102533402 GCA_029375565.1 Gekko gecko | reverse complement strand
TATTTATTTATTGTTTTGATTTCTATACCGCTCCATCCCGGAAGCTCTGAGCGGTTTACATGGTGATTTTATTACCTAGCTAGGGCCACACTTGAATGGGGAGGTGAGTGCCTACCAGGCACCTTACTGGCTTGTTGTTCCTTTTCCGTGGTTCCTCTGCTGCGGTGACTTGGCATGGTCCGGCTTCTGCATGACGTTTTTCCCAGCGCGATCCGGCTCGGCGTGGCTCCGCAGCGGCTCCTACTGGGCTGGTTCCACAGTTCGCGGCTGTGTGACGACTGCTGTACTAGCCTCTGTCCTGATTGGCTCGGGCTGTGCTGCGCTGCCGTGTCGCCTCGTCTCTGGCCAGATATGCTTACTTCTGAAACTTGCTCTTTGTCAGAACTGAAAAAAACATGCCCCAAATCCACAGTTATAGACAAAGCAATTAACACCCCACACCTCAAGCATACGTCATCATCCAGCCCCTAGGTCACTATGGCAACAGGTGATGGGGCACAGCTTAAAGAAATGGTTATGAGAAGCATTCACTCTCAACACCCCGTGCACTCCCCTCAGGAATTCCCTCCCCTCAATATCATGGCAAGCAGTAAAGTGAATTGCAAAGAAACAAAACGAAGCTTGACATTCTGGCCCTTCAAGTCTTTTCACCCTCCCAACTTGTGAGGATTACGTTTATGAAAAGCACAAATAAGGGAAGAAGCTTTAACATTTGCGCTTTGGACCTGTTCATTATGTTCTGGCCCAAAGGCCTTCCATTTAATCAGGTAAAACAGGCGGCCTCTTTTCAACTTAGATTCCAGGATACCAGAGGAGGAGGAGCAGGATGGTGAGGGTCCAGGGTGAGGGTCCAGGATCCTTCTTCAGCAGACTATAATGAAATACAAAATGTACATGACACATTTTTTTGGCAAATCAACCTCTACAGTCACTTTATTGATTACTTGGGTCACCTTAAAGGGCCCCACATATTTCCACCCCAGTTTTTTTCCCAGGTTGCACCCCCGGAGGTGCTTTGTGGAAATATACACTGAGTCCCCTGGGGCCAGCTCCCACTTGGGGCTCTCCCACTTATCAACAAAACGTTTATAGTCCTCTTTAGCCTTAGCCAACGTTTTCTGAAGGGTTTCCCAACCCTTTGTCAATGTAGACCACCAGACTTGAGCATCTCCAGAGACAGGCTCCTCCAAGTTCCATGTTGGTAGAGGACCCCCTCATAACCATGTACTATCATAAAAGGAGACATCCCCGTTGACCTATGTACTGAATTATTGTAGCTATATTCAGCAAACGGTAACAGTTGCACCCAATCGTTCTATTGGTAATTTATAAAGCATCTGAGGAACTGTTCTAAGACCTGGTTGGTGCGTTCTGTTTGACCGTCAGTTTTGGGATGGTAGCCACTGCTTAATCCCTGTTCCACCCTAGAATTTTCAACAGTTCCTTCCAAAATTTAGCCATGAATTGGCACTCCTATCGGAGATTATCTTGTGGGATATGGCATGTAATTTCACAATGTGCTGCATAAACATCTGAGCCAACCGCTTGGCCGTAGGCACTTGTCTACAGGGAATGAAGTGTGCCTGTTTCGAGAACAAGTCCACTACTACCCAAATGGCCGCCTTCCCTTTGGCTGGGGGGTAGATCCATAATGAAGTCCATAGAAATCACTGACCAGGGTCTATCTGGGGTCTCCAGAGGCTGGAGCAATCCTGGCACCGTCCCCCGGTGTTTGCTCATAAGACATGTTTGACATGCTCTGACATATTTTGAAATGTCCCCTCACATCCGCAGCCACCAGAAGCATCTTTGGATTAAATGCAAGGTTTTTAAATACCCGAAATGTCCCAACAATTTACTGTCATGCCTCATTGAGAGAACCTCCCCCCCTCAACGCTTCCGGCACAGTTTGTCTCCTTTGTACCAGCACCCATCCTTCTGAGTCAGGATGCCGTCCCTGTTTATGGCCTCCAAGTCCAGTGAAGAATAAGCCGCTTTCACTTTCTCAGTCCATTCTGTGCTGCTCCCACTCCCTTTCGCCTGAGCTCGAGTCACCACTGCCCCTCCCATCTGGGTGGGTGTGAACATCATGTCTGTGACCTCATCACATTGGCTGGCATGTTGTGGGAGGCGAGACAGGGCATCAGCCAGGAAATTAGACTTCCCTGGGAGGTGTTTGAGAGTAAAATGAAAGTTAGAGAAAAACTCCGCCCAGCACAGCTGTTTGACATTTAGGCGCCTTGGGCTTTTCAATGCTTCTAAGTTTTTATGATCTGTCCTTACTTCAAAAGGAACCTGGGCCCCCTCCAACCAGTGTCTCCTTGTTAAGGCTAGCTTAATGGTGGCTGCCTCCTTGTCCCCAACAGCCCAGTTCCTCTCCACGCTGGAAAACTTTTTTGAAATATAGGCAAAGGGTGCAATTTCCCATCTGTGCCCCTTTGTAGCACCACCCCACCACTGCCACATCCAAGGTGTCCACCCGGACAATAAACGGTTTTGTTTCATCAGGATGGTGGAGGATGGACTCAGAGGTGAACAACTCTTTCAGCCTATCAAACGCTTGTTAGCACTCAGGGGACCATTCCAATTTACAACCACCCTTCTTACTCTCCGGGGTTTCCTCCTTTGTTTTCAACAGATCTGTCATGAGGAGAGTAACTTGTGTGAAGTTTGGGACAAAAGGGCAGTAGAAATTTGTGAATCCGAGGAAGGACTTTAATTGTCTCCGGGTGCGTGGGGGCTTCCACCCCACCACGTCCTGAATTTTCTTGGGATCCATCCCCAATCCCTCTTTTGTGATGCGATACCCCCAAAAGTCCATCTCCTCTTTGTGAAACTCGCACTTGGACAGCTTAGCATACAGATAGTTCTTGTACAGTGCTTTGAGAACCTTTCTCACCAGCTTCACATGTTATTCCATATCCTGGGAATATATCAACACGTCATCAAGATAAACAACCACCCCCTTAAATAAGTACTTGTGTAATACTTCATTAAGTTCATGAATACCACCGGAGCCCACGCCAGCCCAAATGGCATGACCAAATATTCAAACTGTCCCAACGGGGTGTTAAATGCAGTCTTGTGTTCATTCCCCTCCCTTATGTGCACTCTTGAAGTAAGCGTCTCACAAATCCAGAGATCTCAACCTCCTTCCCGACGACTTTGGTTTCTTCTCCTTGTAGTCCTCTTGACGCTCCCTCTCTTCACTTCGTGGTCGAGTGCACTTTGCCACGAAATGGCCAGCCTTCTCGCATCAGAGACATAGCCCCTTCCACAACCGGTTCTCATGGTCCCCACCAGGCAGCGGCCCTCTGCCCTGAGTTGCCTTCTGGCTCCCCATGTCTCAACCAGGTGCCTGATACTAGAAAAGCTTCACTAGGTTGTGCCGGTTCTTGGCCATGCAAGTGACCTGGATCCATCCCCCTAATGTTAGGGGGTTGTCTTGGGCCAGAGCCTGGGCTGCCATTGAAAGTGGCTTCTAAGGTATCCCAAGGCCAGTCGCGTTCGAACTCACCCCCTCCTCCAGGTTGGAGGAGGCTGCTCCGGCCCTCGGCCACAGTCTCTTCTCTGGACTCCTTGTCTTCTTTGACCATAAGTTCTTTCTCTGCTTTGGGGAGGTTTTGGATCAGGAACTGGAATCCCTCTTTCAGCTGTTTCACCTCAGACTGCAGGCCCAATTGGTCCTGGTCACCACCCGACTTGTCTTCCCACTCTTCCATCAGCTTTCCCAACTCTGGGTCATCATGGAAGGTGCAGGAGACTCTCCGTCCTTCCTGGTCTGATTGCCCACGGGTCCCACAGAACCCGGGTGTGCTGGCCAACCATAGTGGGTCTTCCCAGCCGTCAGGACTGTCCTGACATTTGGGGGGTTTGAAGAGAACATGCTTCACAGGCTTAGCACCTGTAGTCTTATACTCGCACTTGCCCTGCCGTCTTCATCTCCATTCCCCATTCCTTATCGAGTTTGGGATATTGGGCAAAGAGCAGTGCAGGAGTTCCAAAAATCTGTCAAGTCTCCCAGTTAAGACAGTCTCCACAACACACTTAAGCAGTGGTAGTTTATGGAGATATGCTTACTTCTGAAAACTTGCTTTTTTTCAGAACTGAAAAAACGTGTGCAAAATCCAGTCATAGACAAAGCAATTAACACCCCACATCTCAAGCATACATCATCCAGCCCCTAGGTCAGATATACGGTGCCTTATCTAGTCCAGCATGGCAGAAGAGTCTCCAAGGTTAGCACCTATGGGAACAGGCGATGGGGCATAGCTTAAAGAAGTGGTTATGGCTGCTAGAAGCATTCACTCTCAACACCCCGTGCACTCCCTTTAGGAATTCCCTCCCCCAGTATCATTGCAAGCAGTAAAGTGAATTGCAAAGAAATGAAACTAAGCTTGACAGAGGGATTTGAGGAGGTCTTTGAAAAGTGAGAGCTGCCATCACACGTGTGTTTCTGGAAGGATTCAAAAAGCTGTTACTTTTAGATTAAACACAGTTTTTTAACATGAAAATGAGGCAAAACAAGACTTTGAAAATGAGAAAAAGTGCAGGCAGAGTTAAAGACTGCTGCTGCAACATGAAAGGGAGAAAATGGCTGCTGGAAATTCTCTGGCCATGCTATATTCATTAGGAAATTTTCCTTGATAAGAACAGAAAATAACAGTAGATATGAACACATTTTGTGATAAGTAAACTGTTTTATGGCCCCATTGGGGAGAAAAGTGAGGTATAAATGAAGTAAATTATCATCATTTCTATTAAAGCAGTCAGGCTATAATAAGGAAATAGGAAGTTTTATGCAGGTATGCGTTTCCAGCCTTTCTCTCCAATGGAGATCCAAAGCAACTTACAACATCATCCTTCCCTCCTCCTCGTTATCTTCACAACAACCACCTTGCAAGGTAGGTTAGGGGATTCAGATGTGGGCTAGCCTCAAACTGAAATGACAGGTTACTCCAATAGCCCACTATATGTTGTTCTGATTTTAGCTATAGATACCATCAAATATACACACGGATGCAAACACACACTCATGCCCAATTGCAGTGCCCCATACATGCCTCCCAAGTGTAGACATGCTCCCAGTTACCTGAATGAATGCACTGGTGAGGGCTACTGTAGTCTACTTTTCTAGCAAGAAGCAGGCAGCCATTCTAGTAAAAATGTAAGAGTCTTGTAGGGCCTTAAAGATGCACACATTTAGCATTGCACAGCCTTTCATGAGCCAGAGCCCACTTCATTGCGAGGATGAACAGTTAGGTTCAGTTGGCAGACAGAGAGAGATGATTATATACCATTGTGTGATAGACAGATACGTAGACAGAGAGCCATCCTATTGTTCTCCTACAACAATAGCTTCTCATAAGCCTCCTTGTTACCATCCTGCCAGGACTGACTCTCCATGGCTCCTCAGTCTAACTGCCACTTGCCTTAAGAACATAAGAGAACATAAGAGAAGCCAATGTCGGGTCAGCCCAGTGGCCCATCCAGTCCAACACTCTGTGTCACTCTGTGGCCAATATACCAGGTGCCATCAGGAGGTCCACCAGTGGGGCCAGGACATTAGAAACCCTCCCACTGTTGACCCCGCCCAAGCACCAAGAATACAGAGCATCCCTTGCCCTGGAGTCCCTACCTATACCCTGTGGCTAATAGCCACTGATGGACTTCTGCTCCATATGCTTATCTAATTCCCTCATGAAGCCGTCCATGCTTGTAGCTGCCCCCACCTCCTGCGGCAGTGAATTCCATGTGTTAATTACTCTTGGGGTGAAGAAGGACTTCCTTTTATCCGTTCTAACCCGACCACTCAACAACTTGAGTGCCCACGAGTTCTTGTACTGTGAGAAAAGTTTCTCCAAGCTAAAGAGCCCCAAGCGTTTTAACCTTTCTTCATAGGGAAAGTGTTCCAACTCTTTTATCATTCTAGTTGCCCTTCTCTGCACTTTTTTCAGTGCTATAATATCCTTTCCAGGCCCGTAGCTACAGTGGGGCATCTCAGGGCCCAGCCCCCTGACTTACTGCCAAGGCCCCCAACTTCCCATCCAGCCCAGGCCCACCAACTTCCAATTTTTTGTTTCATTTGTGGTGTTCTCTTGTGGGCGTGTCTGTATGTGTCTGTGCAGGGTGCCCCCTGACAAATTTAAAGGCTCCCTGAATTAAAAAAATCCTGGCTAAGGGCCTGATCCTTTCTGAGGTGTGGTGACCAGAATTGCATACAGTTCTCCAAATGAGGTCGCACCATCAGAATATTTGTTGAAAAATTGGGATGTTAAATGTGGTTTGATTTGTTTTGACAACTATTAAGGAGAAATTGAAAGGGACTAGACTTTTAGGAGCTGTGGTGGCTCCAGTGGTTAAGACACTGAACTGCAGGCTGTGGAAGGTCAGTAGTTCAGCAGTTCAAGACCCGGGAGTGCCGCATGATGGGGTGAGCTCCCGTCTCTAGTTCCAGCTCCTGCCAACCTAGCAGTTCGAAAGCAAGAAATTGCAAGTAGATAAATAGGTACCACTTCGGTGGGAAGGTAACAGTGTTCCGTGCGCCTTGGTGTTTAGTCATGCCGGCCACATGACCACGGAAACGTCTTCGGACAGCGCTGGCTCTTTGGCTTTGAAATGGAGATGAGCACCGCAACCCTAGAGTCGGATTCGACTGGCTTTCGAGCAAGGGAACCTTTACCTTTACCTTTAGACTTTTAAATTGTTACCATTAGTAAGAGAAAGTAAGTTTAGTAGTAAATGTAATTGAATAAGAGAGATATCAATGGGGTTGGAGCACTGCGGGAAGCCTTGTTTGGGGGAGAGGGTGAAAGGAAATGGATATGTATTTACTTGTTTAAGTCGTATGAACGTGGAAAATATATCCAATAATAAATTGTATTTACCAAATGAGGTCGCCCCATCGATTTATACAGGGGCATGGTGATATTGGCTGATCTGTTTCCAATCCCCTTCCTAACAATCCCCAGCATAGCGTTGGCCTTCTTTATTGCCCTCGAACACGGTCTCGACATTTTCCGTGAGTTTATCTACCAGGACTCCAAGGTCTCTCTCTTGGGCAGTCTTTTGGTCCGTTCGGACCCCCACCGACGTGTATCTATATAGTTCCCCTTCCCTGCCTGTCCGCGGCAGACGCTGCTCTCGTGGTTCCTGTCAAGAGCCACCGGCCAGGGGGCACCAGAGATCGCAAACTCGCTCCCTTCGCTCCTTTGGCCTCTCCTCCCCGAGTGCCGAAGGAGAACCGTCGCGCAGCAAGAGGGGGCGGCTGCCGTAAACGGGCCTGCTGGGTTCCTCTCTCCGGCACGTGGCGACTCCTCCTCCTCCGAGCAATCCTCCTCCTCCTCCTCCTCCTCGGCCTTTTGCGCCGGCACTCCTCGCCGGGGGCCGCTGGAGAGGGCGACCCGGACGGCCCCGACCCCCCCGGCCGGCGAGAGGGCGCCGCGACGCACCCGGGAAACTCCTCCCGCGCCGGCCGACTCTGCAGAGGGCCAGCCCTTCGCGCCTCCCCGCCGCCCTCCCCGCTCCCCGGCTCCGCCCCCCGCCGGCTGCTTCGCCTGATGCGGGTCTGCAGCGGGGCATTGTGGGAAACTCCCAGGGCATGTCCTCCCTCCCTCCTCCCTCCTGCCTCCCGCGGGCTCTGCCTCCGTCTCTCCTCTCTGCGGAGCTTCCCAGGTGTGACTTCGGGACGCGGCCGGTGGGGGTAAAGGTAGGGGGCGGCGGGGATGCTTTTCTCCCCCTTTCTTGGCTTCCTTGTGCGGGATAGAAGAGCCCCAGCGTCCCGGGTGTATGGATTTACCAGGGAAAGGCAGAGGCGTCTGCCGGGGGGGGGGGGGCGTTCTGGAAGGGGCCGCGACGTGCCAGGGGAGCGGCGGCAGAGAGAGCTGCGGCTCCGCTCGGGAAAGGGGCGTGTGCGCGCCTCTCCCAGGAGCGCGGTCGGGGGGCCGCCCGGGCCAGGGCTTTTCCGCGGGAGGGCCTTGAAGGTCAGATGCTTGGCCGGGAGCATCCCCAGGAGCGGGGGCCGGCACCGCTCCTCCGCTCAGCCGGGAATGATGTGGCAGAACGCCGCGCGCCGATTCCTTGGGGCCGTTCGCGTAGCTGGCGGTGGTTGTGCGCAGAGGTTTGCCAGGGATGTGTAGTAGGGCGACTTCTGGGCGAGATTATTCGGGGGGGACGGACGATTTTACCATCCGCCCCCTAAGAAGTGGATACGAACGAGAACAGGCTGGCGCGATCCACAAGCACAGCGGTTTAGATCCTGAATTGTAAAAGCAACACTGATGGTATTCGGAAGCCCCGGACGTTTATTTCAATTGCCTTTAGGGACTCGACTCCACCCAAGAGGATAACAGGCAGCTTTTTTGCGGTCTCTTCATTTCAAGCTGCAGTGGCACATTTTTCAGGCCTGCACAATTTTGTTAATTTTATGCTGGGTTGTTTTTGTTTTTTTTTGGGGGGGGGGAATCAAAGTTTTGCTGTTCTGTTTAATTAGCTATTAATGGTGCAAATAGGATGCCAAACCAACACTGGGACAGTTCAATTCCTTGCATCCTGTCAAAAATTTCCTCCTTTGGAATGATAATCTTAGGGCTGGGTTTCTCTCCCCCAGCTCTGTGCTAGCTGTGTGTGCGTGCACATGCACGCATGCCATTCTATTCTAACAAAAGCAGTAGATTAATGATGCTTACTGCATCATAGCTCCCCTCAGACTGGCAGCAGAGGTCATAAAAATAGACGGGAAGTGGGAAGCGCAGAGTGGCAAAGTGGTTGTTGCCCTTGGCTGCAAGGGGCCCCTGATACATTGATCGTGCTAAAGAATACCAGTCTGCTGAGTGCATGTTGAACTAGAGGACAATGCTGAATGCAGGCCATTTCTGCTGTCCTTTAAATAAGGCTGGTTTCTTTCTGTTCACCTGCTTCCCCTTATATTGGAAATACCTGTTGATTTAGTTTTTTTAAAAAAAATGTGTTCATTGCTCCATTTCCCAAACATCCAGGATGTATACATTTACCAGGGTACTTCAGCTCCCATTTCAGGCCCCAAACAGTTTTGAGAGTGTTGAGCATGCTATAGTTGCAACAGTTTTGTTGATGGGCACTCCGTCAAAAGAGGTCGGGGTATGTCAGTATTAAGGATGTCTGAAAATCTGCTTTCCCAGATTAGGATTGCCAAAGGTCTTTTATTCTGAGGGACTGTCCCTAATTTCAGAGCAGGTACTACTGATCCATATGAGGCAATTAAGGCCCCTTTTTGCTTCCAGAACACTTCTGTTCCATAGCATTTCTCACAGAACCAGCTATGTCACAGATTCAGAGTCCCACCTAGCTTGCACACAACGGGATGCAATGTGGCACAATCGAAACCCCTTTGAAATCCATGCAACAAGTTCTCAGTCCAGTGCTGGTTTTCCATTTATTTTAATAGTACCTTGAATTCTGCATTTTGATCAAGCAGGTTTATTTTCAGATTCACGTGGATGTTATCAAGGTGTATATTATATAAAAAAAACAGTGAGGGCTGCAGCTTGGTTTGCAACATCATTTTCACTGACATAGGCACTGAAGACTGGGGCCACTTGCTTTTTCTCTGCCATTGTGGCTAGTGTTGCTGAACCTGGGTGTTATTGTTACTATTATTAGCCACATTGAATGTTTGACCTTCGTGGTCTTAAATTCTATGACCTTCTACCAATAAGAGCTGGATGGTACTCCAAAAGCTACTTGTACCCTTGTCTTGTAAAGATATACATGGAACGCTGAAGGGCCTCTTAGAAACCTGGCATTCTTTAGCAGTCTTTCTCCTTTAACACCCCCTCCCCCTACACACTCTTCTGGAGCTTTACCACTGGCACAGTTTGGAAAGCTTTCAGACCTCGGTGGCATATTCATTCTCCTTGCTCAGGCCTTTGAGGAAGAGCTCAGTACAGCAGAAGGAAGAAAGATTTTGCAGGCTCTTGTTCATTCGTCTTCTTCCTCCCCCAGTCACTTTGGTATAAATAATCCACCATGAACCGTGGTGTGTCGATGAGTCAGTGATGCTCATATGCTGCCCGCAAAGTTGCTTCTTGGCATTATCAGGGCACCGGTAGGAGAAAAGCACCTGGTTCAGAAGATTTCTGGCAGGCCTGGGCCCTCCATGCTCATCCCAAGAGAGCTGGTTCTGCTCTCTTCGAAAGGTCGCTTCGTCAAGCTGAGCTGGGATCTCTGTCTGCAGTGGCTTCTTAAATTTCAAATGCGACATATCAGCGTTGGGCCAGTGCCTGTAATCAGCAGCCTGTAAAATTCAGAACCTTGCAAGATCTTCTGTCCAATCTTTTTGTCTACCACTGTAGAGCAAATGGGGGAGTTGTTGGTGGCACACACTGGACATTGTATAGTTCTGAATTCAATTAAGGGGAAACAGAAGTCGCCAGTTATTAAGAATGCCGATAAGCTAACCAGAGCTCTCGCACTCACTGGAGCCATTGTTCATCACTGTTGCATGGGATTGGAAGGTTTTTGTTCTTATGGATTTGCGACTCACAATATTTAACAGACAGGAGGAGGGGGAGAGAAGGGCTGGCACAGACCGTGGCTTGTATGCACAAAAGTGCAGCTGGTAGAACGACAGTTTTGTGCCTCTGACAAAGAGAACTTTACTAGTTCATGATTAAACCAACTTCCATATTGGCTTTACATTATTGCAATGTTAACAAAAGCTCATCTGTAGTGACCCCGGGAATGGATCGTGCTTTCCTGAACAACTCTTGGATGTTGTCAAGTATTAACAGTCCCATGTCTGAGATGGAAAGGGCAATAAGGACTGGCTTACGTGTTGATTTATCTTGAGTCAGTAACAGACTTGGAAGGGCAAAGCAGCACGTCAGGTGGTACGTCCTTGTGGGCAGGCAGTTCTCGTCTTCTCCCACAATCACTCGGCACAGCTGCCTCCTCCCTTTGGGGCAAAAGTCTCTGAGGTGGCACTGGCATCACCGAGCAATTGGTTCTCTTTATCTGAACAGTCCCATATTCTGGCTTTTTTGGCAAATGTACTTCCTCCTCCCCAAATTGCTGGCTCAATTTTTCTTTTCTTAAATAACGGTAAACTTCCAACATGGCACCTATACAGACCTGTAGAAGATTTATGCTAGTTGCCAGAAGCTGCAGGAAATTTAAGGCTAGGTTGTGACATAACTAGTTTCCCAGATTTAGCTTCTGCTAAAAGAAAGATGGGTGGAGAGGCAAAAAGCAATTATGCAAATCCCTTTTCTTTCTCTCTATAAAAACCAGTTCTCCCCTGCTCCTTGGCTGTACACTGGTGTATCCAAGAAACAAGCTATGTGGATATGGCCACACATGATTTTTAATGGCAGGGATCACGAGGAGCAGGAAGCAAGTATGAGGCCTCTAACAATGATGTCCCTGAGGACATTCCTGTACCTCTGCCCATATAACAAGATAAGAACGTAAGAGAAGCCATATTGGATCAGAGAGAGATTGGATTGATACCCGGCCCTTCACTGCCCAAAGGCGTCTCAGAGCGGCTTACAAACTCCTTTCCCTTCCCCTCCCCACAACAGACACCCTGTGAGGTCGGTGGGGCTGAGAGAGCTCTGACAGAAACCGCTGTTTTTCAAGAACAGCTGTGCCAGAGCTTGTGACTGGCCCAAGGTCACATCAGCAGGTGCGTGGAGGAGTGGGAGAATCAAACCCGGTTCTCCCAGATTAGAGTCCGTGCACTTCACCACTACACCAAACTGGCACCAATCAGGCCAGTAGCCATCCAGTTCAACACTCAGTGTCGCACGGTGGCAAAAACCCAGGTGCCATCCGGAAGTCTACTAGTAAAGCCAGAAGCCCTCCCACTGTTGCCTCCCCCAGCACCAAGAATACAGAGCATCACAGCCCCAGATATACTGTTCCATCTATAAACGTAAAGGTAAAGGTTTCCCTTGCTTGAAAGCCAGTCGAATCCGACTCTAGGGGGCAGTGCTCATCTCCGTTTCCAAGCCGAAGAGCCAGCGCTGTCCAAAGACTTCTCCATGGTCATAAACACCAAGGCTCACAGAACACTGTTACCATCTCACCAAAGTGGTACCTATTTATCTACTTGCAGTTTCTTGCTTTCAAACTGCTAATAGCCACAGATGAACTTCTGCTCCACATGTTTATCCAATCCCCTCTTGAAGCTGTCTGTGCTTGTAGCTGCCACTGCTTCCTGCGACAGTGAATTCCATGTGTGAATCACTCTGTGGGTGAAGAAGTCCTTCCTTTTATCTGCTGTACGCCTGCTGCTCATTAATTTGAGTGCCCACATGTTCTTGTATTGTGAGAAAGTACTTCTTTCTCTGCCTGCTCTATCCCATGCATAATCTTATAAACCTCAATCCTGTCACCCCTCAGCCATCATTTCTCCAAGCTAAAGAGCCCCAGCCTCTTTAACCTTTCTTCATAGAGAAGGTGTTCCATCCTCTTAATCATTTTAGTTGCCCTTTTCTGCATCTTTTCCAATGCTATAACATCTTTTTTGAGGTGTGGCGACCAGAACTGTACACAGCAATCCAAATGAGGCCACACCATAGATTTATACAGGGACATTATGATACTGGCTGATTTGTTTTCAGTCCCCTTCCTAATAATTCCCAGCATAGCATTTGTCTTTTTTAGTCCAGTCACACACTGAGTCAGCATCTTCAGTGAGTTATCTGCCTCAACTCCAAGATCTCTCTCCTGGTCAGTTACTGCTAGTTTGGACCCTGTGTTAACATATATTTATAGTTCAGATTTTTTTTTAGCTCCAGTGCACATTACTTTGCAGTTACCCACACTGAACCTCATAT
The DNA here is from genome assembly GCA_029375565.1 of Gekko gecko. Taxonomy (NCBI): domain Eukaryota; kingdom Metazoa; phylum Chordata; class Lepidosauria; order Squamata; family Gekkonidae; genus Gekko; species Gekko gecko. The sequence goes on along the minus strand of JAPDNY010000003.1, from coordinate 102,520,584 downwards.
GCCACGTTGATGCCCACTTGTCCAGCCTCGACACATCCATCCGGAGCGCCTCACAGTCCTCCCTGGTTCTCACTGCCCTGAACAACTTCCGGTCATCTACAAACTTAGTCACTTCACTGCTTACTCCCAACTCCAAATCATTAATGAACAAGTTAAAAAGCATTGGACCTAGTACTGAGCCCTACAGTACCCCACTGCTTACCATTTTTCACTGTGGAAACTGCCCATTTATACTCACTTTCTGTTTCTTGTTAAATAACCAGTTTTTAATCCCCAAGAGGATTTGTCCGCATATCCCATGACTGCTGAGTTTATTTAGGAGCCTTTGATGAAGAACTTTATCAAAAACCGAGAAGTCTAAGTAAACATCTATTGAGTCACCCTTGTCTGCATGTTTGTTCACTCCCTCAAAGACCTGTAAAAGGTTAGCAAGACAAGATCTTCCCTTACAGAATCCATGCTGATTCTCCCTCAATAGCTTTTGTTCATCAATGTGCCTACTAATTCTGTCTTTAATCATCTGGCCTGTAATATCCTGGATCTCCTCTGGAACCTTTTTAAAAGCTGGGAGTTATATTAGTTACCTTCCAGTCTTTGGGAATGAAGGCAGATATCAGTGATAGCATTTTTCATCAGGAGATCCACAAGTTCATATTTGAGCTCTTTCCAGACTCTTGGATGTATGCCACCCGGGTCTGTCAGTTTTAACTCGTCCATCAATGATAGGACCTCCTCTTTGACATGCCTTCTGACATGCATTCCTGTGGGGGATGATAAAGCTTGCACATGTGCCACAATGTATTGGGAACAAAGCCTACTTGCCACCCCCAGGTGAGGGTGGCAACCACTGGCAGGGATGCATTAGGATTGCCAACATCCAGACAGGGCCTGGGGATCTCCAGGTGGGCCCTGGAGACAATAGAGATCAATTCCCCTGGAGAAAATGGCTGCTTTGGATGGTGGACTCTGTGGCATTCTAGCCTGCTGAGGTCCCTCCCTTCCCCAAACTCCACCCTCCCCAGGCTCCACCCGCAAAATCTTCAGGTATTTCCCAACCCAGAGCTGGCAACCATGAATGCCATAGGGGGGCAGGTCTCCTCCTCCTCCTGAAGGTTGCTCCAGCCATAACTGGGGGGGAGGCATTTCCCCCTTACCTATCATTGATTAAGCTCCCACCCAGGATCGGCTTCCCCAGGTGTCCCTCGGCTTGCGGGGCACCTGGGGAACCTGAGGAGAGGAGGCAGTTTAAAGTGCCTCCCCTCCCTGGATCGGCTTGGCTTCCCCAGGCGCCCTGCAGCTTGCAAGGCTCCTGGGGAACCCAAGTGTGGGGGGAGGCTATATGCCATGGCCAACTCGGAAGCCAGCTGGAACTCCATTCCTGTGCTCTGCATGAAACAATCTACCTGTACAATACAATGTTCTCCATATGAACCAGAACCAGAAATCTTTATTATGGTTTGTAACCAGCACAAACAGTCCAACCAAGTATACATCCATACATCTCAAAATAATTCAAAATCATTTTCGAGATAATACATTGCATTAGCCTAAGAGTCTTTAAGTTACGTTTTTACGAGATCTTTCCTAATTCTGTAGGCTGCTGCCAAAAATTTGGCACATGCTAATGTCACCTGTGGATTGGCATCTCTCCTTATAATAATTATCTTTTGGTTTCGTAAGATTCCATACGTTCCCATTGGCTGTAAAATGCCCTCCCTCAGCCATTGGCCCATCAGCCGCCACTCAAGAATACTCGCATGCCATTGGCCGGGTGCTGGGTCTGCTCCTCTTCCCCACCCGCTCCCCCTTCAGACACATTTGCATGTCAGATTTACTGGCAGACCAGCTCTCTCTCTTGAGGAAGATAGTTCTCTTGACTCCTGTGAGGGACTGTTCCCTCAGTGGCTGTTGGTAGGCAGCCAAGCTTGGTTCTGTGAGTAAAAAACAAAGGACTTTCAGCATAACCCCCTCCCCCGCCCATAACCCCTCCCCAATGACCACTTTCCTGTCAGAATAAATGGGAAAAGGCTCTTTCTCCTGCTTAGCTTCAGCATGGCTGGCTGGCTAACGAGGTGGGCCAGCGACCATCAGACCATTTTCTTCAACTCCCTGCTGTGCGGCTGACTTTCCCCTAGGGTTGCCAATGGAGATCTCCCACTGTTACAATTGACCTCCAGATGACAGAGATCAGTTCCCCGGGAGAAAATGGTTGCTTTGGAGGGTAGACTCTATAGCATTATACCCTGCTGAGTCCTTCCACACATACCCCAAATGCTGCCCTCCACAGGATCCACCCCCCCAAATCGCCAGGTATTTCCCTAATCAGAGTTGGCACCTGTACTTTCTCCTCTGTCAGTAAAAGGACCACACCTATGCTGGCCTTTGGAAGAAAACTCATTGGGCCCAGTCCTGATCAGGTTGCCAACTCCAAGTGGGCAATTCCTGAAGATTTGAGGGATGGAGCCTGAAGAGGGTGAGGTTTGAAGAGGGGTGGCACCTCAGACAGGTACGATGACATAGACTCCACCCTCCAATCCAGCCATTCCCTGATGGGGAACCATTGTTGCCAATCTCCAGGTGGGGGTTGGAGATCACTCAAAATTACAACTGCTCTCTAGGAGGGAGGAGGGAGGTGATGGAAAACTAAAGGTAGGTTGATGGTTGGCTGGGAGGGAGATAGGGTTATCAACTTCAGGTTGGGAAATTCCTGGAGATTTGAGGGGTCGAACCTGGAGAGGGTGAGTGTTGAGGAGGGGTGGGACCTCAGACAGGTACAATGCCATAGACTCCACCCTCCAAACCAGCCACTCCCTCCTGGGGAACCACTGTTACCAATCTCGGGGGGTGCTGGAGATCACTCAAAATTACTACTGCTCTTCAGGTAGCAAAGATCAGTTCCCCTGGAGAAAATTATACCCTCCTGAGATTGCCACAGCAAATTGTCACTGAGTGCCCAAAGCCGGGGCACTCTCCCAGAGCCTCTTTCTAGAGCCCATTGTATTTATTTCCACAACGGGCCTTATTCCTAGTCTATTATAAACAAAATACTTAGATCAGAATCTGAAGGGCCTAAAAGCCTTTCCCGTATGGGTTGGATAAATGTAGCTCGTAAACTTTGGTAGAACCCAGACACAAGTGAAATATGATTGATAGTATCAGCCTCTCCAAATCCACAAAGACAAATACGCTCAGCCAGGGGTATCTTCTTGTAGCGACCTGTTACAACCTCAGAAGGGAAAATATTACAACGAGCCAAAGAGAAGGCCCTTCGATGAGATGGAATTACCAAATTCGTCAGGTATGGAGCTGGAGAGACTACATCTCTTGTGCTGTCCATATGCAGTACTTCCTTTCCCCCCATATTCACTTGATAGTATCAGCTGGTCTTGACTAACAAAATATTTTGAGATTTGATCAAGTATTTTATCACAGGGTCTCCGGAGGCAGCCCTCTTGCCCCAACCGTAGGACTGGACTACATAGGATCCTCCCATGCCCCGAGTGACCGTAGGACTGGATTAATTGGCTATGTCGTGGTGGGTGTAAGTGTGCGGCATGAACCTTGTCGAGGGCAGATTTATCTCACTGTCTCTGGAAGGAAGCAACTGCACCATTGCTGGCATTTGACTCTCGGTTGTGTTGAGACAGGATGAAAATGACAAGTGGCAGACTGAGAGAGGGAGCCATAAGCACGGGGGTGCGGGGAGAGAGAAACTGGGTCAGCATTGCTTGCTGTGCCTCTTGAATAGCAGCCAGCTTGCTAGGATGAGTTTGCAAAGATATTTCACAGAGTGCTGCATAACTCCCATGAGTTTCTGTAGGCAGCTTCATGTGTCCTGTGCAGGGTTTTTCTGCATTGGAACCATTTACAGTGTTTGAAATAAATGTGCACCCCATGCATAGATAATGTACAACAATTGCAGAGAGATTTTTTTTGTTGCGACTGAAATTTATGCAGTCACTGGGGAACGAAGAATGGATATGAACTACTCTCACAACATGTTATTCCCCTGGTATGTCTGGTAGCAGGGGCCACATTCAGGTAGCATCCAGAGCCGGGGAGGAAAACCAGACTAGGAATTAGCCCCATGAAACAGCAAAGGCCACGACTGAGACGGGATTTCAAACTGGCTTCTTCTGGCCCACGTGTGGCTGTCCCGAGCTCCTGGACCCTGAGTCTACCAATGGTATCAGTTCCAGGATCAGAACTCCCGTGCTCCTGCTTATGAACGGGTGGCTTAGTCCACAAATATATTTAAGGGTCCCTTGAATGGCTTTCTATACAAAGCAACTTAGAATCCCTGGCCAGTATTTGTAATGTTGGGGAAAGCAGGCTCTCTTGCTGGGAGGACAGACGTGAAATGGTACCTATTTGTTTTGGGAGAGCAGCTCTTCAACTAGGTGCGGTGACAGAGAGGATAGCCGGAGAAGAATTGGAACTGATGGAGGTGAGGGTGTGTGTGGGGGGGTTCTTTGTCTTCTGGAAGATGTGCTCAAAAGCACACCGCTTCAGGCAGGCACACAAAAAAGGTGGCTGAAATAAGGTCGTGGCTTCCTCTCTTGGCTTAGAGCACCAGGACCTGGAGCCCCACTTACAGTTTCAAGGAGGTAAGGGGGGAGGGTGACTGACAAAGGGCAAGTGAGGAGATCCCAGGCGGGAGAACTTTCAGGAGCTCCCACTAGACTTTTTGCTTGGTATGGTTGCCGATCTCCAGGTGGCACCTTGAGATTTCCTGCCATTACAGGTGGTCTCCAGACGATCGAGATCCGTGCCCCTGGAGAAAACGGCTCCATTGAAGGGTGGACTCTATGGTATTATACCCTGATGAGGTCCTTCCCTCCCCAAACCCTGCCCTCCACAGGTCCACTCCCAAAATCTCCAGGTATTTCCCAACCCAGACCTGGCAACTCTGTTGTTTGGGGAGAAGTAGAGAGGAGAGAGAGGTTCGACTTCCATGGCTAGCAATAGGTTTCCCGGCCCCAAAGCTCTTTGGTATCTATATTTTCCCCGTGCATGTAGTGTAATGATCCAGCAATACTTCCATATATGGATGTACTTACCTATTGCTTATACTACCAACATCAGGGTTCTGTATAAGCAGTCTGTGCAGCATTTTTTGAGAGATGCATGAGGCTCTCGTAAAGATGAAGAAAATGTGAGTTTACTTTGTATATCAGAGGTGAGCAAAGGTGGGGAATAAGCCATTTTGTGTCCTGTGGGTAGCGATCATAATAGGCAGCAGCTGCATTAGTTTCCCTGAAATGATTCCCCCCCCCCACTTCTCTCCATCATGCCAGAGTTTTATGCAGTTGGTTCTGAATTCAGCAACAGTTTCGCTCTGCAGCAGGGAAGACCTGAGATTTACCAGCCTAGATCTGTGTCTTCTCCTTGAACTCTAGTTCTCAGGTGCAGATCTTGATTGGCACTACTAACCAAGCTCATCTGTCTTCTTAATAATTTCTGAACTCTAATAGTGTGGTCCTCAGCAGATCCCATTGCATTTAGAAGGGTGTAACTATGTTTATGATTGCGCTCTAAAGCACACTATTATAATCTATTTACTTTCAGCTTCCAGATATATATTGGGATGTTCTCTGGGAACAGGGGTTGAACTTTCAGAGAAGTTCTATATAGGTAAAGAGCTCAAACACTGAAAAACACTGAAGATCTGGTCTGCCCACACTGCTTAACCTGGCCCTTTCTCTGTATTTATTTAAGTGCTGGTCTTGCACATGGTTCCTGATTTGTGCAGAGAAAAAGTCTTCCTCCTCCTCCTATTTATTTATTTAATTCAATTTATATCCCGCCCTCCCCGCGAGCGGGCTCAGCGCGACTTACAGTAGTGGCACCAGTTTGCCAATAAAACCACACAAAACATATAAAATGATACTAAACAATTAAAGCCATAAAATCATAAGGTGCTATTCGTTAACCTTACCGTGGCGTGCTACAGATGTCTTCACAGCTGAGTCCCAGCTCAGTGTTGTCTTGAGTCGCTCGACTGGAATGAGCCAGATGTTAAAGCTGAGGGCCGGGCTCATTGACGGTAATAGTGGGGGCGGCTCCTAGTTAAAGGCCTGGTGGAAGAGCTCCGTCTTGCGGGCCCTGCGGAACTACAAAGATCCTGCAGGGCCCTGCTCTCTTCCGGAAGCTCATTCCACCAGTAAGGAGCCGCCACTGAGAAGGCCAGTGGGAGACTGAGCTTTACTGAACTTCCTGGTTTAAGACTAATCTGCAACCTGTTCCTCTAACAGGCATCACCAGGGCCAGTTTATACAAACCCAGTGTCTGTGCGGCATGAACTGTTTGTAAAGGAGCACGGTTCCATGACTGATAGAATGGCTGATAGATGTCATCCACCAGTTTCCCTATGAGAAAGTTGTAAGACTATAGATAACGTAAGACTATAGATAATGTAAATAAAATAAACTAAATCTTAAAGAAGGGCTTTGGACGGGTAGTTTTCCTTAAGCGGGGTTGTTCAGGATTGCATTTTTTTTGCTTATAGGAAATGCCCTGATTCTGACCGCACTGAACTTTTGAGAAACGGCAGTGTCGAGAGGGCCATTGACGATTCCCTCGCTCAGAAGTCAGCCCTGCCTATAGGTCTATCCCCCCCTCCCCCCAGCTGCCGTCATCACTTTCTGATTATCAGTTATGTTAGTCCTGCTTCTCCTTGTAGCGTTTTTTATACAAAGGAGCTAAAGAGAAGTGAGTAACTTGGCAGAAAAGCTTGCTATTGCAGATTGTGAAACAAAGCCAGAGTGGGGGTGGGTTTCCTTCTGAGTCCTGGTTGCATGCTCCTATGTGTGGGAAGCCAAGAGACAAAGAAGAACTGTGGGGAAAAGGGAGTTGAAGAATATGGCGGAACCACTTGGAAGGCTCATCTGGTATAAAGGCAAAATATAAATGATACAGCTGGAGAAAAACTCCTAGGAGTCTGATTAAAATGTATAGGTGCCAGTCTTCACAGTTCTGGGGGAATGCTGGGATGAAAATAAGCTAGTACAGAGAACCGGTATCTAGGTTTTGTGCTTTGAGCCTTCAAGAGAGACAGTACAGTTGCAAAATTAGGATTGCCAGGTCTGGGTTGGAAAATACCTGGAGACTTGGGGGGTGGATCCAGGAGAGGGTGGGGTTTGGGGAGGGGAGGGGAGGGGCCTCAGCATGGTACAATGCCATAGACTCCACCCTCCAAAGCAGCCATTTTTCTCCAGGGAGCTGATTTCTGTTGGCTGGAGATCAGTTGCAAAAGCAGGAGATCCCCAGGCCCCACCTGGTGGCTGGCAACCCTACGAGAAATTCATGTTCCTTTCTCCACTTATTCCTAGACTCCGGCTCCACATTTTTAGGAGCCTGTCTGGCCTACACATCCATTTCTTGCATTCCCAGATGCCTTACCGTTTAATCACTTGATGACGTACAGTTAAGTGTGTGAGATGACTACTGAAAAGCCTCAAGTTTGCCTGAAGGGATATGAATGGTCTGCTTTTGTTATTTGCTCTGTAATGGCACATTTGCACATGGAAGGTACCATTTAATGCTGCAATGCTCAAGTGATGAATGTGCATGTGTTACTCATTGCTAAGATTTTTTTACTACCTTCTTCTTAGAATGAGAAGCAGTTAAATAGCCCATTAATCTAAGCATTATTTTTTAATTCTAGGTATGAGACAAAGTGCCTAAATGCTTCAAACTTTTATAAACAAAATAATATTGAGTTAAATGTAAAAAAAAGTTATTTTTCTTGGAAGCACAGAAGCTTTATGCAGTATCCCTGATCCCCTACATTTCCCGGTTAAGGGGAAAATGCTGTTCAAACAAATTACAAAGATGATCTGACTCCAATGGCAGCAAGAGAAATTTTACTTACAAAAATAGAAGCACATCTTACATGACATATTCATGTAGGTACATTTAACTTATTGCAAACAGATTGACTTCAAAAAAGGTTAACTGGCTACAACTCCAAGCCCAGGTAAGAGAGAGAAGAAGAGAGGTCCTATATAAGATGAAAACTGAAGACAAGCAAGGGCCAAAAGAGGCTCAACATCTAACCCATCAGAGGGAGGGGCAACGGCCAAGTGTATCTCAGTGAGAGAATTCCCTTTCCCTCCCAGGCCCTCTTGCATGCAGAGTTACAACATCCAACAAATAAATGGTAACCCACAATTTTTAAAATAAGAAACAGAAGCATGGGTTAGAAGCATTGTTGTAATACACCCAAACACACACACACACACCGTGATGGACTTAAAGATCTGGGACCAACAGAAAGTAAACACAGAACACTGAGGAGTCATGTGATCGGAGTGACGGGGGGCCATTTAGCTCGGAACCCTCAGTAATTGGCATTTAACAGACCAAACAGTCAGTTTGGAATTGGCAGTTGAGAAGCAGCAGTTAGTTGTTGGACAGAGAACTAACAAGGAGTCTGTCAGTGAACTGAAGGAGCTCTGTAACCTTGTGTGGAATAACTTGGTTTACTGAGTTCCTCAGAAGGAACGGGACAGTGACCAGATGGTTTAAAACAAAACACAATAGTGTCATACACCAATGAGACATCACTCCTTAAGGGATCTGAGAGAAGTGGTTTTGTGAGGGCTAAGAAAAAGGTCTGAACCAAGTCAGGAAAATTGGTGGTGGCCAGTTGGACTCAAAAAGGGGCCAGAGAACCAAAGCCAAAAGTTAACCACGAATCAGTGCAGGAGGGTGTGATCATCAGAGAGTATAGTGAACTATTTAACATCTGTGTAACTGAGAAAAAGAAACAAATTAACCTCCATGTAAAACTTCCATTCCCCTGTTGTGTTTTCTTTAAATAAAGCCTGTTCTGTTTTGAAGTTAACAAGCCATGGTGCCTATCTATTTAATGGTAAAGCAAATACGCTTAGCAGTGGTCCTTACAAATGTCCCTGACCAAGAAGGCGAAACAAATACCCTGTAGAGACTATTGTAGATTTGTATAGAGGACTGGTCAGCAAAATTATCAGCAGCTCTGACCAGACACAACATGCAGACCCTCACGTTAGCGCCTGCCAGTATAAAGGGGGCGTCTGTCTCTCTCTCTCTCTCTCTGTCTCTCTCTCTCTCTCTCACACACACACACACACACACACACACCCCTACACTTGAGGGTACGCATGCCAACCTTCAGGTGGTGACTGGAAATCTCCTTGGACTACAACTGATGGCCAGGTGACAGAGGTCAGTTCACCTGGAGAAAATGGCCCTTTTGGAATGTGGACTTCATGGTATTATATCTCATCGAAGTCCCTTCCTTCCCAGACCTCACCCTCTCCCCGAATATCCAGATATTTCCTAACCCAGAGCTGGCAGCTTGACTTGAAAGGGGAATTAAATGTGTCTCCTAGACCAGACATGACCTGAAGGCATCTGATCTAGTTCAGTTTCCAAAGCTAAGGATATGTGACCCTGCAAGCTACTCAGCTGCCTGCATTAGCAAGACTGCCTGGAATCCTGCCTGGAAGGCTTTGTGTGCTTCTGGGGGTGGGGGTGGGAGTAGAAGAGCAGTAAGTAGCTGGACTGACAGTGACTATGTGGGTGCTCATAAGAACATAAGAGAAGCCAGTGTTGAATCAGGCTGATGGCCCATCTAGTCCAACACTGTCACACAGTGGCCAAAAATACCAGGGGCCATCAGGAGGGCCACCAGTGGGGCCAGGACACTAGAAGCCCTCCCACTGCACCCCCCCCCGCACCAAGAATAGAGTGCATCACCTGCCCCAGACTGAGAGTTCCCATCTATAACCTGTGGCTAATAGCCACTGATGGACTTCTGCTCCATATGCTTATCTAATTCCCTCTTGAAACTGTCCATGCTTGTAGCTGCCACCACCTCCTGTGGCAGTGAATTCCATATGTTAATCACTCTTTGGGTGAAGAAGTACTTCCTTTTATCTGTTCTAACCCGACTGCTCAGCAATTTCATTGAGTG
>JAPDNY010000003.1:102472653-102486293 GCA_029375565.1 Gekko gecko | reverse complement strand
TGCCCACCCAGGGCTATTTTTAGGCAGGAACGCACAGGAACAGAGGTTCTGGCTGGCTCCTGAGTTGACCACGCCCAGCAGGAACTCATTAGCATAATTGGTCACACCCAACAGCAGTAACTCATTAGGATTGGCTACATGAGGGGCGTGTGGCCTCACATGCAAAGGAGTTTCTGCTACTAAAAGCCCCTGGGGTTTTGACAATAAACAAGGTAAACGGAATAAGAAGCAAAAGGTGGGTATGGCTGGATGACCACACTTCTGGTAACATGGAGGTTTGGCCTAATATGCTAATGAGCTGTGCTATCAGGGATGTGGCCTATTATGCTAATAAGTTCCTGCTGGGCTTTTTCTACAAAAAAGCCCTGTGCCCACCTATCTCACTGCAAAGCAACAGCAGAAGGGGGTCATTTGGAGCAGGGAAGTGGCCCTGAATCCACTCATTTGCCAGCTTTCCTCTCTCTTCTGTCCTTCTCAAATGTTTTTCTACTATGGGATTCCAGATATGTCCCTTTCTGCGCATTGTAAGCTCCCTGGGATTCAGGGTTTTCTCTCTCTCTCTCTCTCTCTCTCTCTCTCTCTCTCTCTCTCTCTCTCTCTCTCTCTCTCTCTCTCTCTCTCTCTCTCTCTCTCTCTCTCTCTCTCTCTCTCTCTGGATCTGATATCCTGCTTGCCTTACAAAGATGTCTTTTTGCCTCTATCTACATTCTACATATGTATTTGTAAATAAAATATATATCAACAAGATCATGATTGTCTACTCAGACTGGCAGTAGTCTTTGACATCACCTATTTAATCTTTTAACTGGAGATGTTGGGGATTGAACCTAGGACTTCCTGTACGCTGAGCAGATACTCTGGTCGAATCTTTCCCACCGGTGTCCCAACCTTCTGGCTCCATCTTCAAAAAAGCTGTCTACATTTGCTTTTGTTTTCGCACTTCAACAGTGCTAGCATACTTTTACATGTCTGCGTATGTTTACTGCCCTCTCGTGGCAGCTCCACTGTCTTTGCACCTCCACACCACTTTAAATTAATCTTCTCCAAACAACTCTTCAAACAAGCATAGAGAAAGACGGCATCACAGCAGCACCAAACTGATTTAAAAATGCAAATACGGATTCGACCTCTTCTGTCACTGAGCCACAGCCCCTACATTTCATCTTTCCCAGATTGCCTCTACTGGGGTTGCAGTTTCAAGGAGGAGACTGGCAGGGGAGAGTCCTTCGTAACCCTTCCCTCCTGCTTCCATTTCCCCCTGATAATTACCATCTCCAAGCTGCTTTACCCCTGCTGACAATATAGTGCAAATATGACTCATGAAGCATAAATCTGGGCCTAAAGAACGGGTTGATGAGCAGCCTATTAAGATAAGGAGGTCAAAGCTCAGGGGAGGCTGGGAGCACAGCTGTGGGAATTGGCAAAATGGCTCAGCAAGCCAAGTGGGATGGGTCAGGGATTTCTGGCTTCAGTGGTTACTGTGCTTAGAAGGCTGCTATGCCAGGAACACTATCCAATGATTGTGTAACATTTTGCCTGCGTTTCTCCAATAAAGCTTTCCAGGTAATGATGCTGAAGATGCCACTCAGGTGATTAGCCGTTCCATTTGCAAACTGCTTGCAGAAATGAATGAAGAAGCATCTGGAGCAACATTTGGTAGAAGCCATGAATGAAGTATCCAGCGCTGGGCAGATTATCATAAGGAAATTGTCACGTCTCCCTTTCCTGTGTAGATGAAGTGATATGGGGAAGGGAGGGGACAACCATGGAAATGACTTTAGTAAGAAAGCTCATCTAATCAGGGGAAATGGGATCGCTAATCAGAACAACGCAGACATTCGGAGGATATTTCATCATAGTTTATAATTTAGAATTCTTCATCTTCACTTCATCTCCAAAATTTAATAAAGGAGCTTTAGCATAACTTCTTACTGATTGGTATTTTGCATGTGATATTGGGGAATCGGTCACAAGGGAGATGGAGCGAACTTGCAAAGTAGTTGTATTTCTCCTTAGTCTTTTGCAAGATTACTTCCATATGAATGTGTTCAGGCACCAAAAACGGATGGGGGGGAGAGTGCCATAAGGAGGCATTGCCTCCAACCTGGGAAGACAGCTTGCAAACTACCTTAAAAGCAAGTCCATTAAAACAATAATAAAATATTAATGCTTCCACCCAAATAGAGAATACCACCACACTAACAAGCAAATATAAAATTTCAGCACAACAACAAACAGCAAACAAGACAAGTTAAGAGCGAATGGGGGTGGGGTGGAATCAGCTAATGGCAGCCATGTCTCCAAAGCTGCAGAAAGCTCTGCGGAAGAGCACCGCCGTGCTACATGTTATATTTATTCCCTTTGATGAATACTTTTTTTCCAAGGAAAAGCACCCAGGAGAGGCTGAAATAACAAAGGCTCTTGCGGCACCTTAATGACTAATCCATTTACTGTAGGCTAGTTTTTGTGAGCTGACACCCACTTCATCAAACGCCATGATAAATTAATCAGTATTTGAGGTGCCACAAGATTATTTATTATTTTGGCTGCAGAAAGCTATCACAGCTAACCCTCTGGAATTTGGTGGGTAGTTCAGCAGTTCGAGACCCGAGTGCCGCATGACGAAGTGAGCTCCTGTCTCTGGCCCCAGCTCCTGCCAACCTAGCAGTTTGAAAGCAAGAAATTGCAAGTAGATAAATAGGTACCACTTCAGTGGGAATGTAACAGTGTTCTGTGTGCCTCGGCGTCTAGTCATGCCAGCCATATGACCACGGAAACGTCTTCAGACAGCGCTAGCTCTTTGGCTTGACATCCCTAGAGTCGGATTCGACTGGCTTTCGAGCAAGGGAAACCTTTACCTTTACCTAGAATCTTGAGTGGAGAACCAGTGGTGTGGATCCTTTCCTTGTCAGTCATTTGCCTGCTCAAAATTGACTCCTGAGTTATTTTTTCTCCACAGACAAGAAAGACAAGAAACCTTGCTGGGAGGGACTTTTTAGTGGATAAGTGACTGGTGGAGAAAGGGTTAAGCAACCCTTCCCCTGTTCAAGATCTCAACTTCCAACAGGTTTTTTTCCTTAGAGGAAAAAAATCAGGCAAAAGAATCACAGAACTCACTATATATAATGTATAGTTGGGCCTTTGCACATGTGAATGGTCCCATTTCATGAATCAGGCATCAGATAAAAGATTTTGATCTCATCTCACTTTACCTTGCAATGGAGGCAGTTCACACACTCAGGATAGAACTAGACATTATGGTTATCCAGGGCTTTTTTTGTAGCAGGAACTCCTTTGCATATTAGGCGACACACCCCTAATGCAGCCAATCCTCCAAGAGCTTATAGAGCTCTTCTTACAGGGGCTACTGTAAGCTCTTTGAGGAGTGGCTACATTAGGGCTGTGTCGCCTAATACACAAAGGAGTTCCTGCTACAAAAAGAGCCCTGGTTATATCTGTGATGAATTCAGAAGATTTTTTTTGTTTTTCCAAAACGCAGCTGCTGGGGCTGCTTTTTGGAGAGGGGGGAATGGTGTGAGGGGAAGCGGGCTCTTGGATCTTTTCATCCCCTGCCATTTTCCTGATTGAAAATACCACCCTTGACCCACTTTTATTTCCATTGATAAAAATATTGGGTACATAGAAACGGTTAAAAACCTCTTCCCCACACCCCATCACCCCTCTTTCCCACACTGCATCACTCTAACTCTCAGGGCTCTTCTGCATGTCTGGTGTTCATCACTTCAGGCTCCATATTGCTTCAATTTTTTTTGACAACTTCAACAAGTTTTGGGGTGCCAAAGTATCAGCTTTGATTTTTCTGCAGTTATTTCCCCACTTTTGGGGGGACTGCTTTTATGCCAATGGTTTTTCCAAACTGTTTTTTAAAAATTATTTATTAATAAAGTGTTAACACTAATACTAAAAAACAGGGGTCTTTTGGGGGGAGAGTGCACCGGAGCGCTGCTCCGGCAGCTCAGCAGCCACAACACATGGTGGTGGCGGCAAGCCTGGATGTAGGCCTGGATGTAGACACAGGGAGGGGAAAACAAACCTGACCCAAAAACTGGAATCAAGAACCAAAAGGGTGAGAAGAAAGTTTAATGAAGGGCCAATATTAAAAACCTAGTTGAAACTTATAATATACAAAAATACATGTATTTATTAGAAAGATAGTTAAAAACATACATGAGAGCCCAATGAAAGCCTCGTAAAAAGTAAAGCCTAAACACAAGGGTCAATACACATGACCTGACACATTTCTGCCCTATTGGGGCCTTCTTCAGAGGTCAAACAATATTGAGGTACACATAGCTTAAATACATATTGCAATAAGATAACCAATAAGTGAATATTGGACCAAGAAGAGGAAGGTAAGAAAGATCTAAAGAGACATGACAAAGATGTTTGTGAGGCCTCAAAGGTGAAAGTCATGTGTCTGGTGCCAAATGCACAGTTGCTGAATTAGAACATCTTCCAATTTAGGTCCAAAAGCACCTGTGTGACTATCAAAGTCAGAGCTAGAGTGTCCTCAAGCAAATATTGTATTTGGCCCTTGTGTTTAGGTGTTACTTTTTTACGAGGCTTTCATTGGGCCCTTATGTATGTTTTTAACTGTCTTTCTAATAAATACATGTATTTTTGGTTCTTGATTGTAGACACTGTCCCACCAGCAATGCAAATAGTTGCCAGGGTTCCCACATTGTTATTGACAGTTGCAATTGAGCCTTTAGCAGAAGAAATATGCAACAATTTCAACATACAAGAATTGCATCTAGGCGGGCAAGAACACAAGGTCAGTTTATATGCTGATAACCTGGTACTTTATCTAACGAATCCTGCACAAAACCCTCCCAATGATCCAAGATTCTTTGACATGTTTCGGCCAAATATCAGGCCTGTACATCAACCCAATTAAATCTGAAATATTTCCATTTAAGTTAGATTCTGAACAAAAGGATTTTATAAAATCAGCATACCCCTATAAATGGATTATAAAATCCTGGAGATATCTAGGAGTCCAGATTACGTTGGAGTTGAAATATTTGAAAGACCAGATTTTGAAAAGTACATCTCTTTTAACTCAAAGCTGGAACAAATTAACTTGGCTGAACTGACTCAACTTAATTAAATCTTTTTATTAGCCAGATTTCTATTTAAATTTTGGACATTACCAATAGAGAGCTCACTCTGAGGCCTACAGAAATGGCTGACAACTTTAAACACCTTCCTTTGGGACAATAAGAAACCAAGGATAAATATCAATGTGATATGCAGACCTTCTACATCTGGTAGTTTAGATTTTCCTCTTCTTAAGAACTGTTACTATGCCACCAAATTAGTTAATATTATTAAAATGTTACTCCCTTCTTCACCAGAAGAGTGGATAGGTATGGAACAAGAAACCACTTATCCACTTTCAATTCAGGAGACAATCTTGACAAAACCTTCACTCAGACCTCCCCGGTTACAGAAGAATCAATTTCTGCCAGCTACTTAAAAAATCTGGGATCTCCTGAGAAGAAAACTTGCACCAGTCTTCTCACCAGTTGCACTTTTTACCAATCAAGGCTGGTTTTTCCCTGGTAGGGAACAACTTGCCTTTCGAAAATGGCTACAGGTGGGTCTTACTCAACCCACAGACATATTCCACCATGATCATTTATTTGATAAAGCACAACTGGAAAAGGAGGCAGGTTTCCCCATCCCGTGGTTTCAATATCTCCAAATGAGAAGCTGCTTTGAGAACTTACATTCCAGTGGACATCTTTGAACACCATTAATGGACTTTGAGAAGATCCTCATGGCATATGATGGCATCTCCAAAGGGATCCTCTCCAAAATCTACAAGATTCTGTCCTACTCCTAAATTACTGAGTTATCAAAAGAAGTGACAAAACGACCTGGGCATTATCCTAACAGAGAATAATGCTGGGAAACACTGGGGAAACATCTGGAGATCCCTGGCAAATACCCATAAAGTCTTCAATATAAGACTATGATTTTTTAAAACTGCTTTCCAGGTGGTATTGGACCCCAGTGCACCTTGGGGGGGGGGGCGGCTGTTCTGCCTATCTACTCCCACCTCATATTTAGAGCATGTCCTACTAAGTTCCCTACCCCCATTCCACTTCTCTCCACCCCTCCCTTCCTTTTCTCTTTTTCAAAAATAATGCTTGTGTCGCCATTTCAGTGTTTCGCTAATTTTTCACTCTCTTGGCTCCTTCTGCAATTATCTCCAGTTTATTGTTCATTTCTTGCAATTGTTCTTTAATTGGAGTAGTCATGATGCCCACTCTATCAGTTAAGCGTTCTAAAGCATCTGTTGTCAGTGTCTCAAACAATGCTAGCTCTTCTGGTTTCCTTGAACCGGGAGCTGAAGCCATTACATGTCCTCCGCATCTCTCACTCCCAGCTTGAGATTTACGGCTTAATTGCTGGAAGTAAGAATTCACAGACCGGCTGTGGTTTTCCTCTAATTTAAAAGCTCTCCCTTTCTTAGGTTTAGTACTTTTCTGCATGCTATTTTAAGCTATTCTTTAATCGGAAACCTTACAATCGGGAGAGTTCAGAGATAAGCTACTCATGCTGCCACCATCTTGACAGTTCCCAAATCTAAGTTCTTTATCATTGGTTCATCCTCATGGAGTTCGCAAGAACATCCTCTGTATATGTTTCCCCTCTGCTAAATGGCTCTTTTATTCCTCTCATAATCCCCACCCCCATCAGCTGAGAGTGGACCATGAGAGGGCTTAGATTATGTGCCTTAGAGAGGGCACATAATCAAAGTTCCTCTTGCGTCTGTTCTACCATAGAGCTTTATCAGCCACCACTTCATGGGGTATCCACCATCTGAAACAATAAGTGCTGGCGCAAGCACAACTTCCAGAGTGATTGTTGGGTTCCCCGGAACACAAACTCTAGCATCCATAGCAGCAGAGACTCCAATGCTACAAAACACAAAGGCATCGTGGTTCATGCCACTCCACCCAACGTCTGCATCAAAGAATCAGCTGGATGAATGACTCCCTGATGAAGAATGGAGCAAAATTTTGTTCCGTTCCCATACTCGTTGATCCTCCCACCCTGTGACCACATAGGAGTTATGTATACCATTGATTGCTCCAATGCAGTGTGGGAACCCTAAATGTGTGATGCCATCAATTATCTGAAAGGAGAGATTGAAAACCATAAGAGCAGCCCATGTACAATACTATTAGGAACAGAGATCAATTACTATTCTGCTACTGAGTCCCATCCGTATATTGATATGACATGGTTTTTAAGATGGGGGCGGCTTGTCTTCACAACTTCATCGCCTAGGAAAACAGTCTTGAGTAGCAGCTCCAACCCACACCAAAGTCCCACACCAAATTGCTCCCGGACTTCCCTGTAGCAGTTTGCATTCTCTAGGTATGATCTAGGAGCTGCGGTGGCTCAAGTGGTTAAGATGCTGAACTGCAGGCTGTGGAAGGTCGGTAGTTCAGCAGTTCGAGACCCGAGCGTGCCGCATGACGGAGTGAGCGCCCGTCTCTAGTTCCAGCTCCTGCCAACCTAGCAGTTCGAAAGCAAGAAATTGCAAGTAGATAAATAGGTACCACTTCGGTGGGAAGGTAACAGCGTTCCGTGCACCTTGGTGTTTAGTCATGCCGGCCACATGACCACGGAAATGTCTTCGGACAGCGCTGGCTCTTCGGCTTTGAAATGGAGATGAGCACCGCAACCCTAGAGTCGGATTCGACTGGCTTTCGAGCAAGGGAACCTTTACCTTTACCTAGGTATGATCTGGCTACCACAACGTGTTCCTCCACAGGGATTAGCTCCTGCACGGTGGTTCTCCCCCACACAGTAGCCATTCTCTTGGGGCTGATACAATTGCCATAAAAGTCTTATCAGGTCATTTGAAAATTGGACATTCTCTGTTCATCATCCCACACTTGCAGCATGAAGTTCTCCCACCAGTCCTGGCTCTGAGAGTAGACCTAATAACAACAGGGAACATGTGTGCCTGCCAGGACATGCCATCACAGCTTTGCCCAATGAGAAAACCAGAACAAGGTTCCTTCCTGAGCTCTCCTTCTTGCATTGGTAGCCAACTGCAACCAAGACAGAACCTTTTTCTGAAATATACCTTTTGCAGGGAGCAAGTACTGACAACACTGGTCAAGATAAGCATAACGATGTGCACCCACATCACTAGTACTTGATCCGCTGTATCCGTGGCATGTTGATTGTCTCAGGAAAAATAAATCCCAAACCAACGCAGTGACTCTCCAATGTGCAAATACATCAAGACGGCCAAGAAGGTACATGCATAGCGATAAGGAATGTTTATGAATCTTCTGCCCTCTTCAGTTCAAACTACAAACTGTACCAAGACCGACGACAACCTCCTCCTCCTACTTAACTGCACTAAAATGAAAGCACAAGATTCATGTTCTCATGAGCCTTGTTTCTTGCCTCCTATTACCAAATATGTTCTGGTTCCTGTCATCCAAATCTCCAGCGATAACTGTCTTCCCTTTGTTCTCATTATGCTTGTGAGATGTAGGGTCCAGAAAGGAAAATATGGTATTAGGCTCATCCAAAAGACTCCTCCAGGCAGAATAGCTAGCAACTGATTAATTTGTTGAGTGTGGATGGCACAGGACAGCAGAGATGCACAATAAATTAAAATCCCCTTGGCCACTGAAAGCTCTTCACCAGTCTGTCTCCTCTCTCGACTCACTGTGACAAACTAATATTCACAGGGGGCTCACTTTATCTGGGGCAGGAACCAATCCTCTCACCACCCTCTTGAGCCCAGAAGGGAATTTTCAGAATGTACTGTTTTCATTTCCCATGCTGGATCTTTGCAAAGCAAAGACACGGGCTATAAATTTCCTCTGAGCAGTATTTGTGTCCCTCTAGGATCGTTATCCTCTAGATGGGGCCTGGAATTCTCACAGAATTAAAACTGATCTCCAGACTACAGCAATCAGTTCCCCCTAGAGAAAATGATTGCTTTGGAGAGGGTGGACTCTATATCCCTGCTGAGCTCCCTCCCCGCCTAATTTCACTCTCCCCAGCTCTGCCTCCAAATCTCCAGGAATTTCCCAACCTGGAGTTGGCAACCCTAGTCCCTCTCTCTACCCCACTTGGTCCTCTAAATGGAATCTTGTCTTTCCTTTGTCTGGTCTTCGTGGCTATTTGAACTAGACTCCCCTCAGCCCAGGGCCGGCCTGTTATTGTTAAATTTTAGACTGTCGCCTAGGGCGACCGGCTCGACAAGGGTGCCATTCTGGCCAGCCTCATCCCCTCCTCGCCCGCACAGGAAGCCTCCCTTGCTGCTTCTTGCTCTGTCCCCGGCAAGAGACTCCCCTCTTTGCAGCTCCCCAGACAGAAAGAGAAGGAGGAAAAGGGGACAGGTGCGGGGAACAGCCTGGGACGACAAAGAAAGTGCTGCCTCGCCCTCTGCGACCCCCCTCCCCCCTCCCCTCAAGCGATCCTGCCCCCAAATGCATTTGCAGCTCGCCCCCTCGGCCTGCCCGCTGTGGCTCCAGCCCCCACCCGATCCCACACGGGAGTGTGTGCCAGAATGTATCCTCGCCTAGTGGGCGAAAAAACCTGGGGCTGTCACTGCCCCAGGCCTCTCCAGCTCATCCCACTGCTGGAGTTCAAGGTACACTGCTCCATCTGCAGCCATTGTTCTATGGGATACAGAACTGGCCCACACAGAAGAGAAGTTTTAGAGCAGCTAAAGATTCCTGCAGCCAGTCTACATAGTATACTGTTAGGCAGCACAGACTCTTGGGGTGTGACAAGAGAGAAGAAGGACTGTTTTGCTCAACCAACAGTGCCTGGGGAGAAAACCGGGTGGGCATCCAGTAGGCTAAACAGAGATTCTACCAGGATCATAATATCAGTGGGTCTGAAAAAAGGAAACAAAACCATGCAGAGCTAGAGATCACACAGCCTCCTGAGCCAGGTACACAGCCACGGAGTGATGAACTAGAAAAATCTGAGAAGGAATGCCATGGTGGGGGGTGGCAGCAACAAATAATATACTCCCAGAAACCCTTTCAAACAGCAGCTAAGGTGGTCCATCACAAAGGATAGAGGGTAGGCTCCCTGTAATTTGAGCCCAGTTCCTTAACACATGGAATTCACTGCCACAGGAGGTGGCGGTGGCTACAAGCATGGATGGCTTCAAGAGGGAATTAGATAAGCATATGGAGCAGAGATCCATCAGTGGCTGTTAGCCACAAGGTATAGATAGGAACTCTCAGGCTGGGGCAAGTGATGCTCTGTATTCTTGGTGCTTGGGCGGGGGCACGGAACAGTGAGAGGGCTTCTAGTGTCCTGGCCCCACTGATGGACCTCCTGATGGCACCTGGTATTTTTGGCCACTGTGTGACAGAGGTGTTGGACTGGATGGGCCATTGGCCTGATCCAACATTGGCTTCTCTTATGTTCTTATATTCCTATGCCTGAGTCTAGGCTTTAAAAATGCCTTATGAGCATACTGACTTAAACTGTCCTTTCCCAAGAATGACAGTCCCATGTCTGATTATTCAAGTTTTCCATTATTTTAATGTTTTGAATGACCTATAGTCTGTTCAGATTTTTCATGGAAGAAATTGTCACTCAGCTGTATTCAAGCAACATTGGTTCCATCTGCACACAGGTGAACTTTAAAGCAGGGACAATCCAATGTCTATATCTATGGGATAACGAATAGCATATTGCATTCAGCCACTGGTGACAGTAAATAAGTCATAAATAAGTAAATCAATAAACTAGGATGCAAAGGTTAAACCACGGGTGGTTTGGCATCATCTGCGATGCTATTTCCTCATTGAGCAGTGAAAGGGAGACCTGCATTGTCACAATAAGTGAAAAGAAGAAACAAATTTGCTTTCCTTAGCTCTTGGATTTGTTTTCCATCTGCCTGATGGCTCTTTTCAGACAGTCTTGGACCTGTGTGCTCTTCCTGATGGTGGCAGGGACTCACGTTCAGGCACAGATAGCAGGTAACCAGATTCTAAGAGTATGGGCCAAATGGTTGATATGGGTTTCATTTTAAAAGAAACTGAAGAGGAATGGCTGTTTAAGTTAAAATATAAGAATAAAAGCCAGAAATAATCTCTGTGCTTTATTCAGAAATTAAGTGCCCTGTGCATTACAAAAAGAATTTTTTTGTCAGGGACAGACTTTATATACTCTTTGTAACAGTCTAACTAAAGTATTATAGCAGATCTTTGAGTGTCCACATTGACACTGTAGGCCAAAATAGACAAATTGATTGTGGCCTTTAATTAATGAATGATGTGTAATCTGAAATTAATTATACAAAAAAAATCATGTTATATCTTGCTCAGAATAAGGGATCACGAAATTTGTTATGAGACCTTTGATGTGTCCCAATTTAAATGGTTGTAGATTCTTCGAAGAGGTTGATAAAATTAACGGTTTTTAACACTGAAATGGCGACACAAGCATTAGCACGGATATCCAGGTCAAAATATTATTAGGCAGCTTGTTTCACACCTGTCAACATTTTCTACTGGAGGCAATCGTAGACAAGATACTGAATGAGTCAGAATTCATCTTGACAAATCTTATTGTCCTGTGCTTTCACTTATTTTTTTTTCTTTTTGCCTAACTAGAATGTTATGTCAATAATGAAAATCCTGAGATAGAGGAGAACAACCTTCCTGGGCTTGTGGTTACCACCATTGTGAAAGGCCCTGGTGTCACAGTCACAATTGATACTGAAACAACAGAGTACCCTGAATTTTTTGAGATTAACGGCACACAGCTGATCCTGAAACATTCATTGGATTATGAGGTAATTCATTAGAAAAACTGAACAGTTATGGCTGGGGATTAATGGTACAGTGATTCCCCTGCAGAGGAAGATCCTGTGATAAAACTGTAGGTGAGGGTTGCCAATCTCCAGACAGGGCCTGAGGTCTCCCAGAATTACAACTGATCACCCGATGGGAGATCAGTTCCCCTGTGAGGCCTGCTGTGATAGCCTGCTGAGGTCCCCATCCCAAGTTTCTACCCCCAGATCTCCACAAATGTCTCAACCCAGAATTTGGTTGCAATCTTCCCTGAAACATCACAGCAAAGTAGCTTTGGGAAAGATCATGGGAAATATGGGGGAAATCCTGGGGATGCACAGAAGCACCACAATACTTTGGGGAAGTGGGGGGGGGGAGAGATCATGGGAAAGACAAAGTCCTGCTTCCCAACTCTGGTTGCTAACTTCCACTATTACCATTGATCTCCAGACAACCAAGATCGGTTCTCCTGGAGAAAATGGCTGCTCTCTCCCTCCCCAAGCTCCAGTTATTTCCCAACCCCGAGCTAACAACACTATTCCCAACAGCATTCCAGCAGGAGCAAAGAACCCTTTGCGTGGCCTTAGTCTCTTGCAGCAGAAGAAGCTAGGAGGCATCTTAAGCACTAACAAAACGCATTCATCAGTCAGAGCTCCCTCCATCACAGGCTTAAGGTGTACATTCATCAGACTGATTTATATACACGACAGAAAGGAAAGTTACAATTAAAGGCTGGCTCAAAGCAAGATTCAATCCAAAGATTAACGAGTTCACTCATAGCGGATGTGCCTGTAAGGTGATAGATGTTCATCATTTTCATCTATACCTATTATGCCTTATTTCATCCTGCTGTAGGTTTTGCATTTTGCCTATTTAACAGTTGGGAGCAGGGCCAGCTCCAGGAATTTCTGCGCCCTAGGCGGGCGCAGATCCCAACCTCCCAGTGGGGCCTGGAGACCCAGCCATGCCGCCCCCCTTCCTTCCCCCCCCCAGGGAGGAGGGGGAGGGCGGGCAAGTTGTGCCCTGGCTGGGCGCTCTGGGAGGGCGACTTGCGCTCTACCTGGGCGCTTGGCAGCAGCAGCGGGGAGATCCCACTGGCCGCCACCGCCCGCCTCCTCCTCCTCCTCCTCCCCCCCAGGGAGGGGGAGGGCAACTTGCGCCCTAGCCGGGCGCTTTTCGGCAGCAGCGGCGGTGGGCGCCGGTTAGGGCAGCAGGGGGGCGCTTTTTTGGGGGGGCGGCCGGAGTGCTTAGTTCGCCCAGTGGGCGATCCAGCCGTGGTTGGGAGTGTTTTGCACAACCAACTCTGAGTGAGTTTGTTACTCTTGACACATGAAGCCGCCTTATACTGAATCAGACCCTGGGTCTATCAAGGTCAGCATTGTCTACTCTGACTGGCAGCAGCTCTCCAGGGTCTCAGGAAAGAGGTCTTTCCCATCACCTGGTCCTTTCAACTGGAGATGCCAGGAATTGAACCGGCGACCTTCTGCCTGCCAAGCAGGTGCTCTGCCACTGAGCCACAGGTCTTTGGATTGAATTGTGTTTTGGATTGGATTAGATTCTGGGTTTTTTGGGGGGAGCTATATTTAACGGTGCATCCTTCTAATTCTTAAGAATCTCTTCTTTCCTCATTGCCAAATTTCGCTGGAAAATAATTATTGGAAAATAACTTCCTGTTAAAAGTCTGCCATGCGGAAATCAACTTTTTATTTGAAAACAATTGTATTTTCCTGTTAAAAGTCTGCCAAATGGAAAACCTGGGGAATTACATAACTTAGGGCCAAGTTAGGCATTACATACAAATACATGTCACGA
>JAPDNY010000003.1:102437981-102472553 GCA_029375565.1 Gekko gecko | reverse complement strand
GTTGTTCAGTCACACATTCGAGTCTGACGCTTCGCAACCCCATGGACCAGATTACGCCAGGCCCTCCTGTCTTCCGCTGTCCGCTGAAGTTTGCTCAGTTTCATGTTTGTTGCATCGATGACACTATCTAACCATCTCATCCTTTGCCGTCCCCTTCTTCTTTGACCTTCAATCTTTCCCAGCATCAGGGTCTTCTCCAGTGAATGCTCCTTCTCATTTGGTGGCCAAAGTATTTGAGCTTCAGCTTCAGGATAATAGGCCACACCAAACAGCAGGAACTCATTAGCATATTAGGCCACACCCCTGTGTTACCAGAAGTGTTGTCATCCAGCCACACCCACCTTTTGCTTCTTATTCTGTTTACCTTGTTTGTTTTCAAAACCCAGGGCTTTTTTTTGGAGCAGGAACTCCTTTGCATATTTGGCCACACACCCCTAATGTGTCATGACGGGGCCCAGGGGCCGGGTACCAGAGGAGAAGTCCAGGAGAGGAGTCAGCAAGAGTTCCAGAGGTCAGCCCAAAGTAGTCAGTCAGAGTCCAGGCAAACAGAGTCCAAATCAGCAAGCAAAGCCGTGGTCAAACGTACCAGGAGTCAGAAGCCAGAATGAAGTTGAGGAGCGAAGCTGAGGTTGAAAGCTGGAGGAAACGTCAGTATACGAGCCGAGGTCAGGAGCCAAGAAAACGAGCCAAGACGAGGGATCAACGAGAGGTGCAAGCCGGGTGGTCTAATGACGAATTTGCCAATATGGTTTGCTCACGGCTGGTGATGCTCTTAAGTACCTTGCTGGCTTGTCAACCAATTAACAGGTCGTTGCCAGGTCCTTGCTCTGGCTAGAACTTGGGGCTCATTGATCATCGCCCACGCATACGTGCCTCCTTTCTTCGAGCCGCCAAGTCTCTGCGCCTGCGGTCTCACAGCCTGTCTACACGTGGGGGCGAGTCAGGTGGTGATGCATCTGCCCCAGGTGCTTGTTGCCTCGTCACAAGGAACCATCCTCCTCAGCACTTAGGCTCCCTGATGACTCCGGTATCCCAGCAGGACTTACAGGTGCTGTGGCTGAGCTCCCTGGTGCCAAGTCAGAGGGTGTCTCCGGGGTCGTAGACGAACTTTCAGGGGGTGTCTCAGGGGTCGCAGCCGCGCTCTCAGAAGCTTGGTCGGTGGCAGGCATGACTTAATGTAGCCAATCCTAATGAGTTTCTGTTGTTGGCCTATTATGCTAATGAGTTCCTGCTGGGCGTGGCCAACTCAGGAGCCAGCCGGAACTCCGTTCCTGTGCATTCCTGCCCAAAAATAGCCCTGAGCACAAGTAATAAATACAATGGATGGAGCCCTGAGCTTCTTGTATGTCACTGATTGGTGGAGGGAGGTGGCAGATGCACAAAGGGAGTGTTGTCAGAGGAACTCACACCTTCTTTGGACACAGCCCCATCCCCCCAAAGCCAAAATATTAGCATAATCTTACAGCACCTGGCCAGTAGCTAGATGAGATTGCCTGGGAACCCCAAGGTCATTGTCTGCAGTTTGTTGAAAGAATATCAACAGAGGCTGCGATCATACACACAATTAGACCTGCCATAGGCCCGAATGCTGGGTGGATTTAAAGGGCACAATCAGACAACAACATCTGGGAAGTGCCCCACAGCTGTCAGTAACCCGTTCTGCTCCGCCGCAGAAGCAGAGTTAAAAGACACCAGGGAAAATCCGGTAGAAAACGGGTTGCAATGAGCCACGGACAGACTTTCCCCTGTCTGATCACTCCGGCACACTCTCATGGCCTGATCAGACCATCCCGACTCCGTGCTGTTATTTCTCCCCCCCTTTCTCAGTATGCTCATCATCGCAAGGAGCCCTCGGTGCAGAGATGTGATTCATCAATTCCTCATTTAAGCGCATAGGAAACAAATGGCAAAAAAACCCTGACTCACCCATGGTTGTGTCTGATCATGCAGTAGCGGGCTGTGCCCACAGCTTCAAAGGACTGTGTGATCACACAACTGCAGGTCAAATTCCTCTGGAAGAAATAGCTTCGCTTCCCCCCCCCCCATTTTTTTCTGGCATGTGTGACCACAACCATACAAATGTAATTAAGGAATGGCCTGTTGGATGGAGTGCAGTTTTTCACTGGCTATTTGCAGGCACAATCACTCCAGTGACCTGATAAGAGCAAAAAAGTGGTAACTTTCTGTTTTTCAAATTATTCTATTTTTTGCTTGCATTTCTTGGATGACTGGTTATGTTATTTTTTATAAGATGATTGCATTTGGTACATATGCAATATGTTTTTTTTAAGAATAAATTTACTTACTTTGAGGGCAACATCAGGCTTATGCTATGCTGGGGGAAGCTACTGTCTTTGTTTTAAATGCTCACTTTGCAAATGTATATACAGTGTCAATCAATGTTAATTATCTTACATTATTTTCCTTTACTCATTATTTGTTAATTTCAACCAAACAATATATGTAGCTGTGACGTCCTTGCTTATTGGGAGAAGGTTTTACCTTTAAAACACTCTCTGTGTACCTAAATTTGGCAGATTTCTGCTGCCACTAGGAATTAAAATTCCAAATCTCTCTTTTTTGGTAGAATGACCTAGGGTCTGGGCACTTCAGAGGACTATGTGGCCCTGAAGAAGGACTATTCTGATTTCTGGGATAAGTTTAAACAAAAAATGATTTATTTAATAAAGAACAAAATAGGTTTCTAATGAAAGGAACTTGTAAATATAACTGGCAAAGCTTGGTGTCACAGTCTCTCAAACTCCCAAAACTCCACTCTGACGGGCATAGACACTCAGTCTAATCTCTCACTCTCTCATCTATATAGCCACACAAGCTGAACTCTTTGTCTTATTCACACAGAATAGACTCAAAAACTCTCATAGTCACACAGACTATGCTCTCTTCAAACTTCACACACCGAATCCCTCTCATCGACACCTCTCCTCCCACACTCTCAGTCATCAGCCAATCACATCACACTTGTTGTGTCCTAAGATCAGGAGTCTGAGCTGGCGAAATGCAGCCAATCTCCGCTCTCTGAGAACAATAGGGACTAGGCTCCTGAGCTTGCCAGTAAAGAACCAATGGCAGCATTGGCGGGCAATTCAAACCCGCCAATAGGAATGTGGGGGCGTCCCCCCCTTAATGTATATAGTTGGTCTCCGGCCGTTACTGCATGTCTTTGTCTTGTGTGAAGTACGAATAAACGCGTCTTCTCTTATGTCGTCGTCCGAGTCATGAGGCACGAAACCCAGTACTTTACAGTGGTGACAAGGATGGGATTTCAACACCTTCCCTGACTCCATGAGCGACGAAGAGGACAACAAGGCCACCCCCGAGCACCGCACCGCTCACCCTGAGAGCAGCACCGCACCACTTGCCGAGCATCGCATCGCTGACCCCGAGAGCAGCACCGCACCGCTCGCACCGGCGTACGCCTTCCCAGACGGAGCTATGGCTGCCACACATGTAATACTTGAGCGCTTCGATTCGTCACAGCCAGAAACCTGGGACGCCTGGGTCGACCAGCTCATAAGCTACATGGACCTCCATGAGATTTGCGACCCTGAGAAAAAACGGTCGCTCCTGCTGAGCTCGTGCGGCACCCAAACAGTCCGCCTCGCCAAGAGCCTCTTGGTGCCCCGCACGGCCCTGGAAAGCTCATTTGCAGAGATCCTGAACGTCCTCAATGCGTACTTCAGCCCCCGGCCTACCTTCCTGGCCAAGAGGATGGAGTTCCAGAGGCGCGTCCAGGCTCAAGGGGAATCCGCTGCCGCCTTCCTGGCCGCGCTGAGGGCGCTCGCGGTGGACTGCGGGTTCCCGAAGGTGGAAGACAACTTGCTGACGCAGCTCGTGTGGGGCCTGGCGGACTCCAAGCTGCGGCGTAAGTTGATTGGCAACCGGCGGCTCACCCTGGACGAGGCCATTGACACCGCAACTGCACACGAGGCCGCCGAAGGGGAACGCCTGGCCGCGGCTGCCCATGCGGTCGGGAGGGGTCCCAGCCCAGGGAATTCAGACACCGAAGAGGTCTACTCCCTCAGATCCCAACACCGCCGGCCGGCGCAGGCCCAGCAGGCCGACAGAGAGCCAGCCAAGCCTTCCAGCAACCGGACCGTGTGCGCCAGCTGCGGGGAAGGCCATGGGAGGAAGACCTGTAAGTTCCGGGACGCTGTCTGTCACGAGTGTGGAAAGCAGGGACACCTCGCACGGGTCTGCCGGTCCAAGGGCCCCCGGAACTCGAGGTCGTCGGCCCCACCACACCGCGCACCGTCCACCGCCCACGAGACGACGGAAGAAGTCGCCAAGCTGTACCATCTCACCGATCAACCGCTACAGGTACTTCGCCTCCCCAACCCCAACCTCACCTCCACCCCGAAGATCCAAGTAAACGTGCGGATCGAGGGGTCCCCCTGCTGCATGGAGGTGGACTCGGGATCGGCTGCGTCCATCATTTCCATGGACACTTAAAAAAACTTTGCCCGTCCGGGGGACCCCTCTACGTCCATCGCCGCTTAGCTTGGTGGACTTTCAAAAGAACCCTGTCCCCATCCGAGGAGTCGGCACTTTCCGAGTGCAATACCGAGACTTTGAAGGGAACTTGGACTTGGTGGTGGTGGAGGGAAACCTTGTGAGTCTCCTGGGGCGAGCGTGGTTCGAGGCCCTAGGCATTACGATTGGGGGAGTGAATAGGTGCGGGACGAGGGACTGGGGGACGGTATGCAGGAGTTCCCCGAGGTCTTTGATGGGGAGCTGGGATGTTACAAAGGGGCCCCAGTGTCACTTCACTTAGACCCGACTGTGACGTCCATCCGGCAGCGCTTCCGCACCGTGCCCCTGGCCCTCTGCCCTAAAATAGAGGCAGAACTGGACCGGTTGGTGGCCCAGGGAGTCCTCGAGCCCGTCCCTAATGCACATTGGGAGACCTCGATTGTGACACCCGTGAAACCGAACGGGGAAATCCGCATCTGCGCGGATTACAAGTGCACGATTAACCAGGCACTTCAGGCGCACGCATGCCCCGTACCCGTAGTCAGCCACGTCTTGGCCACGCTGGCGGGGGCGCACATATTTGGAAAGCTGGATCTCGCGCAAGCGTACCAGCAACTCCCTGTGGACGAGGCCACCGCCGAGGCACAAACCATAGTAACACACCGGGGGGCCTTCAGGGTGAAGCGACTGCGGTTCGGGGTCAGTGTGGCCCCAGGGATCTTCCAGAATTTAATGGACGCTTTGTTAAAAGGGATCCCTGGCGTGATGCCGTTCTTTGATGACGTCCTCATCGCCGCAGCCACCCCGGAGAGTTTCGCCGCCCGCCTCCGAACTGTCCTGGGGCGCTTCCAAGCCGCAGGGCTAAAGGTGAAGCAGGAAAAGTGCCTCCTCAGGGTGCCGGAGGTGGAGTTCTTGGGGTACCAGGTCGACGCAACAGGCCTGCATCCGGCGAGGGACAAGGTGAAGGCCATCGTGGAGGCCCCTCCCCGAAGTCCAAGGCGGAGCTCCAGGCGTTCTTAGGCCTCCTAAACTTTTATCATGCCTTTCTCCCACACAAAGCCGCCGTGGCGGAACCCCTACACAGACTGCTGGATAAGGCGATGCCTTGGGCATGGGGAGCGAGGGAGGAGGCGGCATTCCGGGGGTTAAGATACTATTGATCTCGAATGCTGTACTCGCCCACTTTGACAAAAAGCTCCCGGTAATCCTCGCATGCGACGCATCGCCGTATGGGGTCAGGGCGGTCTTGGGCCACAAACTACCGGACGGGAGGGAAGTTCCGGTGGCTTACTACTCCCGCACGCTGTCCCCCGCGGAGCATAACTATGCACAAATAGACCGGGAGGGCTTGGCCCTGGTGGCGGGGGTAAAAAAATTCCATAACTTCGTGTATGGGCGGCCCTTCACGCTAGTAACCGATCACAAGCCGCTCCTGGGACTGTTCGCAGCAGACAAACAAACGCCGCAGGTACTGTCGCCCAGGGTGTTGCGCTGGTCCTTGTTCTTAGCAGGCTATCAGTACCGGTTGGAGCATCGGCCAGGCAAGGCGCTGGGTCATGCCAACGCCCTTAGCCGCCTGCCGCTGCCGCAAACGGGAGAGGACCCGGCCCCTGCTCCCGCGGTATTGTTGATGGAGGAGCTTCCCAACCCCCCCTGCAGGCTGCAGACGTGGCCGCCCGCTCGTCCCGAGATCCTATTATCTCCCGGGTCCTAAACTGGGTGGTGAGGGGATGGCCAGCGGAACCGGCCGGGCCAGAGTTCACGGCATACAAAGCCACGAGGGAAGAGTTATCCGCCTTGAAAGGGTGCTTACTATGGGGGGACAGGGTGGTCATCCCGGGGCCCATGAGACAAGGGGTGCTAGAAACGCTTCACGTGGCCCACCCTGGCATTGTACGAATGAAAGCTCTGGCAAGGAGCTACGTGTGGTGGCCCGGGATAGACTCGGAAATTGAGACCTGGGTCCGGGGGTGCACACGGTGTCAGGAGATCTACCCCAATCCCCCAAGCGCGCCAACCCAAAGCTGGGAGTCCACCCACAAGCCGTGGTCACGCTTACACGTAGACTTTGCCGGGCCGTTCCTGGGGCTCCAGTTCTTGGTGACGGTAGACTCCTACTCGAAGTGGGTAGAAATAAGTCCAGTGTCTACCACCTCTGCTAAAGCGGCAATAAGGGCCCTGCGCAAAATATTCGCTACGCACGGCTTGCCAGACACGATCGTGTCGGACAACGGGGCCGCGTTCACATCTGCTGAGTTCCAAGCGTTCCTCGCAAGGAACTTAATCAAGCATATACGATCTGCGCCCTTCCACCCGGCAACAAATGGACAGGCGGAAAGGACAGTCCGCACCGCCAAAGAAGCCCTGAGCCGCATAACCGAGGGGGAGGGGGAGTTCCGGCTGGCCCGCTTCCTCCTCGAACAGCGCACCACCCCGAACCCCATCTCCGGGCATTGCCCAGCAGAACTATTGATGGGCCGCCGCCCCACGACCCTGTTAGACAGGCTCCACCCGGACCGAGCCCCAGAGAGAAAGCTGGTCGAAACCCGGGAGGCGCCCAGGAGCTTCCTCCCAGGGGAACCTGTCTACTTTAGGAATTACAGGGCGGGGCCTCAGTGGCTGGCCGGTCACATTCTCAAACTCACCGGGCCAGTTTCATATGAGGTCCTGGCAGACGGGGACCGGGTCCTCCGTAAGCACGTGGACCAACTCCAGAGGCAGCAAGACCCCGGCACAGGGATCCAGGCCCCGCTACCGGAATACACCGCGGCCGCCCCAGCACCTGATCAGCTGCAGGCACCACCAGCGGAGCAAGTGCCTGAAAGACCACGGAGCCATAGGGGGTCCCAGAGCAAGCCGAGCCGCCGCCGTCGCTGCCACCAGAAATCCAAGCTCCTAGTGCGGGAGGACCACCCGAAGGGGGCCCCGCCAGTCCGGTGCCGGCCCCCCGAAGATCATTAAGAGAATGGAGACCACCAGCCTACCTAAAAGACTACGTCACCTGATAGGAGACAAACTATGGGGGAGGGGTGTTGTGTCCTAAGATCAGGAGTCTGAGCTGGCGAAATGCAGCCAAGCTCCGCTCTCTGAGAACAATAGGGACTGGCTCCTGAGCTCGCCAGTAAAGAACCAATGGCAGCATTGGCGGGCGATTCAAACCTGCCAATAGGAATGTGGGGGCGTCCCCCCTTACTGTATATAGTTGGCCTCCGGCCGTTACTGCATGTCTTTGTCTTGTGTGAAGTACGAATAAACGGGTCTTCTCTTATGTCGTCGTCCGAGTCATGAGGCACGAAACCCAGTACTTTACAATACTTATCTCCCTCTATCACTCTCCTTATAGTACTGCAGTCAAACTAAACGTTTAAAGAAACACACACACCAAAACATGAAATCATTACAGTAGTATTACAGAAGTCAAGGTAGAAAACATGGGAGAATATATAATCTAGAAGATGCAAGCATACCAAACAGCAAACATTTTTTCAGAACTTTTATCACTTAAAATACACACTGAGATACATTTCACAAGGTACTTTTTCTCAAAATTCATTATTCCTTACCTTATGACAGTTTCCTCTTAAAATGGAAAAGGTAAATTACACAGTTTCTTAGGGAAAATACAAAAGAGAAGGATTTTATAACTGGATTTAATTTATTTTTTTAAAAATATATAGTGTTTGAAAGGGACTGGTTCCGTGGCCATCAGTCCCTTATAAGGGTCCTCCCATTAGCTCTGACTGATGATAGATAGGGGAAAGGTATTAACAGCAGATACTGGTGAAACAATCCCACTGACTACCTCTGAAGGAAGGGAGCAGGAGCCTCTTGCTTGGGTGTATGAGTTAAGTGCAGTCCAAGTTGCTTCTGATTTAAGCCAATGTAAAAACCTGGTCAAACAACTAGGCTATATCTAGGGTTGCTCCGATGTTGTTTTGAATATGTAGTTATGTCCCACTTCTTAAATGCAGGGGTCTTTTTGGGGGGGAGCGCACCGGAGCGCAGCTCCGGGAGCTCAGGAGCCAAGCCCCGCCCCCAGCCGGCGTCCCGGAGAGTCTTTCAGGCAGCCGAATGTCAATTTCAGCTCCATTATACCCTATGGGCCATTGAAGTCAATGGTGAAAACATAGGGTATATTCTGGGGGCTGGAGGGGAGGGAGTTTGAGGGAGAGGCTCCAAACTCACAGGGTAGCTGATGGAGCCTCTCCCCAAGATACCCACCAAGTTTCAAGAACATTGGATCAGGGGGCCCAATTCTATGGGCCCCTAAACAGGTTGCCCCTATTCCCTCTATTGTTCTCTATGGTGGGAAAAAATTAACTTTTTTTCCCACTATAGAGAACAATGGAGGGAATAGGGGCAACCTGTTTGGGGGCCCATAGAATTGGACCCCCTGGTCCAATGTTCTTGAAACGTGGTGGGCATCTTGGGGAGAGGCTCCATCAGCTACCCTGTGATTTTGGAGCCTCTACCTCAAACCCTCCCCTCCAGCCCCCAGAATATACCCTATGTTTTCACCATTGACTTCAATGGCCCATAGGATATAATGGGGCTAAATTGCCACCGAATTTCTTTCATTCCCTCCTTTCCTTCTTTCTTTTTCCTCTTTCCCTCATTCTTCTCTTCTCTCTCTCTCTCTCTCTCTCTCTCTCCCTCCCTCCCTCCCTCCCTCCCTTCCTTCCTTTCTTTCTTTCCCACCTTCTTCTCTTCTCTTTTTTCCTCCTTTCCGTTTCCCTCCTTCTTCCCTCTTTCTTTCACTCCCCTTTCCTTCTCTTTCTTTACCTCTTTCCTGTCTTCTTTCCTTCTCTCTGCTCTGTCTCTTTCCTTCCCTCTTTCCTCCTTCTGTGGCCCAACTCTCATGAGAAAGAGTTTAAACTTTAAACCCCTTCTCTCTTAGCTCCCCCACCCAGACCAGCTGGGGAAGGGGAGGCTTTTGAAGATGCCTCCCCCTTTTGCTTCCCCTTCTGACATCAGTTCCGGTGATGTCAGGGGCGTGGCATATGCTAATAGCCTAATAGCTCATTAGCATACCATATGCTAATGAGCTCCTGCAGCTGTTCTTCTACGAAAAGACCCCTGCTTAAATGTAACATAAATGAGAAGCATTTTTGTAAAAAGAAAAAGAAAGTATGTCTTCTTCCTCCCTGGCCATCTCCTCTCTTCCCTTTTTATTACCCCCTTGTTCCCCTGCAGCCTCCCTGCTCTTGGCCCTGCCCCCTCCTAAAGCTGGAGATGCTGAGGCCACTTCCTCCGCCCCCGCCCCCTTGACATCTGCCAGAGGCCCAGGCCTTGCCTTGCTGCTCGCTTTGCTCTGCCACGGCTTGCACAGTCCAACAGCCATGGCCGGCTACTCCTCCCGGCCCGGTCTGGACCTACCTTGGAACTCCTGCCACAGGCTGAGCATAGCTCGCCCCATGGCCGTGTCCTGTCGCCACAGCCCAACCCAGTCTCCTGAGGCAGCCTCCACGTCCCTGCTGTTGTCCTGCCAAGCTCTCCCATTGCTTCTGTGCTGCTCCACCATCCTTCCTACGGCTGTCTCCCTCACCCAGCTGAGTTGCGCGTTGAGGGAAGGTTTCTGGGCTGCCACTGTGCTGCCGGGGTTCCCCGCTCCCAGGAGCTCCCGGTGAGGACAAGGACAGGAGCTCTTCCACCAGGCTTCCACTGTTAACAACTGATGGTTCAAAGTGGGAGAGCCCAGTTTTCCTGTGATTCAACCTATAGCCTGAGATAGCCACGTATGTTGATCTAAAAGAGCAAGAGCTGACTGCAAATAAAGAGCCCAAGTAAAAACAACCGCTGTGAATAGTCAAAATTGTTTTTTTATTAATGTTGTTACAGTATTTTATTGTAATTTTACTGTAGTTTTATGCTGTTTTGTAAGCCACACTGAGCCGGCCCTGGCTGAGAGGGCGGGGTAGAAATTTAATAAATCAAATGAAATCAAAAGGCTAGCCATGATCCCGACGACTCACCTTCTACCTGATTGGGCCAGCCTTTCAAGGTCATTTGCATACGTGGGCTGATTGGGCCTCGCTCCATTCTGCATGTCATCCTCTCCCCTCATAGCCAGTCAGAACACAGAAGTTATTTGCATACGTGGTCTGCTTGGTCCTCACCTCCAACATTCTAAACAGTTTGCTGTTGGGAGTCATTGAATGTGTCCCGAGGTAAAATATATCTCCCCATCTTCTCCAAAATATTCACTGGAGTTCCCAATCTCCCCATGAGGCCTGGAAATCTCCCAGAAATCACTGTGTTCCCCAGTCACAGCGTATCATTTTCTATACAGAAAATGGGTGCCTTGACACACATACTCTACAATAGCCGATAACACAGGCGTGCCACGCTAAAAAAGATGGAGCCCACCACAAGCACATACTGATGCTAAATGCCACAAGGCCAAAAATGACAGGAAAAGGCACCAACGCTGCACTGCAGATGAAAGGAATGCTGAGCTTCAGTGTTTGCGTAATCGTCAGCATGCTATGATGCCACAGCAAAGAGATGTTGAATCTCTCCTCATTCATGCTGTCCACACTGCACAGGCACAAAACATGACTCCTGAACAAAGGGCATGCCTCACCAAATGAAAGACACACAGGCAACTCATTAACAGACATGACATCTCCCCATGGAGAAAATGGTTGCTTTGGAGGGTGAGCTCTATGGCAGTATACGTCACTGAAGTCCTTCAACAAACCTGGCCCTCCCCTCAGTATTGCCAACCTCCAGGCGGCACCTGGAGATCTCCAGCTATTACAACTGATCTCCAGATGTCCACCATCAGTTCTCCTGGATAAAATGGCTGCTTTGGGCAGTGGACTCTATGGCACTATACCCTGCCGAGGTCCCTCCCCACCCCAAACCCTGCCCTCCCCAGGCTCTATCTCTCACATCAACAGGTATTTCCCAACCCAGAGTTGGTAACCCTGTAACTGGCTATGGAACCATTTTCCAGACCCTTGGAAGCCAGAAGACATGGCATAGGAGGAGGTGCTTTTCTATCTTAGCTGCCACTGCATAGCCCCAAATCAACAAAAGTCAGGGTGGAGGGAACCATACCTGTTAACATGTGGCTCTCCTCTCATACTACCCACTTGGGGCAGCAAAATTATTCGAGACAGCCCTGCACCTTATAGTTAAGCGGAAGGAAATAAACATGGCTCGCCTCCCTCTATTTCCCCCTTCCCTCCACTGCCCCACCAGCAACGGCTGGGACACTCACCTGGAGCCTCTTTCTAGAGCTTCTTGTATTTCTTCCCACAATGGGCCTTACTCCTAGTCGCTAGTAATTTGTGTGTGTGTGTATGCAATTTTTAAAATCGGCTATCAGGGCTGCTTTTTCAGGGCAGGGGGACAATGTAGAGAAAGGGGGGCTCTTTAATCTTTGTTCCTCTGCTGTTTTCTTGCTGAAGAAAGCCACCCATGAGCTGCAGTTGACTCTGCTCAGGAGAATTTACAGTACCTATAATCTGTATATTTTACATACACATGAATGAAGAAAATAAGTGGTTTAAAACACCCTGTGCACTATGCCATGATTTAGAAATTATGTAATATACTAGGAATAAGGCCCATTGTGGAAATAAATACAATGAGCTCTACAAAGAGGCCCTGGGAGAGTGCCAAAGCCTTGGGCACTCAGCATCAATGTGCTGTGGTGACCTCAGCAGGGAATAATGACACAGAGTCCACCATTTTCTCCAGAGGAACTGATCTCTGCTACCTGAAGAGCAGTGTAATTTTGAGTGATCTCCAGCCCTCACCTGGAGTTTTCGCAACACAGTCCCACACAGGAGGCAAGCAGGAAAAGTGGTTCCCCAGGAGGGAATGGCTGATTGGGAGGGTGGAGTCTATGGCATTGTACCTGTCGGAGGTCCCACCCCTCCACAAACCTCACCCTCTTCAGGTTCCATCCTTCAAATCTCCAGCAATTTCCCACCTGGAGTTGGCAACCCTATTTCCTTCCCAGCCAATCATCAGCCTACCTTTATTTCCCCCTCACTCTTCAGTTTTCCATTTCCCACACACACACCTGCAGCCTCTTCCATGCTTTGAAGTCCTGACTGCCACAGAGTCCACAATGTTCTCCAGGGGAACTGATCTCTGCCATCTGGAAAGCAGTTGTAATTCTGAGTGATCTCCAGCCCTCACCTGGAGATTGACAACAATGGTTTATCAGGAAGAAAAGTAGTCTTTCTCTGCAATGGGGACCAAAGCAGCTGACATCATTCTCCTCTCCCCTTTTTGACTTGCACAACAACCCTGTGAGGTAGGTTAGGCTGAAAGTCTGTGACTGGTCCAAAATCACCCACTCAGCTTCTACAGCAAGAACCTGGATCTAGCAGACCCTGTTTTGAAGCACTGACTGCTACACCTAAGGTAGCCAGTCTCCAGGTGGAGCCTGAAGATCGCCAGGTATCACAACTGAACTCCAGACAACAGATCTCCCCCCCCCGAGAAAATAACTGCTTTGGACAGTGAGCTGTATGACATTCTGTTCAGCTGAGGCCTCTCCTCTCCCCAAACCCTGGCTTCCATAGACTCTACCAGAAAATCTCCAGGAAGCTCCCTACCTGGAGCTGGCAACCCTAGTCAGGACTGGCCCCAATGAGTTCCTCACAAAGGCCTGTAAAGGGTTTCCTTCCTTTGTCTGAACTAAGCTTGGTTGCCTACCATGGCGAAATGGGCTCCAGTTTACAACTCAACAGTTTGTATCCCACCCTCATCCTGTGGGCATATCTCACTCCTTAAGTCTGCTGCCACCACTCACGGAATCATCACTGCCTTTTTAGAGGGACAGTGAGACCCCTCTGGCCAAATCTCCTTATTTGGAGATGAAATCCCCAATCTTTGGGGAATCCCTGGAAAAGTTGGCAACCCAAGGATCTGGCCTTTCCTTGCTTCCCTGGGCTACCCCCTCCTTTTGGTATTGTGCAGAGAGGGGGAGACTATGTTGTGAGGGCACAACACAGATTAGTAGCCCAAATAAAAGAATTTATTTAACAATTTACAGTTATGGAGCACACACACACTGTAGGAGTAAGCACACACTATGAACCAACAGGGAATAAATAAACAGAGGTTAAATGCAACCCTCTTTCTCTATAGACAATACTCTCTACCTCTGGAGGTTGTGGGCTCAGGATAGGATCTCTTCTTGGACTGGCCTCTGGCTGTACTTCAGCCTCTCTCTCTTGCCCAAGAGAGCAGGGAAACTTCCATTCATTCCCCAGTCCAGCCAACTGTGGAGTGGCTGAATTTCTGCTGCCTCCCAGGGTTGAAGACTGCCTCCTCCCTGGATGGGCTGTAGTCTATATTGATGCCACCCCACCCATTGGGACAGTCCCTGTTTTCCCACACTTTTTGGCCTTGGGGTAGCTGGGAACTGTAGGCCAGCAGATGAGGAAGTCCCATTCAACCAAGTGAGTGATACCCCTGCAGGCCCCTCTCTGGAACTACAGCTCGATTAAACCTTATGGGGGAACATTTTAAACAAAGAACTACAGCCATGTTACAAACACAGGTAACTGCCATTTCGTTACACCTACCAACAGCCACTAAGGGGAAAGTTAGTCCCACACAGGAGGCAAGCAGGAAAAGCATCCCTGTAAAGATAGAAAGCCATTTGCCAATAATTCTGACAGGGCACAGTGGCTGAAGGGGGAGTGGGCAGGGAAGAGGAGCAGACCCAGCACCTGGCCAATGGCATGCAAGTACTCTTGAGTGGCAGCTGACGGGCCAGTGGCTGAGGGAGTGCATGGAGCGTTGCCACTCGAAACAGAATTATATATAAGGAGAGATATATAAGGAGAGATAAAGCTAACTACTTTCAGTGCAACTTAGCTTTCACACAGATGTGCTTAGGACTGCAGCCTGTGCTATCAAGTCGGTTTGTGAAAACAAGAAAGCTGAAGCAACACAGCTGGTAAAATTTTTCCTTATCCCAAGCCCACTGGTGTTTGTTTTTCACAGGTACCAGCAATGATTTTCTTTCCCTCTGTTCTTAGGATATAGCACCATTCATTATGTTGTTGGGTATAGGGATTCAAACAGCTTTTAATGCTTCTGCCTGCAAGGGAACCTGTGACCTTAGCCATCTGGATTTCTCAAGCACTTAACAATACAGTCACACTAATTTGGTTAAGGTTTTAAAAGACTTTCTAAGAGAAGCTTCCTCATTCCCAGTGGTGCTGCCAGTGATGACCCACTGACCCGCTCGGTTATAGCTGTGTTCGAATGCAGAATGCAGCTGTTAGAGTTTTTCTTCCCTCCCCAGTGACAGTGTTACAAGAGGATGGAGGCTACTGGAATGCCAGAGTGTTTATCTAGCTCTGACCTCTCTTCTCTAAACATGAAGAAACTGCTTGGTAGCTGCACAGCATGAGCCTGTCTTGTCACTCTCTTGGATTCCATCTCTCACTGTTAAGCACTCCTTCACTATCAGGCCCTGCATTAATGATGGAGCTAATCGCTCAGATTTTCACTACAGAACCAAGGTGAGGTGGAGAAAGCAAGCTGCCATTCTGCAGATGCACTG
Source organism: Gekko gecko (assembly GCA_029375565.1). Taxonomy (NCBI): domain Eukaryota; kingdom Metazoa; phylum Chordata; class Lepidosauria; order Squamata; family Gekkonidae; genus Gekko; species Gekko gecko. The sequence goes on along the minus strand of JAPDNY010000003.1, from coordinate 102,457,519 downwards.
TGCCATGGATCTTTTAAGGCATTTGGCTGAGGTGGCGGACGTCTAATTCCTCTCCACCTCCCCTGCTTGCACTGCCCACTTAGATCACACTGTCCCAGTGCTATAGTCTCCACTTTGCTCTACCCAGCTGAGAGACCAACAAGCATCACCAGGTTGCTGCGTATGACCACCTTAACTAGCTTCCTTCAAGAGGCACCTGAACTCCCAGAATTAGGCTGTCATCTTTAGGTTTTATTAGAATTTTATTGTTATTTATGAACTATTGTGTTTTAATGTTGTTGTTGTTATTATTTATTTGATTTATTAATCACCAAAAGGCATAGGGTTGCCAGGTCCCTGCCTGGCATCCAGCAGAGGTCCGAAGCTCCGTCTCCGGGAGCTTCCACACGCACTTATAGCATGCACACACCACACTAACATCACCCGGAAGTTACATCATCACACTAGGCACACTGTCGAGGGATGCTCTAGTGTTCGGCTTTAAAACTCTATGGCACTGTAGAATTTTAATGCCGAATGCTAGAGTGTCCCCCGACGACGTGCCCAGTATGATGATGTCACCTCTGGGTGACGTCATTGCGCCAGGCACGTCAGCCGTATTCTGGCACTTTGGGGGTGGGTTCCCCCAGCAGCTGGATCCGGGTCAGCTGGTTGGGGGCCTATAGAGCAGGCAAACCCCGTCCCCCCAGGGGACCTAAAAAGCCCTAAAAAGACATGAAGCCATAAAACAAATATACAAACAGTAAAATTCCAATCACAACAGAATGAAAAAAGAAAGTTAAAACCAAATTAAAAGAAGTCCAAGATGGCATCCCTAGAAATTTCATCCTGGCTCTGGACTGCCTGGCCACTTCTGGGCAGGGAAGGGGAAGCACAGGCTCAGAAGTGGAGGGGGAGGAAAGAAGAGGGTGCCAGCTACCGTGGAGAACTGTTGCTGTCCTCAACCAAAAGCCTGGCGAAACATCTCCACCTTACAGGCTTTGTGGAATTTCAGAAGAAGAAGAAGAAGAAGGAGGAGGAGGAGGAGGAGGAGGAGGAGGAGGAGATTGGATTTATACCCCGCCCTTCACTACCCAAAGGAGTCTCAGGGCAGCTTACAAAGTCCTTTCCCTTCCCCTCCACACAACAGACATCCTGTGAGCAATGTTCCCTCTAAGCTGTGGAGTCTTGTGAGGAAAAATTCTACTTTGTGGGCTACTGGCATTTAAAGTTGTGAGCGAGCCATTTGGCTGCTGCATAAATTAGTTTGCTCTGGAGCCCTCCTTCCTGAGCTATGACAAAAATCTGTGATCTGGAGGCTAAAAAACTGTGAGCTAGCTCACGCTAACTCAACTTAGAGGGAACACTGCCTGTAGTGATGTGCAAAAATATGACGAAACAAAGACAAACAGAACTTCAAGAGAAAATTCAATGTGAAGTAGTTACAAAGACTAAATATCTTGGAATTGAATTAACTATGAAAAATATTGACTTGTTTAAAAACAATTATGAAAAGGTGTGGTACAAGATTCAGCAAGATATGAAGAAATGGGACACTTTGAATTTATCACTGATGGGAAGAATCGCGACTGTAAAAATGAATATTTTACCGCGTTTGATGTTTTTATTTCAGGCTATTCCAATATTAAAACAAAGGAAAGTACTGGATTCGTGGCAGAAAGAATTATCCAAATTTGTATGGGCAGGAAGAAAGCCAAGGATTAAAATGAAAATTTTATGTGATGCAAGAGAGAGAGGAGGCTTACAACTACCAAATTTAAGACTGTATTATGATGCCGTCTGTTTAACATGGTTGCAACAGTGGATTAATTTGGAGAATAAGAAGTTATTGGCACTTGAAGGACATGATAATAAATTCGGATGGCATGCATATTTATGGTATGGAAAAGTAAAAATGGATAAATTTTTTAAACACCACTTTGTAAGACAATCACTGTTCGAGACATGGACGAGATATAGAAAATTCTTCTCAGAAGAAAGACCACTTTGGATTGTACCAGCTGAAGTGATTAATCCATATTCAAGAAATCAAGGGTTAGATTGGCTACCTTATAAAAATCTTTTAAAATTTGAAGGGAAAAATTTTGTGTTAAAAGATAGATTTGATGTTGAATTTGAATATGATTGGTTGAAGTATAGACAGATTTATGATCTATTTAAGACCGATAAAAGAGAACATGGTTTTAGAGAAAAGAATATTGAAATTGAAACTGTATGGCTTGAGAAAGATAAAAAAATGATCTCTAAACTGTACAAGGTGTTATTGAAATGGTATACTGAGGATGAAGTGGTAAAGGAGCAAATGATAAAATGGGCAGTAAATGTTAATAATGAGATATTAATGACATCTTGGGAATACTTGTGGAAAAAATCAATGAAAATTTCAACGTGTGTAAATGTTAAAGAGAATTGCTATAAAATGATGTATAGATGGTATATGACGCCTAAAAAAATTGCTATTATAAATGAAAGTATGTCCAACAAATGTTGGAAATGTAAAAAACATGAGGGGTCTTTTTACCATATGTGGTGGACATGTGATAAAGCAGTAAAGTATTGGACAGAGATCCACAATGAGATACAAAAAATTTTGAATTGTACTTTTAAGAAAGACCCACAGATGTTATTGTTAGGCCTTAAAATGGAAGAAATAAATGTAGCCAAGAGAACACTACTATGGTACTTGACTACAGCAGCAAGACTGACTTTTGCTCAATGTTGGAAACAAGATAAAGTACCTGAAACATGGGAATGGATTAAAAAGACGTTGTTTTTAGCAGAAATGGACAAATTAACAAGAAAATTAAACAACGAAGAAGATGAAACTTTTTTTGAAGACTGGAAAGACTTTCAAAAATACTTGTTGAAAAATTGGGACATTAAACGTGGTTTGATCTGCTTTGATAGTTATTAAGTGGAAAATGAAATAGAATTAGATTTCTGAATTGTTACCGTTAGTAAGAGAAAATAAGTTTAGAAGCAACTGTAATAGAATAAGAGAGATATTAATGGGGTTGGAGCAGTGCTGGAAGCCTGATGTGGGGGGAGAAAGGGAAAAAAGAAAAATGGGTATGTATTGCTATGTTTAAATTGTATGAACCTGTGATATATCCAATAATAAATTGTATTTACAAAAAAAAAAAAAAAAAAAAAAGAGGGAACACTGCCTGTGAGGTAGGTGGGGCTGAGAGAGCTCTGACAGAAACGGCTCATTTTCCAAGAACAGCCGTGCCAGAACTTGTGACTGACTCAAGGTCACGCCAACACATGCAAGTGGAGGAGTGGGGAAGCAAACCCGGTTCTCCCAGATTAGAGTCCGCACACTTAACCACTACACTAAACTGGCTCTCAGGGCCCTGATGGTATTAAGCAGAGAGTTCCAACAGGTCGGGGTCAGGACTGAAAAGGCCCCGCCTCTGGTTGAGGACAGCCCGACATCTTTGGGGCTAGGGATCACCAACAGGTTGTTATCTGCAGAGTGCAAAGCTCTCCCAGGGGCGTACCAGAGGAGATGGTCCCGCAGATGCATTGGTCCTAGACCACTCAAGGCCTTAAAGGTCAATACCAACACTTTGAACCTGACTTGGTATTCTACTGCCACAGCACGGGTCCACGATGTTCCCAGCAGGACTTGTGCCGCTACACTCTGGATCAGCTGAAGCCTCCGGGTCAGTCTCAAGGGCAGGCCAGCATAGAGCGAGTTACAGTACTCAAGCCTGAAGGTGACCGTTGCATGGATTACCATGGCTAGGTCCGGGCGTGACAGGAAAGGAGCCAGCTGCTGAGCCTGTATTTATATACGTTATGTAGGACTGTTGTGACCTGCCCCGAGCCCACTTCTGGGGGAGAGTGGGATAAAAATCAAATAGAAATAAATAAATAAATGCTATTACTCACGCTATTACTTGGATGAATGCTATTACTTGGATGAATCACAAGCCGGAGTTAAGATTGCTGGGGAAAAGATCAATAACCTCAGATATGCAGACGATACCACTCTAATGGCAGAAAGTGAAGAGGACCTAAAGAGCCTCTTGCTCAGGGTGAAAGAGGAGAGCGCAAAAGTGGGCTTGAAGCTCAACATCAAAAAAACTAAGATCATGGCATCTGGCCCCATCACTCCTTGGCAAATAGAAAGGGAAGTCGTAGAAGTAGTGACAGACTTCACGTTCCTAGGATCCCAGATCACTGCAGATGGTGACTGCAGCCATGAAATTAAAAGATGCCTGCTCCTTGGGAGGAAAGCGATGGCAAACCTAAACAGCATGATAAAAAGCAGAGACATCACCTTGCCAACAAAAGTCCGCATGGTCAAAGCAATGATATTCCCTGTAGTAATGTATGGCTGCGAGAGTTGGACTATAAGGAAGGCCGAGCGCCGAAGAATAGATTCTTTTGAACTATGGTGCTGGAGAAGACTCTTGAGAGTCCCTTGGACTGCCAGGAGATCAAATCAGTCAATTCTAAAAGAAATCAACCCTGATTGCTCCCTGGAAGGCCAGATCCTGAAGCTGAAGCTCAAATACTTTGGCCACCAAATGAGAAGGGAGCATTCACTGGAGAAGACCCTGATGCTGGGAAGGATTGAAGGTCAAAGAAGAAGGGGACGGCAAAGGGTGAGATGGTTAGACAGTGTCATCGATGCGACGAACATGAAATTGAGCAAACTTCAGCGGACAGCGGAAGACAGGCGGGCCTGACGTAAACTGGTGCATGGGGTCGCGAAGAGTTGGACTTGACTGTGCGACTGAACAACAACAACAACATTACTCACGCTTAAAAAATACGATGCATGTGCTCTCCAACTTTATTTGCCTCCTCCTGTCCTTTATTAACCCAGAAAATTTATGTTATAAAAGTATGACTAGAGGGTAGTGGGGGCTGCGGTGGCTCAAGTGGTTAAGACGCTGAACTGCAGACAGGAAGGTCGGTAGTCTGGCAGTTCAAGACCTGAGTGCCGCATAACAGAGTGAGATCCCGTCTCTGGCCCCAGCTCCTGCCAACCTTCAAAAGCAAGACATTGCAAGTAGATAAATAGGTACTGCTTTGGTGGGAAGGTAACAGCATTCCATGTCCCTCGGCGTCTAGTCATGCCAGCCACATGGCCATGGTCTTTGGACAGTGCTGGCTCTTTGGCTTGGAAACGGAGATGAGCACCGCATCCCTAGAGTCGGATTCAACTGGGTTTTGAGCAAGAGAAACCTTTACCTTTAACCTTTAGAGGGAAGTGATGTTTCATGTCACCGGAAGATGGTAGTTGTCTAGAACTCAAGCTCTGCTCCTTCTGACATCCAATTCAAAAATAAAGCTTAAGCACAGCCTTAAAAATGAACAAAAAGGCCAAGAGTAAATCCCGAGTTGTGACACCGTCCCCAAAGGCTTGAAATACTTTTTCCACTGGCCACTCCCGCTATGATGTATCTGAGGCTCAAGGAGGAAGCGCGGGACCAGGAAAACAAAATAGCCAATATGACAAGAAAAAATATACTGATGAGGTAGCAATGCAGTAAAGCTATACTACTCAAGATGAAATACAGTAACTTAAAAACTCAGAATCTGTTAAAGACGGATCTTAAAGGCTTGAATAAAATGTTAAGCAATTAAATGGTTAAAAATAAGTGTAATATTTTCATGCCGGCCCAGCTGTTTGAACCTCCCCTCAACTTTTTTTAGCACCCAAACAAAAGGGAATGGGGGATACCCAAGCAACGGGGAATACCTGAGATAAGAATAATATTGTTGTGAATTTGTTGTCTGGTTCCTGTGAATGGGTCATCCCTGTTGTTTGGCCAAAAGACACACCCGGAGACAAGCTTAGGAGAAAACAATGGCTTGAATGGGAGCCAATTGTCAAGATAAGGTCTTTTGATTGCTTTCTTATTCTTTTGTTTAGAAACTTATCAGACCACGGAGATGGTTTTACTCCTCTAACAAAGAAGAGAGAACAATTAGGGAGGGGAAACAGCAGCAAAGAGACAGGAGGAGTAAGTTGGTTAGAAGATGAAACAATGGGGTGCAGTCGCTCTCTGTCTCTCTGTCTCTCTCTGAAGATATGAGGTAACACGTCTGCTGCCTTGTGCCTCTTGGCTTCCTCTTGTCCTATGTTCTACTTGTATACTTGTAAGAACACTATATACAATGTTGTTGTTGGTCAGTCACACAGTCGAATCCGACTCTTCGTGACCCCATGGACCCCATCACGCCAGGCCCTCCTGTCTTCCGCCATCCTCCGGAGTTCGCTTAATTTCATGTTCGTTGCCTCGATAACACTATCTAACCATCTCATCCTTTGGATTCCCCCTCTTCTTTGACCTTCAGTCTTTCCCAGCATCAGGGTCTTCTCCAGTGAGTGCTCCCTTCTCATTTAGTGGCCAAAGTATTTGAGCTTCAGCTTCAGTCTCTGGCCTTCCAGGGAACAGTCAGGTTTGATTTCTTTTAGGATTGACTGATTTGATCTCCTTGCAGTCCAAGGGACTCTCAAGAGTCTTCTCCAGCACCATAGTTCAAAAGAATCTATACTTCAGCGCTCGGCCTTCCTTATAGTCCAACTCTCACAGCCATACATTACTACTGGGAATACCATTGCTTTGACCATATGGAGTTTTGTTGGCAGAGTGATGACTCTACTTTTTATTTCACTGTCTAGGTTTGCCATTGCTTTCCTCCCAAGGAGCAGGGGTCTTTTAATTTCATGGATGCAGTTAGCATCTGTAGTGATCTTGGATCCCAGGAATGTGAAGTCTGTCACTGCTTTCATGACTTCCCCTTCTATTTGCCAAGGAGTGATGGGGCCAGATGCCATGATCTTCATTTTTTTGATGTTGAGTTTCAAGCCAATTTTTATGCTCTCCTGTTTCAGTCTCAGCAAGAGGCTCTTCACTTTCTGCCATTAGAGTGGAATTGTCTGCATATCTGAGGTTGTTGATGTTTTCCCCAGCAATCTCAATTCCGGCTTGTGATTCATCCAAGCCAGCATTTCACATGATGTACTCTGCATATAAATTAAATAAGCAGGGTGACAATATACATCCTTGTCGTACTCCTTTTCCTATGCTAAACCAATTAGACATTCCATATCCGGTTCTAACTGTCGCTTCTTGACCCTTATACAGGTTTCTCAAGAGACGTGTAAGGTGGTCTGGTACTCCCATCTCTTTAAGGACTTGCCGTAGTTTGTTGTGATCCACACAATCAAAGGCTTTAGCATAGTCGATGAAGCAGAAGTATATGTTTTTCTGGCACTCCACCATCCAGTGAATATTGGCAATTTGAACTCTAGTTCCTCTACCTCTACGAAACCCAGCTTGTACTTCTGGCAGTTCTCCATCCACGTACTCTTGAAGCCTAGCTTGTCGTATCTTGAGCATGACCTTGCTAGCATGTGAAATGAGTACAATTGTGCAATAGTTTGAACATTCCTTGACATTGCCCTTCTTTTGGATTGGAATGTAAACTGACCTTTTCCAATCCTGTGGCCACTGTTGCATTTTCCAAATTTGCTGGCATATGGAGTGCAGCACTTTAACAGCATCATCTTTTAAGATTTTGAATAGCTCAGCTGGGATACCATTTCCTCCGCTAGCTTTGTTGTTAGTAATGCTTTCTAAGGCCCATTTGACTTCATACTCCAGGATGTCTGGCTCAAGGTCAGTGATCACACTGTTGTGGTTGTCAAGGATATTGAGGTCCTTCTTGTACAGTTCTTCTGTGTATTCTTGCCATCTCTTCCTAATCTCTTCTGCTTCTGTTAGGTCCATACCATTTTTGTCCTTTATCATGGCCAGCTTTGCACAGAACTTTTCCTTGATTTCTCCAGATTTTCTTGAAGAGATCTCTAGTCCTTCCCATTCTATTGTTTTCCTCTATTACTTTGCATTATTCATTCAGGAAAGCCTCCTTATCTCTCCTTGCTGTTCTCTGGAAATCTGCATTCAGTTTTGTAAATCTTTCCTTTTCACCTTTGCCTTTTGCTTTCCTTCTTTCCTCAGCTATTTCTAAAGCCTGATCAGACAGCCACTTTGCTTTCTTGCATTTCTTTTTCTTTGGGATGGTGCTGATTGCTGCCTCCTGTACAATGTCACGAACCTCCATCCATAGTTCTTCAGGCACTCTGTCTATCAAATCAAGTCCGTTAAAACCTATTCTTCACCTCCACTGTATATTCATAAGGGATGTGATCTAGGTCAAACCTAAATGGCATAGTGGTTTTCCCAACTTTCTTCAGTTTAAGCCTGAATTTTGCAACGAGTAGCTTATGATCTGAGCCACAGTCAGCTCCAGGTCTTGTTTTTACTGACTGTATAGGGCAGTCCCATCTTTGACTGCAAATGGTATAATCAATCTGATTTCAGTGTTGCCCATTTGGTGATGTCCATGTCCATGTGTAGAGTCAGCTCTTAGGTTCTTGGAAGAGGGTGTTTGCTATGACCAGCATGTTCTCTTGACAAAACTCTGTTAGCCTTTGCCTGGCTTCATTTGGTTCTCCAAGGCCAAACTTGTTCATTATTCCGGTTACCTTTTGACTTCCTCCTTTAGCATTCCAGTCCCCTATGATGAGGAGGACATCTTTTTTGGTGTTAGTTCTATGAGGTGTTATAGGTTTTTATAGAACCAGTCCACTTCAGCCTGTTCTGCGTCAGTGGTTGGGGCATAGACTTGGATTACTGTGATGTTGAATGGTTTGCCTTGGATTTGGACCAAGATCATTCTGTCATTTTTGAGATTGTATTCCATTACTGCCTTTCACACTCTCTTGTTGACTATAAAGGCCAAAGCATTTTTTCTACGGGATTCTTGACCACAGTAATAGATATAATGGTCTTCTGAGTTAAATTCGCCCATTCCTGTCCACTTTAGTTCACTGGTTCCCAAAATGTCGATGTTTAGTCTTGCCATCTCATTTTTGACCACGTCAAGCTTATCGAGATTCATAGATCTTACATTCTAGGTTCCTATGCAGTATTGTTCTTTGCAGCATCAGACTTTCCTTTCACCATCAGACACATCCACAACTGAGCATCCTTTTGGCTTTGGCCCAGCTGCTTCATTCTTTCTGGGGCTACTGGTACTTTCGCTCTGCTCTTCCCCAGTAGCATATTGAACACCTTCCGACCTGAGGGGGCTCATCTTCCGGTGTTATATCTTTTAGCCTTTTGTTACTGTCCATGGGGTTTTCTTGGCAAAGATACTGGAGTGGGTTGCCATTTCCTTCTCCAGTGGATCACATTTTGTCTGAGTTCTCTGCTGTGGCCTGTCTGTCCTGGGTGGCCCTCCACGGCATAGCCCACAGTCTCATCGAACCACGCAAGCCCCCTCGCCACATCAAGGCAGTGTTCTATGAGAGAGCTATACACAATAAGGCTCTAGTATTCTCCCACCCAAGGAAATGCCCCAGTACCTTTAATCAATAAGGGAAAGTGGGGAGAATATAACAAAACATTAACAGGAGACTGCGCTTAGGTTGCCCTTTCTGCACCACAGAAAAGCTTAAACTTTTTTTTTTTTTTGGGGGGGGGGGAGTCAGTGACAGTTGGTTTGGACATCTTTTGTTCTCCATTCTTCTCTGCAGTGGGGGAGGTCTATGAAAGGAAATATATGTTTTAAAGTCCTGTAACAGTTTACATAATTTACTATTCAGCAAGAACACAATATAAGCCCAATTCTTGGCCATATAGGGGGTAAAATCTATGTGTTTTTAAAATTTCTCTAGAGCATTTTTTTTTGCACTGGGGGGGGGGAGGTTTCCATCAAAATTCCCCACCACTTCCAGGTTTGCCAGGATTTAGGCATTCCTGGAGAAGGAGTTCTTGTCTACAATTGTGTGTGGCTTTTTCCATTGCAGAACTGCAGTGCAGCCTCCATGCACATTTCATCTAGTTCCATGACTGTATCTATGATTGAATTTGCATTTGTCTTTCCCACCAGTGTCCCAGCCTTCTGACTCTGTCTTCAAAAAAGCTGTCCAGAACCTGACAAAGGTTAGTCAAATGTGGGAAAGGGGGCCAATGTTAAAAACTTGATAAAGGAAATATAAAAATACATGTATTTATTAAACACAACTTTAAAAATATATAAGGGCCCAGTCACACATTATTTTTAAGTATCAAATGCTAAAACTCAAGGGCTTGTAAACCTGACATGACGCGTTTCGGCCTACATAGGCCTTCCTCAGAGGTCAATAATGAGGAACATATTGGCTATTATAAAAGCATATAGTACAATCATACACAATCATATACAGGGCATAAATACAATAAGGACCAGAAGCAAGTTGCTGTAAAAGATAAACAAATGGAGAATTAAACACATGCATTAAAACAAACAAATAAATAAACAAACCGTAAATATATTGCCAATAAATAAATATATACCATTGACTTACTTTCAAGATAACCCACCAGGCATAGAGCAAGAAAATACAAATGAGGCCTCTATTAGTGCAATCACATGCCCAGTGGTTCTCAGATATAAACCTAAAGACAAAACATGTATAAATCAATGTATGCCACAATTTAGAGCCTAAATGCAAAAATAATAAATCATTGTTAAGTATGAGACTTAACGCAGGAGGTAAGTTCAACAAGTGATTCAGCTTTATTTAGCTCCAAGATTAGACCAGCTAAGGGCTAGACCAGCTAGACCAAGATACAGTCAAACACAGTGGTTTATATACAGTGGGATATGAGGTAGCCATGCCCTCAGTCATAACAATGTCCAATTACATTAATGCATAACATCCAATCATAAATCACACTTAAGGACCAATCATATTTCATATTAATAGCCAATCAAAGATGTTCCCTCCATAAGCCCTTTGACTGGGCAATACCAGACAGTTTCTGAATCCGCATAATGAGCACCTGCTCAGCTTATGCTGCCACTTATGTCTCTGAAGACATAACAACTCCTCCCCCTTAGATGGAACACACTCGTAATCTGATAAGTAGGGAGGGGCTCTTCTACTTTGCTCTGACCACCTTAACTCTGGGGCTACAGATGGTTCAGGGTCTGCACTAGGCTCAGCGCCCGGCACTGCTGGGCTGACAGGCTCGCCAGGGTCCGAGAGTCCAGGGTTCTGCCCTGATTCAGGTTCTTGCCGAGAACCAGCAGCACTCACCTCAACAGGAGGCAAGTGGGACTGCTCCCTGGGCCCATATGAATCTCCGGCCTCTCGCTCCTGTTCCGCAGGAGCCCACCGTTGCCGGAGCTGATCTATGTGGCGGCGTATCTTTCGGCCGTCAGATAGCCTCACCACATACATCCTAGACCCCAACCGGTTGGTGACTTCGGCGGGAAGCCACCGGTGCCCCTCAGCATAGTTACGGGCAAAGACCCAGTCCCCGGGCTGGAACTCTCTGGATGGCGTGGGCGGTTCGGCCCGTACAGCTCTGCCGCCATCCAGGTCCAGGTGCAGGCGGTCGAGGAGGGTCGTCAGATTCCTCCCCATTAGCAGCTCGGCCGGGCTTTTCCCTGTGGCAGAGCTCGGTGTGACATGCTGCCACAGGAGAAAATCGGCCACACAATGGTCCCAGTCCTCGCCTGGCAGTCGGGCGAGGGTCTCTTTCACCGTCCGAACCATCCGCTCTGCCTGGCCATTGGAAGCGGGATGGAACGGGGCTGTGGTGATGTGCCGGATGCCGTATCCCTCTAGGAAGCCGGCGAACTCCCTAGAGGTCAGTTGAGGGCCGTTGTCGCTGACAAGTACTTCAGGTAGCCCATGGGTGGCAAAAAGTTGGCGCGAAGCCTTTATTAAGTTTGCCGAAGTTGTGGACCTCATGGAGACTACCTCCAGCCACTTCGAATAAGAGTCCACAACCACCAGGAGCATTTGGCCGTTGATTGGCCCCGCAAAGTCAAAGTGCAGCCTTGACCAAGGCTTTTCAGCTCTCTCCATGGCTGCTGGTGGTGTGTGTGGAGGATCAGGCCAGGATTGCTGGCAACTCACACAGCCTCGAACTCGCTCTTTGATGTTAGCATCGAGTCCAGGCCACCACAGGTATCCCCTGGCCAGGGCCTTCATACGTACAATCCCTGGGTGCCCGGCATGCAGGGACTCAAGAACCCTTTCTCTTAGTTTGGGGGGAATCACGACTCTATTCCCCCACAATATACAACCCTTGGCAATGGACAGTTCAGACCTTCTGCCCCATTACGCCTTGAACTCAGGCTCCGAACAAACACTTGGCCACCCCCTCCACACCCAGTTTAAAACACGGGACAGTATTAAGTCCTTCTGGGTGAACGCAGCAATGTCCTCGGACCGAAGTGGAGACTGCGATAGTTCATCCAAAGCGCAGATGTCTGCTGTAGGAGCCGGATCGAAACCAGTCTCAGGCAGAGGACAGCGGCTCAGGGCATCGGCGTGCGCGATACATTTTCCAGGTCTGTGTTCCAAGTCGTATTCGTACGCCGCCAGGAACAAAGCCCACCTCAGTATTCTGGGCGACAATATGTTGGGTGTGGGGTGGTCAGGGGCAAAGATTCCCAGTACCGGCTTGTGGTCAGTCACCAGAATGAAATGGCAGCCGTACAAAAAGTCATGGAACTTCTTGACCGCACTTACAAGCGCCAAACCCTCTTTGTCTGTGCGTAGTTTTTTTCCACACCACTCAATGACCTCGAGTAATATGCAATCGGCGCCTCAGACCCGTTAGGCATTACATGGCTCAAAACTGCCCCAATACCGAATGGCGACGCATCAGCCACCAAACCAACATTTTACCCTCATCAAAATGAGTCAGCACGCTGTCGGAAGTCAGTAACGCTTTAACATTTTCAAATGCCGTTTCCTGTAGCCGTCCCCAAACCCATTTTGCGCCTTTATTTAACAACCGATGTAATGGCTCGGCTACCAAAGCTTTGTGGGGCAGAAATGAGTGGTAGAAATTGATTAGCCCTAAATAGGCTTGTAACTCCGTTTTATTCTTAGGTCTGGGTGCATTGTGTATAGCTGCTACCTTTCCAGGGGTTGGGTGTACACCTTGTTCGTCAATCTTGAACCCAAGGAACTCGACACTTGAGACCCCGATCGCACATTTTCCCCGTTTTACTCGCAACCCAGCCTTATTGAAGCACTTTAGAACACTCCGGACCCTTTCAAACAATTCTTCATCACTCTTTCCCGCAATAAGCACATCATCAAAATAGGGAATTACTCCCTTGATACCTCTGAGCAACCCCTCCATTAAACCCTGGAAGATTCCAGGTGCGACATTAACCCCGAATTGTAGGCGCTTAACTTTAAACGCACCTCTATGCGTAACGATGGTTTGTGCTTCCGCAGCATTGTTATCTACGGGCAACTGTTGATATGCCTGGGCAAGGTCTAATTTTGCAAAAACCTTGCCTCCCCCAAGAGATGCAAGTACATGGCTTATTACAGGTACAGGATAGGAATGCTGTTGTAATGCCTTATTGATTGTACATTTATAATCTGCACAAATACGTATGGATCCATCAGGTTTGACAGGAGTAACGATGGGCGTTTCCCATTTGCTGTACGGAACTGGCTCCAAGACCCCTTGCTCTAGGAGCTTGTCAATTTCCATTTCAATCTTTGGTTGTAATGCTAACGGCACCTTCCTATATTTTAGCCTGATAGGCCTAACATTTGGATCCAACTCAAATGAAACCGGGGGACCCGTATAAGTTCCCAGCCCTTTTGCAAAAACCTGAGGAAACTCGTCATACAAACAATTCCATTTATCATGACATACCGTATTAATACCAGAAATAGCAATGCCTAATGGCTCAAACCAATCGAGCCCCAACAGGCTTACCCTGTCCCCTTCGGCAACAATCAGGGACAGAGCCGCCTTACGCTCTTTGAAACGGACTTCAAATTCCGCCTCACCTGCCAATGGAATTCGGTGCCCTTGGAAATCTGCGAGACAGGCGTCAGTGGGCAGGAGGCGGCGGCGGCTTCAGCTCAGAAAAAGACGATCCAATGTGCACATTGAAATGATTGTTCTAGCCGACCCGGAATCGACTTCGAAAGGGCAGGCAACTCTGTCGAGGAACAAGGTGACGAAAATCTTCTTCCTCCGGGGTGCTCCTGTGGTGAGGACGGACGATGAAGAGGGGTTGGACGACAGGGTCGGGTTTCGGGACAACAGGGATGAAGAGCAGGTTGTGTTGACCTTGCTTCGGAATTGAGAGCGCTGTGGAGGCGACGTAGGCGGCGATCTTTTCGACTTGCAGACTCTGGCGATGTGCCCGCATTTTCCGCAAGCCCGACAAACCAACCCTCTGGCCCAACAGGTGTCGCGCTTGTGCTTCCCGCCACCAAGGCACTGACGCGCTGGCGCAGTCTTCACTTGGGTTCGCGGCTGGCTGCTGGAACAAGGCTTTCGTACGTCATCCACGGCGGGCGCTGGCTCATGGTCCTCGACCTGTAGGTGGATGCTGGATTCGGCTGCCGCAGGCCGCTGTTGCACTTCTCGCGTTGACCTTTCAGCAGCCTCAGCGGCGATGGCTTCCTCGAACGCTACCTTGAATGTCAGCGTCTTGAGGGCCAACAGGCGTTGTTGCAGCTTGGCATCGCAGTGACCGCAGACCAGCCAGTCTCGCAAGACTGTCTCGAGATCGGCGAAATTGCAAGCCCTTGCCAACTTCCTCAATGCCGCCACAAACTCGGCTACGGATTCGCTGGAGCCTTGCCGCCTTTCGTAGAACGCGTGCCGGGAAGCGATCTCAGAGGGTTGCGGCGCGAAGTGGGCCTTCAACTTCTCCGTCAGCGTGGCGTACGGCACGGTCTTGATATCATCAGGTGTGACAAGCGAGCGGGCAATGTCGAACACCTCCTTGCCACACGAGCTAAGTAGAGCGGCTCGTTTCTTCGCGGCATCCGCCACTCCACCGCTCTCGAGGTGGAACTCGAACCGGGTAAGGTACACTTCCCAGTCTTCTGTCGCCGGCTCGAACGGCTCGAAACGAAACTTGGAGCTCATCGCAGCGCTTCCTGGAGCAGACGGCTCCCTCAGAGGCTCGCGGTCGATCGGAACTTCCTCCGTGGTTACTCAGTGGGGCTGCCTACCCGCTAGATCCCACCTTCGTCGCCACTTGTTAAGTATGAGACTTAACGCAGGAGGTAAGTTCAACAAGTGATTCAGCTTTATTTAGCTCCGAGATTAGACCAGCTAAGGGCTAGACCAGCTAGACCAAGATACAGTCAAACACAGTGGTTTATATACAGTGGGATATGAGGTAGCCACGCCCTCAGTCATAACAATGTCCAATTACATTAATGCATAACATCCAATCATAAATCACAGTTAAGGACCAATCATATTTCATATTAATAAATCATATTGCACACCAATCAATTTGTTCATTCAAACCAGGGGTCTTTTCGTAGAAAAACAGCTGCAGGAGCTCATTAGCATATGGTATGCTAATAAGCTATTAGGCTATTAGCATATGCTACGCCCCCTGACATCACCGGAAGTGATGTCAGAAGGGAAGCAAAAGGGTGGGAGGCATCTTCAAAAGCCTCCCCTTCCCTTCCCCAGCTGGCCTGGGTGGAGGAGCTGAGAGAGAAGGGGTTTAAAGTTTAAACTCCTTCTCATGAGAGTTGGGCCATAGAAGGAGGAAAGAGGGAAGGAAAGAGAGAGAGTAGAGAAAAGGAAAGAAGGAAGGAAGAGGGAAAGAAAGAGAAGGAAAGGGAGGGAAAGAAAGAGAGGGAAGAAGGAGGGAAACAGGGAAAGGAGGAAAAAGAGAAGAGAAGAAGGTGGGAAAGAAAGAAAGAGAGAAGAGAAGAAAGAGGGAAAGAGGAAAAATAGAGAAAAAAAGGAGGGAATGAAAGCAATTCGGGGGCAATTCAGCCCCATTATATCCTAGGGGCCATTGAAGTCAATGGTGAAAACATAGGGTATATTCTGGGGGCTGGAGGGTAGGGGTTTGAGGGAGAGGCTCCAAACTCACAGGGTAGCTGATAGAGCCTCTCCCCAAGATACCCACCAAGTTTCAAGAACATTGGACCAGGGGGTCCAATTCTATGGGGCCCCAAACAGGTTGTCCCTATTTCCTCCATTGTTCTCTATGGTGGGAAAAATATAACTTTTTTCCCCACCATAGAGAACAATGGAGGGAATAGGGGCAACCTGTTTGGGGGCCCATAGAATTGGACCCCCTGGTCCAATGTTCTTGACACTTGGTGGGTATCTTGGGGAGAGGTTCCATCAGCTACCCTGTGAGTTTGGAGCCTCTCCTCAAACCCTCTCCTCCAGCCCCCAGAATATACCCTATGTTTTCACCATTGACTTCAATGGCCCATAGGATATAATGGAGCTGAAATTGACATTCGGCTGCCTGAAAGACTCCCCGGGACGCCGGCTGAGGGCGGGGCTTGGAACCTGAGCTCCCGGAGCTGTGCTCCAGTGCGCTCCCCCCCCCAAAGACCCCTGATTCAAACCATATGGGGTTAAAGTTTTAAGGGCATGAATCCAGAACAGTTCTCTTTTTTTCAGTTGCTGAGTCATCTGCAGCTGGTTGCAAGGTCGAACGTACTCAAGTGCAAAAAAAGAAAAGTCTCTGTCATGATGGCCTGCTGTAGCAAAATGCTCTGCCAGGGGCGCATTCTGTCTCCCTCTTCTGATGCAACTTCTATGTTCTGTAATTCTGGTCTTTAATGGCCTTGAAGTGCACCCGATGTATTTCCTTTGACACCCACAGACAATACAGTAAATAATACCCTTTGATTTACAATTAAAAAATGATCTAATAGAGTACTTTCTCTTTCCATCTGAATCATAGACACTATTAGTACGTAACATCAAACTACAGACTTCACATCCTCCACAAGGAAAGTTGCCAGCTGGCAAACCCTGACCATCTATTCCCCTTTGTAATGCTAGAGGGGATTTTAGGCTACTTCTTACCAACATATCTTTCAAATTCCTAGATCTACGGTAGGCAAAGAGAGGAACAGACTCACATGAAGGAATGTTGTTTAACAAGTGCCAGTGCTTCCTAATGATGTTACTGACCTGGGTGGACCTTCCATCATAGGTTAATGGAATAATGATCTTCTTTCAGGCTGACCTTGTCTTGTCTTTGGTATCAAGAGTGAAGATCTACTGGTGTTTTTTGCCTTATAAAAAGCCTGCTTAACAATTCTGGAAGAGTAACCCCTGTCTCTAAATTGGCCATCAATACTTTAGCCTGTTCAACAAAGTCAGAGTACTGGCTGCAATTTCTCCTAAGCCTCAACAATTGGGAATAAGGTAGATTTTTTTCCAGATGTGGTGGGTGGAAACTGTCACTAGATAGAAAAGAGTTGGCATCCGTAGGTTTTCTGTAGTTGCTAGTCTCTATTATGTTATCCACTCTTCTAATGCTGACATCCAGGAAGTTAATCTCCTTACAGTCATATTTCATTTCAAATTTGATAGTTTCATGAAGGCCATTAATAAACTCCTTAAACTCTAGTAAAAGTTGGACTGAACCCTTCCAGAGTAGAAAAATGTCATCCAAAAATCTCTTAAAGATAATGATGTTCCCAGCATATATGTTATTTGTATTGAGGATGAATCGGTTTTCAAACCTATTCATAAAGAGATTTGCCAATTCAGGTGCAAATTTGCACCCCATTGCAGTCCCAGACACTTGCCAAAAAAATTTTTTTTTGAAATTGGAAATAGTTCCTCTTAAGACAAATTTCAGCTATATGGCATAAGAAGAAAGTGGGAGGATTAGGATCTCCTTCTCTCATATCCAGTGTACTTTCAAGAACCTCCAAAGCCTCATTGTGTGGTATATTGGTGTACAGTGATACCACATCCAGAGTTACAAAAAGCATATCCTCATGTTCCATTCTGATTTTACTAATATGCCCCCAAAAATCCATAGTGTCCCTAAGGTATGTGTTAGTTTTAGGGATGAAGGGTTTTAAGAAATCATCCAGATAGCTAGCTAATGGTTCCAAGATGGACCCACACCCCGAGACTATGGGCCTGCCTGGAACAGGCAGTACACCTTTGTGGATTTTTGGTAAAAGATAGAATTGTGAGGTTCTGTTTTCTGATTGTAACAAGAAGTCATAGGTGGATCGACATATATAGCCTGCTAACAGGGCCTCATCCAACATCACAACAACCTCCTTTCTAATCCTCTGAATAGGGTCCTCCTTGCTTACACCATAGTGTAGAGTATTATTAAGTTGTCTATTGGCCTCCATGATATAGTCTGCTTTGTCCCATATAACCAAAGCACCCCCTTTGTCTGCTGGCTTAAAAACAACATCCCCCAAATTCATTAAATTATTCCAGGAGCTTTTTTCCACCTTACTCAAATTATGCCAAATTTTACTTTCAGTTTCATACATTTTATTAATATCCTCCATAACCAACTCTTGAAAAGTCAAGACTCTAGGATTTAGGGAGGGTGGATTAAAGGTGGATTTTGGTTTAAATTTAACCACCTGCCCAGTAGGTTGGTCAGTGTTATTCTTAAAATAATCTGCCAGTCTTATTTTCTGAAAAAGATGTTGCATTTCCACCATAAGTTTGAAATCATTATGTTGAGGGGTGGGGACAAATGACAGTCCTTTTTTCAAAACAGAAATTTCTGATTCTGTAAACTGTCTGTTAGATAAATTTACTACCTGTTTGTCTTCTGTACTTTCCTTCTGTGAAATATTCTTGGCTCCTGTTTTTCTTGTGTCCTGTTCTCCCGGTCTAAAAAACGTTTATGGCTAGAAGAAGTGAGTATTGAGGTGCTAGGTTTGTTGGAATTCCACCTAGTAACTCCTTCTACCAGCTTTACTGCCCATGCCTAAGCAGCCAGTTGTACACCTAGATATTTCTATGAGGCTTCTGCCTGGGTACATTTGTATTGTTGGTCTGGCAAGTCGGAATGGTTATCTCACCTTTTTGGGTGGATTAGGCAGGATTAATACAGCACTAAGTGGGTTTGATTATATGGACAACAGGGTTTAAAAGGTCCAAGCTACCAGGTGTTGAGAGGTTTGGGAAATCTTCATCTGGATATGGATGTGATCTGTGCAAATCCTACATTGCTGTATCTTCCAGAGAACAATATTGTAATTCCTGGATACTCCGTTAAGGGAACTTGTGGTGTCTGCTCGCTCATAAAGAATTGTCCTAATGCACCACAAGGCATTTTAGCTTTTAAAGATGACCATAGAACTTAAGACCACTACTTAATCTTTGTTGTTAAAATTGTAAAGACCACAGCTAATTTTAATTTTCAGGTATTTCATCTCAAAACATTTTAATATGATTTCATCGTGTATGTTTTAAATTGTTGGCTGCCTTGATGGGCCCTTGTGAGGGCAGAAAGGTGGGATATAAATTTTGTAAATAAATAAAACATTGCATCAATTGTCTTACTAAAGGTTTTATATATAGTGCCATCTATATGTACAGAGTAAAAGATGACAGGCCCTTGATCATAGGAACTTGCAATCTAAAGTTTGTCATAAGGGAGACAAGAAAGGGAGGACAGGGAGGTAGAGGCAGGGAGGAACGGGGAAGGAACTGTATTCATCTCCTTTACGTATGGTTTTAGTAGAAAGGAGG
>JAPDNY010000003.1:102426997-102437881 GCA_029375565.1 Gekko gecko | reverse complement strand
CAGCAGCACTTAAGGCAGGCAAGCAGGCAGCCACCCAGCAGTCAGACTCTCCCAGAGAATCTCAGGGAAAGTGAACTGTCTTGGGAGGTGCTTGTTTGCCATGAGAACAAGTGGAGCTGTGGCGGTGCAAGCATACCACAGTGCCACACAGAAACCCCAAAAGACCAAAAGGAACATCATTTATACATGTATACATTGATGGTGCAATCTCATTGGACCATTCACACCACACCAAAAAGAATATTTATAGCACTGGAAAAAATGCAGAATAGGGCAACTGCAATAATAAGAGGAGGACACTTTCCTTATGAAGAAAGGTTATCACGTTTGGGGATCTTAGCTTTGAGAAACAATAACTGAGGGGTGACATGATAAGAGGTTTACAAGACTATGCATGGGATAGAAGCTGTTCATGCCAGCCACAGCCACCACCACCACCACCACCACCTCCTGTAGCAGTGAATTCCATGTGTTAATCACTGTTAGGGTGAAGAAGTACTTCCTTTCATCTGCAGTTGCCCTTTTCTGCATTTTTCCCAGTGTTATAAATATTCTTTTTGAGGTGTATGTATTGTGAGTGGTCTAATGAGGTCGCACCATCAATTTATACATGTATAAATGTTGTTCCTTTTGGTCTTTTAGGGTTTCTGTGTGGCACTGTGGCATTTATTTATTGATTGATTGATTGATTTGATTTATATCCCGCCCTTCCACGTGGGCTCAGGGCGCTGAACAAGGGCATAATGCCAAACATTAAGATTAAAACACTGAGGCAACGCCAAGAATAAATACTAAAACCATAAATAAGATATAAACTAAAAAATTAAAACAGCGGTCACATTCTGCTCTATAATACATTCATGTATCATTGCACCCATAATATCCTGTGGGACTGAAATCCCGTGCCAGGGCCAGTAAACCTCAAGATGACAATGCCACGATGGTATGATGGTGATGGAGGTGGTAATAGAGGTGGTGGCGGCCCCTACTCAAAGGTCTGGTGGAAGAGCTCCATCTTGCAGGCCCTGCGGAACTGCATAAGCTCCTCTGGGAGGTCATTCCACCAGGTGGGGGCCACCACCGAAAAGGCCCTGGCCCTAGTCGCCACATATTTGACTGCCTTGGGGGCTGGGATGACCAATAAATGCTGCCCCCTGACCATAGTGCTCTTGGGGGAACATATGGGGAAAAGCGGTCCCTCAGGTAGGCTGGATCCTGGCCATATAGGGCTTTAAAGGTAAGCACCAGCACTTTGAAGCGGATCCAGTACGCTATTGGCAGCCAGTGCAGCGCCTTCAGCACTGGCTGGATGTGGTCCCGTCTAGTGAGACCAATCAACAGCCTAGCTGCTGTGTTCTGCACCAGCTGCAGCCTCCGGATCTGCGCCAAAGGCAGCCCCATGTAGAGAGCGTTGCAGTAGTCTAGCCTCAAGGTGACCGTCGCGTGGATCACTGTGGCCAGATTGTTGCGGTCGAGGTAGGGAACCATCTGTTGCACCAGCCAAAGATGGTAAAATGCTGACTTCACAGTGGCTGCCACCTGGGCCTCCATTGTTAAGGAGGCATCCAGGAGCACCCCCAAACTCCTAACCCTCGGCAAAGGAACCAATGGTGCCTCGTCGAAGGGCGGGAGTGGGAGTCCCAGCCCCAGACCGGTCCGACTCAGGCCCAGGACCTCTGTCTTCGCTGGGTTTAGCTTCAGCCGGCTCCGCCTGAGCCAACCAGCCACGGCTGGCAACGCCCTATTTAGGTCATCAGGACTAGAGCCCACAACTCCGGCCAATCTGGGTGAGGGGGCGCGTATAGATGTTGAACAACATCGGGAACAGTACCACCCCCTGAGGCACCCCACACTCAAGAGAATGCCTCTGGGACTGCTGGTCCCCAATCACCACCCTCTGTCCCCGACCTTGGAGAAAAGAGGCGAACCATTGAAGGGCAAGCCCCTGAATCCCCAAGTTGGCGAGGCAGCGGGTCAGCAGCTGATGGTCGACCATATCGAATGCGGCTGACAGATCTAACAACAGCAATGCTGCCACACTGCCTCAATCCAGATGCCTTCAGAGGTCGTCAGTCAGGGCGACCAGCACTGTCTCCGTTCCATGGCCCGGGCGAAAGCCAGACTGGAAGGGATCCAGGACTGAAGCATTCTCCAGAAAGCCCTGAAACTGCAGCACCACTGCCTTCTGTATCAGTTTGCCCAAATAGGGCAAATTGGACACCGGCCGATAGTTGGCCAATTCAGCCGGGTCCAAAGATGGCTTTTTTAGGAGAGGGTGGACTATCGCCTCCTTGAGTGCTCCGAGGAATCGGCCCTCGGTGAGGTACCTGTTGATAATCTTCCTCAGAGCACCTCAAAACCCCTGGTCTGCCTTAATGAGGCAGGAGGGGCACGGATCAAGGGCGCATGTGGTTGGGCGCACAGAGACCACTGCATCCAAGCTGAGCGGGCTGAAGCTCTCTAAACCCAGGACCGAAGGCATGCAAGGGGCCTCAAGTTCACTCACTGTCTCAATCTTGGCGGGGAGGTTGCGTTGGAACGTCAGGACTTTTTCTGCAAAATAGCTCGCAAAAGCCTCACAGCCAATATCCAATTCCCTATCGTTTTGCCTGCCCTGTGGCAGGTCCATTAGCGTCCAAATCGTACTAAATAATTGGGCCGGGCGAGAGCTCGCAGATGCAATCTCGACTGCAAAAAAATCCTTCTTGGCCACCTTGACTGCCATCTCATAGGCTCTCATAAACATCTCATAGGCTCTTGATGCTTCGTCGCGAGCACAACGCCACCGTCTCTCTAGTCGTCTCAGTTCTCGTTTCATCTGCCGCAGCTCCTGGGTATACCAAGGAGCCCGCTTCTGATGAGCCCGGAGAGGACGCCTGGGAGCGATCTCATCGATGGCTGTGGAAAGCCGGACATACCAGTCCTCAACTAGCTCATCCAACAAGCTGCCAGGGGATCTTGGATCCCGCAATGCCCTCTGGAGCCGCATGGGGTCCAACTGGGCCTGTGGGCGAGCATAAATCAGCTCTCATAAATCAGCGCATGCTTGCACTGCCACAGTGCGACTTGTTCTGGAGTGTGCCACTTGTTCTCGTGGCAAACAAGAACCTCCCAAGACAGTTCACTTTCCCTGAGATTCTCTGGGAGAGTCTGACTGCTGGGTGGCTGCCTGCTTGACTACCTTAAGTGCTGCTGGCTGGGTTTCCCCATTGGAAACAATGGAGGTAATGGGGGTAACCTGTTTTGGATGCCCATAGAATTAGGCCCATTGGTCCAATTGCTTTGAGACGTGGAGGTGTATGTGGGGAGAGGCTCCTGAAGCTACCCGGAAAATTTGGAGCCTCTCCCTCAAACCTCCTCCCCCCAGAGCTACTAACAGCACCATGGGGAAAAAGTAACTTTTTCCCCATCACAGAGAACAATGGAGGGGTTGGGGGCAACCTGTTTGGGGGCCCATAGAATTGGACCCCTTGGTCCAATATTTTTGAAACGTGGTGGGTATCTTGGGGAGAGGCTCCAACAGCTATCCTGTGAGTTTGGAGCCTCTTCCTCAAACCCCCTCCTCTCCATTGACTTCAATGGCCCATAGGATATAATGGGGCCGAATTGCTACCAAATTTCTTTCATTCCCTCCTTTCCTTTTCTCCTTTTCCTCTTTCCCACCTTCTTCTTCTTCTCTTTTTTCCTCCTTTCCCTGTTTCCCTCTTTCTTCCCTTCTCTCTCTTTCTTTCCTTCCTTCCTTCTTTCCTTCTCTTTCTTTCCCTCTTTCCTTCTCTCTACTCTTTCCTTCCCTCTTTCCTCCTTCTGTGGCCCAACTCTAGTGAGAAGGGGTTTAAACTTTAAACCCCTTCTCTCTTCCCTCCCCCACCCAGGCCAGCTGAGGAAGGGAAGGGGAGGCTTTCGAAGATGCCTCTCCCCCTTTTGCTTCCCCTTCTGACATCACTTCTGGTTTCAGTAATCTGATTTCCGTTCTTTATTTGTCTTTTAGGTAAAAATCCTGCTTGATCTTTATGCATTGTTTTTGACAACATTTTTTTAAATCTTTCAGCTATTATCAAAGTGAAAATTTTATAATCCACATTTAATAGTGAAATCGATCTGTAGTTCTTAATTTCTTTTTCATCAGAGTTTTGTTTCTGTATTAAAGAAATTATTGCATCTTTCCATGAATCCAGTATTTCTTCATTCTTCATAACATTACAGATATCTTTTAAATGAGGCAATAATTGTTCTTCAATATAAAGTAAGATTCTATTGGGAGTCCATCCGGTCCTGGTGCTTTACATTTATTTTGCCGTCTCAATGCCTCCACCAATTCCATCATTGCAATTGGCTGGTTAAATATTTTTCTTTGGTCTTCTGTAAATATCTTCGGCTGATATGTTTCTAGGTAGCCCTTTATTTGTTCTATATTTATATCTGCTTTCCTATAAAGATTTTTATAGAAATTTTCTACTATAATTTTCATCTCTTGAAGTTTGTTTGTTTCTGGTCCATCTTGCCTGTTTAAAACTTTTATATAAGATTTCTCTTTTTGGTGTCAAATTTTACAGGCAAGCCATCTTGTTGGTTTATTAACATTCTCAAAGAAGTTTTGCTTGGCAAATGCCAGTTTTTTAGCTAATTAATGTGTAAGTGCACACTTCATTTTATGTTGTAAGAGCTTAAGTTTGGATTTCGTATCTGGAGAGTTAAAATTTGCCATCATTTTCCTTTCTTGAATCTGAATTTCTTTTTTAAGGTTAGTGTATTCTTGTTTCTTTTGTTTATTTATTCAAGCAGATTCTTTTATCAATTGTCCTCTGGCGAATGCCTTAAAGGCATCCCATACCACTTTTATGGGCATATTAGGTTGAATATTTTCTTTTAAAAAGAACTGGAGATCTTTCATTTTTTTTTTTACAAATTTGTCATTTTTCAAAAGAGATATATTCAGTGTCCATCTGCTTTTAGGTCTCATTTCTTGTAATTCTAAAGTAATGGGTTTATGATCTGCATAGGTTCCAGCTTTAATCTCTGTTTCCAATAAATCTTTGATAACCGTACTTGAAATCCAGCACATATCCAATCTATACCATGAATCATGTCTAGCTGAAAAGTATGTATATTGTTGTTTATTGGGATTTCTTACCCTACAAGCGTCCACTAATTTCAGTTCTTCCATAAGTTGACATAAAATAGGTGGAAATACATTATCTCCTCTCTTCTTCCCCAAGATATTTGTTTTCCTGTCTTCCTTTTTGTCAAAAACTGTATTGTAATCCCCGTTGCAAATTTGTCCACTTGGAAGTCCTGTTGGGTAATCAGGCTTTGTAATCTTCTGTAAAAAATTTCTTGGTGTTGATTTGGGGAATAGATATTTACAATAAGCATTCTTTTCATTTGTCTTTGTATTGCAACCATTAAAATTCTTCCATCTTATGATGCATATATTTGTCCAGGCTGTAGATGGTCTCTTACAAGTGTATCTACTCCTCTTTTCTTTTTCTCCTTGTCTGATGCTATAAAAGTTTTCCCAAGTCCTTTTACTTGTAAATGTTTTTCATCCCCTTTTTAATGTGTATCTCTTGAAGATATATTATATCCAGCTTTTGTCATCTGCCTGTTTTCAATCTCTCTCTGCCCTGGGAGTGTTACCACTTTAAATAGGACTGGGCTGCACGATAAGCATCTGGCAACCAGTTCCTTAACAAGATTCCAGCATTGGAATTGATTTTTGAGTCTGCCTGCATCTTCCAGTGTCGGGGAAGCCAGGCTGCCCTAAGAGTTGGAGGCTGAATGCCCTGCTGGTACAAACCACATTACGTGATGAAGCATCATGGGCATGTGAAACCTTACATTGCATTCCATTCTTTGATTGCAGGAGTTTCCTCCCACCCTTTGTAATAAGTGCATTGACCTGTGCGAAGTCATTGTCATTTGAAAGGTGGGTTTTTAGGACTGGAACTATCGTATAATGTGTATAATGTAAATTACAAATGACTGAAGTCTGTTCTTTGCAAATTTGTCCTTTAATATTTCTTACCAAGTGATTATCCCTCTGTTCTTGCTAACAGCGAGCCATGTGATTTTATTTGTTTTCATACGATGTTTTGGTTGAGAGAAGGGAAGCAGAAGGAATCTTTGCCTGGGGGCCCACAGGGCTCCTGGATGCCCTCGCCTTTGCCCCCACCTTAGCAGTTGTAACCGGAGTGTCACATTGTTGTTCCCAAGAGCCGACCTCTGCCCAGGTTTTTTTTCCTGTTAACTGCACTCTCAAAGTGAACTATCACTAATGTGGGCCAAGCAGGGCTCTTTTTGTAGCAGGAACTCCTTTGCATATTAAGTGACACACCCCTAACGTAGTCAATCCTTCAAGAGCTTACAGAGCTCTTCTTACAGGGAGTAAGAAAACAGCCTCCATTCCTGAGGACTGGAAATCTGCCTCCATTCCTGAGGACTGGAAGGTAGCTAATGTCACTCCCATCTTTAAAAAGGGCTCCAGGGGAGATCCAGGAAATTACAGGCCAGTCAGTCTGACATCGATACTGGGTAAGTTGGTGGAAACTGTTATTAAGGAAGGAATTAGTCGGCACATTGATGAACAAAAACTATTGAGGCAGACTCAGCATGGGTTCTGTAAGGGAAGATCTTGTGTCACTAACCTGTTAGTGTTTTTTGAGGAGTGAACAAACATGTGGACAAGGGGGACCCAATAGATATGATTTACCTTGACTTCCGGAAAGCTTTTGATACAGTTCCTCATCAAAGGCTCCTAAGTAAGCTCAATAGTCATGGGATAAAAGGACAAGTCCTCTTGTGGATCAAAAACTGGCTTATAAATAGAAAACAGAGAGTGAGTATAAATGGGAAACTTTCTCTGTGGAGGGTGGTAAGCAGTGGGGTACCACAGGGATCAGTACTCGGTCCGATGCTTTTTAACTTGTTTATTAATGATTTAGAATTGGGCGTAAGCAGTGAAGTGGCTAAATTTGCAGATGACACAAAGTTGTTCTGGGTGGTGAAAACCAGGGAGGAGTGTGAGGCACCCCCAAGGGATCTGTCGAGGATGGGTGAGTGGGCGTCAATGTGGCAAATGGAGTTCAATGTGGCCAAGTGCAAAATGATGCACATTGGAGCCAAAAATCCTAAATATAAATACATGTTGATGGGGTCTGAACTGGTAGAGACAGACCAAGAGAGAGATCTTGGAGTCATAGTAGATAACTCAATGAAAATGTCTAGACAGTGTGTAGCTGCAATAAAGAAGGCCAGCGCTATGCTGGGGATTATTAGGAAGGGAATTGAAAACAAATCAGCCAGTATCATCATGCCCCTGTATAAATCATTGGTGTGACCTCATTTGGAATACTGTGTACAGTTCTGGTCACCACATCTCAAAAAGGATATTATAGCATTGGAAAAAGTGCAGAGAAGGGCAACTAGAATGATAAAAGGGTTGGAACACCTTCCCTATGAAGAAAGGTTAAAACGCTTGGGGCTCTTTTAGCTTGGAGAAACGACAGCTGAGGGGTGACATGATTGAGGTTTATAAGATTATGAATGAGATTGAGCAGGTTGAGAAAGAAGTACTTTTCTCCCTTTCTCACAACACAAGAACTCGTGGGCACTCCATGAAATTGCTGAGCAGTCGGGTTAGAACAGATAAAAGGAAATACTTCTTCACCCAAAGAGTGATTAACATATGGAATTCACTGCCACAGGAGGTGGTGGCAGCTACAAGCATGGACAGTTTCAAGAGGGAATTAGATAAACATATGGAGCAGAAGTCCATCAGTGGCTATTAGCCACAGGGTATAGATGGGAACTCTCAGTCTGGGGCAGGTGATGCACTCTATTCTTGGTGCTGGAGGGGGTAGCAGTGGAAGGGCTTCTAGTATCCTGGCCCCACTGCTGGACCTCCTGATGGCACCTGGTATATTTTGGCCGCTGTGTGACAGAGATGGGCCATTGGCCTGATTCAACATTGGCTTCTCTTATGTTCTTATGTTCTTATGTTCTTAGCCCTGGAGCCAACCATATGTCCTCCCACAAAACTATGCGGCACCTTGATACAATGCAACTGACTAATTTTATTTTGAAGTCCTCAACAGACTCAGTAATGGAATTAAACCATATGATATATCAACACGATATTGCCTTTAAAGGAAAATTTTAAAATGTTTTAATTTAAAACAGCTATTCTGATGCCTTTTCTGGTTAGTTTCTTTTGCTTCTAAAATCCATTTTTATTCAAGGAGAGGATATGCCTTAATGTGAAATCCATATGCTCTTCATTGTAAAACATCAAATTAAGCTGCCACACTGCAGATTATTTAAACAACTCCAGTAAGTAGGTCACTCGGTAATTTACTCTTGGTTTATTAGGGGGCTCCTAAATGAAAGGAGTGTTGCTGCTGTATTTGTTAGACAGCAGCTGGAGAGCTATACCACTGGGGCGGGGCAGTCCCCTGGCTGGGAAAATGTGCTCTTTTGTCAAGCCGTGACTTGAAGGAGAAAATGGGAGTCTCCCTTTAAAAGCAAAAAACAAAAAATAAAACCTCACAAATTTGTGCCATGGGCAAGAACAGCTTAGATAAGGCTTCAGCTGAAAGGATAGAGCAAGCCTACAAAATCTAGAAGATGAAACAAATGACTCATTTGGATTACATGTGTGTATGTGTAGAGCAGCTTATGAGTTAAAAGGAAATTAAAATTTTCCCTCCTCCCTTACGGAAAACTGTCCTCATTATGTTGCAGTTTTGACAGGTAGAAAAGCGGAATGATTAACTCTTTCTTGGTAAACTGGAATGTTCCTCTGGGGCCAGGCCTTGGGAAACTCTGCTTGTGAAATAAACTCCAATTTCTGACTATCCTCACTGGAAATTCTTTCTGGTTCTCAGCTGTACTACAGGAATTTTAAAGAGGAAGGCTATCAACAGAAGGCAATTTCATTATATAACTGAGGCAAATCAGCAAAAAAGATTGTGTGTTAAAGTGGATGGCTGCTGCAGGGCATGAGAGAAAGGGGAAAGGAGAAAATAAAAACAATGCCCTCCTAGTAGGTCTCAGACACCCTTGCCGTGCAATGTTACTTTTCTTCTGAGTGCAGAAAATGCACAGTCCATGTCCACATTGTCAGAAAAGAGCAGGAAGCTGGAAGAGAGATAACGCAGTGACCCTTCAAAGAGGTGCAGGATAACTCAGCCATCAACACTGCTTCCAGCCCTGCGCAGACCTCCAAAATTCTGATCATGCCAACAATCTCACCCATCTGCTATGGCTGAGTCTGTTGCACAGTTTAGTTCCCCAAAGGCAAATTTCAAACCAGAGCACATCAACTCTAAGTCTTACAATTCACTGATGAAAACATAGTCATTGGGTCGCGTTCAGACCGCGCCGTTTGAGCCGTTTTCGGCACGGCTCAGAAACGGCTTTTACCTGCGCGTTCACACGCCCAACATCTGCCCACCGTCCCCAGCCGTCGCTTCTGGAGCAAACCCCTTTAGTATTTTGACACCACTTACCCAAGTGGTGTTTTCCATGATTCTCCGTTTCAAGCCGCACTTTTCCCTGTCTGATCGCTCCATCCAGCCACTTCCGGGTGCTTCAACCCCCCTCCCCTCTGGGAAGCTGCCTCCGGCTTCCGGCTTCAGTCCGCCATTTGTTTTTTTCCTTAGCGGTGTGCGCTTGAGCGGAGCTCCGCACTTAAGTTAAAAAAGAAAAGCTTCACTGGTGCCTAGTTTAGGCATTTAGAGGAGTCCGGGATCTCGGGGAGGCCATTTTAAAAAGGAGTCTTCATTTAAACTTTAAAAGGACCTGTTGAGATTGCTCTTCTGCGCACGCGCCAAACTTCCTGTTCGGGAGAGGGCTGCCTGTGCGCATGCTCAAAGGAGAGGAAACCCCCCCCCACCTGCAGGAGGACGGCGGGGAGCTTGGAAGGAGGAGGTGAGTCTGATCGCGATTCTCCAGTTTAAAAAAACGCATCGTGCCGGAGCAGTTTAAACCGCTCCAGCACGCTGTCTAAACGCACCCATTGTCTAAGCACCTGAGAAAAGAGGTTAGTTCAGATAAAGACTAGAAAAGGGAGAGGGTTACAAGTCAATACTCAAAGCACAGGTATATAGTGTAAACTAATTATTGCTGACTGGTGATCTCAGAGGCCCATGAGTAAATAAAGAATCTGCAGTTGGTAGCAGTTACTGGTTTATGGTGGCTTTACTACCAGCACAAAATCTGGAATACTTAACCTGTCCTCTTACCTGCGAATAGACTAGCTATTTAAATAACCAGGAAAGTTCTCAAGGGGCCACTGTCCTGGAAGGGCCAAGAACCAAGGGCAGCCCAGCCCAGAAGCTCCCTCAGCACTGCAAGAGTCACTGGACTCAGGCCTTTCAGCAGCAGCAATGGTCATTATCAGCTCACCGTTGCATTCTCCTGCCCAGCCACCAGAGGCAGTGGGTGAGCTGATGCCCATCATTAGTGCAGCTCTCTGGGTGGGCATTGCTGACTTGCAGAATGGCTGGGGCCACTCCACTTGCCTTGCTTTGGGGGCATTTAACCTTCCTGGTTTTCCCTGCTCTGCCCATTCTTATGCTGGGTATGCCATTTAAAGACTAAAGGCTGGTAGGGATGCCAGCCTCCAGGTGGGACCTGGGGATCCCCAAGAATTACAGCTCATTTCCAGATAACAGAGATCAGTTCTGCTGGAGAAAATGGATGCTTTGGAGGGTAGACTCTATGGCATTGTATCCCTCTGAGGTCCCTGGTCTCCCCAAACTCCACCCTCAAATCTCCAGGAGTCTCCCAACCCAGACCTGGGAGGCAGCAGTTTGTCTGCTTTTGAAAAAGCCATCACTACGGTCCTGGCCAACTACTGGCCAGTATTGAACTTACTGTTCCTAG
>JAPDNY010000003.1:102111401-102426897 GCA_029375565.1 Gekko gecko | reverse complement strand
CCGTAGTGAAAACTAAGGAGTCTTAATGAGGAAAATAAGCTCCTAGTGGTTAAATAAGAAATACACATTCCTCTCCCTTAGAAATTATACCCTGCTGGAGAAGGAGCCTGGTTTAGGGGATTTAGTGTGTGCCAGGAGTGTTTATTGGACTAATGGATGTTCAAAAATCAAACTAAGGCACAGGAGAGTACCTAAGAAACCCACACAAAAACTGGCTGTCTAAAGCAGCATAAGGGTTGCGTTTGGAGAGAGAGTGACTTGTACTGTGAAATCTGAAGTGACTGATTGTAAAGGAACTAACCTAAAGCTGAAGTATACCATCTGCAACTACATATCCACAAGCATCAAAGTTTTCCCTTGTACATATATTTCCTGCCTGACTTTGTAAATAAATTCTTCAGTTGGTTTTACTGTTCCAAGTTGCATGTGCCTCAGTATCTTACAGTATCTGACAAAGTTAAACAGTAAGCTTCATCCTACAAAAAAGCAGTATTCATGAAAAGCCCCAGAGACTATAAGTGGCTTGATTTTTGACAGAAGGATGAACTGTGTGGTTTCCTGGGTTGAAAGAGGCTGACAGACAGTGTCAGTGGAAAATAAGACTGCTCCAGCCTGAGCAAGGTTAAAGGAATCAAACCCTACATACTCATAAATAAAGGGATTCGTCACATGCTGTTATCTGCCCCTCTGATTTCAGCTTTTCATCTTCTCCCCCCTCCCTGCAGCCACGACCTAGGAAAAGTGCAGTCTTTCTCCACAGTGGGGACCCAAGCAGCTCACATCATTATCCTCTCCCCCTTTCAAATTGCACAACAACCCTGTGAGGTAGGTTACGCTGAAAGTTTGTGAGTGGTCTGAAATAACCCAATCAGCTTCCATAGGAAGAACCTGGGTCTGGCAGACCCTGCTCTAAAGTACTAACTGCTACATCACACTGACTGTCATAGGGGGCCATCTCAGCAGGGTAGAATGACACAGAGTCCACCAGGAGAACTGCTCTCTGCCATCTGCAGAGCAGTTGTAATTCTGAGTGATCTCCAGCCCTCATTTGGAGATTGGCAACAGTGGTTCCCCAGGAGGAAACAGCTGGTTTGGAGTGTGAAGTCTATGGCATTCTACCTGTCTGAGATCCCACCCCTCCTCAAACCCCTCCAAGGTTCCACCTCTCAAATCTCCAGGAACTTCCTAACCTGGAGTTGGCAACCCTATCTCCTTCCCAGCCAACCATCAACCTACTGTTATCTGTCTCTCTGACTTCAGCTTTCCATCTCCCCCACACACATGCCACCTAGGAAAAGTACAGTCTTTCTCCACAGTGGAGACCCAAGCAGGAGAGAAGTGACCTCAGCAGGGTATAATGACACAGTGTCCACCCTGCAAAGCAGCCATTTTCTCTAGGGGAGCTGATCTCTGCCATTTGGAAAGCAGTTTTAATTCTGAGTGATTTCTAGCCCTCACCTGCAGATTGGCAGCAATGGTTCCTCAGGAGAAAATAACTGCTTTGGAGGGTGGACTCTATGGCATTCTATTCAGCTGAGGCCTCTCCCCTCCCCAAGCTCTGGCTTTCATAGACTCCACCACAAAATCTCCAGGAATTTCCCGACCTGGAGCTGGCAACCCTAGTCAGGACTGGCCCCAATGAGTTCCCCACAAAGGCCTGGAAAGGACCTCCTGTCTTTGCCTTTTTACTGAGAGAACCAAGCTTGGTTGCCTAGCAACAGCCACTGATGGAAAAGTTAGTTCCACAGGAGCCAAGCAGAAGTGTCTTTGTCAGGAGAAACAGCCATTTTGGCAATTTATTCTGTCAGGGAAGAGTGTCCAGGCTGGCAGTGGGCAGGGGAGAGGAGCAGACCCAGCACCTAGCCAATGGCACGTGAGTACTCTTGTCTGGTGGTTGATGGAGTGCACAGCACAGCCAATGGGAGAGCTGGAAAGTGCCAATATGTAGGACAATTATGTATGTACAAGAGGCGGGACCCGCGATATTCGCGGGGGGAGGGAGTACTCCAGCCGCCAAGCTCCCCCTCCCTCCCCCCAGCAGCGGCGGTGGCAGCGGCAAGGCCCGCCGGCCCGCCGAGATTCCCCCTCCCCAGCAGCAGCGGAGGGGCAGCGAGGCTAGCCGGCCCGCCAAGCCTCCCCTCCCACCCACCCTCCCAAGCAGCAGGGCGGCAGTGGCGGCGGGAGGCCGGCCGGCCCGCCAAGCCTCCCCCTCCCTCCCACCCACCCACCCACCCAAGCAACAGGGCAGCGGCGGGGAGGGAGGCCGGCCGGCCGGCCCGCTCCCGCCTCCCCAGCCTCCCCCTCCCCACCCACGCACCCAAGCAACAGGGCGGCGGGGGGAGGCCGGCCGGCCCGCCAAGCCTCCCCCTCCTTCCCTCCCTTTCAAGCGGCGTGGCGGCAGCGGTGGCGGGGGGGGAGGCCGGCTGGCTGGCCCGCCAAGCTTCACCCTCCCTCCCCAGCGGCGAGGCCGGCTGCTCGCCAAGCCTCCCCCTTCCTCCCTCCCCAGCAGCAGAAGCGAGGCCGGCTGGCCCGCCAAGCCTTCTCCCACCCTCCCATCCCGGCGGCAACGGCCAGTTTGTAGAGCGTTCCCTGCGCATGCGCAGGGAGGACTCTTTTACTTTTTTGGGGATTTAAAGATCCCTGTATAATTTTTTAAACTTTTTAGATTTTTCTGCACACGTGGGGACTGCCCCACGTGCGCAGGAATATCTCCCTGCCCCCCAGGTGCCCCCGATGTGCGGATTTAGATATCCGCACATAGGGGGCCACTTGGGAATTAGATATATAGATGTATGTATGTATGTATGTATGTATGTATGTATGTATGTATGATAACCAGTTCCTTGAATTGAGCCCATTGACTGATAGGTAATGAAATATTTGCAGAATGGGATTAATAGACTTATTTTGCCTAGCTCCTTGCTGGGCATCTCCTTTGCCACATGGGCTTGACTGAACACCTCATTCCTTGCCTGGCATGGGGCTGGGCCAGACTGTGTGCCTTGTTCCTCATCCCATGCAGGACCTGGACCATTGGCTCATAGGTCCAGAATGGTCGCCCCCAGGCTATTGGCACGGTGACTCTTCCCAGTGGTCTTGATAGTCAATCCACCCCTGCACATCATTCAATTTCCTGGTGGGTTTATAAATTATGCAATTGAATCCCACAGTCTATTGATGTGGCTGCAGCTATGTATGAACAATACCAAAGCTGCCATTCCGCTCTGAAAAATTAGAAGCTTCAGAGCAACCACTAAGGATATTCAATAGACAGGGATTAGGGTTACCAACTCCAGTTTGGAAAATTCCTGGATATTTTGGTTTGGAACCTGTGTAGGGTGGAGTTTGGGTAAAGGAAGGAGCTCAGTGGGGTATAATGCTATGGAGTCTATCCTCTAAAGCAGCCATTTCTCTCATTTTCTCTAAGTCTGGAGATCAGTTGTAATTCTGGAAGATCCCTAGGCCCCACCTGAGTGTTGGCAGCCCTAACAGGGATTGAGGCATTGATGGAGGAAGAATTCCTGAAGATAAAGACATTTGATTGTAAGAAAACCTCTGTTCAGTCTGACAAAAGTTAGCTTACAGAACATTTCAAATTATGTCTCCCACATGATGGGTAATAGCTCAGTGGCAAAGCACATGTTTTGCATTTCTACTTCAGTTCCTGGTATTGCCAGCTGACGGATCAGAGCAGGTGTGTATGTGGGGGGAACCTGTTGTACAGACTGCTGAACCACAACATAAGATGTGTGAAGTGCATTGCACTCCCTAATGCTCTGCATAAATGTTGGTTTTTATTGCTACTACTAAGTATGTATTAGGTGAATCTTTCCATGGCATAGAGTAAAGGATGATCACCTGCTAATGTCTGCAGTTCAAGTGACTGTTAAGGCATAGGAGAAAAAACGGATAACTCCACTCTTTCCCCAGCATTCTTAGCAGGGCTTTTGGGGTGGGGGTGGGGAAGAGGTGCCGGAAATCTCAAGAAGAAAATGGAATTCTTGATCTGTATACGGAAAACTCATGAACTTTTAAACATTTTAAAAAGGATTTCGTCGAAGGGGTTCCGGAACTCTGTTCTGGCACATTCCCCCCAGAAGAAAAGCCCCAATTCCTGGTAAGGGTGCCACAATTAAACTGAAACACTGTGGGTCACTTCTAGCCTGCTTCCACATCAGTTTTACACCCAAATGGAGAACAGCATGTTTCCGCAGTTTTTGGGAGTTCCTAAAAATTTGATGCTCATTCTTTGTACAGCTTTTAGGGCTAATGATGCTTTTTTTGTTGTTTAAACTGAAGGGAATGCAAGCCTCTTTTGGTCTGGTGTAAACAGGAAAATTGAGGGAGGGGGAGTCCTGTGGGCAGAACTTGGAAGCCCTATGTATAGCCAATAAAGGGAGTGTGGAGGAGCTAAGTACTACATTACTGCCCCTTATTAGACCTTTGAGCATAGGGTTGTGAGGCTGCAGACTAGGAAGATTTAGAGGCATGAACTGGTGCATTGGTGTGATGCCAGTCTGTTGATGTCTGGAAGTGACATCATGGGACACACTGGATAAAATCATAGAGTTTTTGCAAATCCTTGAGCATCTGCAGCAGGGGTACCATTTTGCAGCTTCATGTGGAACCAGCCCTAGAGTATACATGTGTGTGGTTATAGGTTATTTCTCCTGTGGGTTTCATTTTTATCATTCCTAACAGTTCAGAACAATATGGCTCATTGTGTCAGGGGCAATAATGACTGTCTTCCCAATATTAGTAACCTCACCAGCACAAGAAGCGGAATGGCCAGGGATAATGTTCTACCACAGTGTAAGATCGGAGAAATGGCAAAGGGGTTCTGAGAGAGGAGAGAATGTGGCACATGGTTTTCAGAAGAGATCATAGCTAGCATGTGGCATTCAGGTTTTTTGTAATGTAAGAAGGGGTATGTTTCTCTTCCATTATTTCAAAAATGTGTATGACCCAAATCAATTTGGTAACTATTACCAATGGGCTGAGCATGCCAAGTGTTCATTATTTCCTTTCTTCTGCTTTTACTGACCACTTCTCCAGTACAAAATGTGGGGCGGGCAGTTTTGCTTAGAGTTTGTGAGTTTGCTTAGAGAGCATGACTCTCCCATATATTAACTAGATGCCTCGTCAGTCTCCTTGATGGAGAATGCAAAAGATGCTTACTTAAAACAACAAAAGTGTGGCATGCAAATACTTGGTTACCCAGCCCTTGAATCCTGTGTGCCTGTGTTTTAGGGGGAAGGGAGAACCAATGAAAAGAATGGAAACAAAGTCATCTCCCAGTATACACAGATAATCTGCTTGCCTGTAATAACTACAGGAGCACAGAGGTCAACTGCACACATTATACTGTTATCAGGGGTGTGTTACGGACCCACATAGTTTATCTTGGTATTCTTGGTACTTGGAGGGGCAACAGTGGGAGGGCTTCTAGTGTCCTGGCCCCACTGCTGGACCGCCTGATGACACCTGGTATTTTGGGCCATTATGTGGCAGTGTTGGACTAGATGGGCCATTGGCCTGATCCATCATTGTCTTCTCTTATGTTCTTATATCTACCAAAATGGTAACATTTCCAGTTGTTACCTGGCTTTTCTAAATTATACATGTATTACAGATATAAGCAGTTTGAGGAGCCATGGCCAGCCGCAGTTCTGTTCCTCCTGTACCTTTAGTTCACAAGTGGTTGAAAGAGACTGTTAGGTGGCTTACATGCATTCATTTCAATAGCATTTGCTCAGGTGAACTTTCCAGTGGATTATGTCCTTGGAATACTGCTGGTATGAGGTGTCTGTTGTCGATTGGCTTGTTTCCTTTTGGTAAAATTAATCGAGATTTGTAGAATATGGAAACTTAAAACACTTTGGATACTAGTTGCTGTAGATTTTCTGGGTTGTGTGGCCATGGTCTTGGCACTGTAGGACCTGACATTTCACCAGTAGCTGTGACTGGCATCCTCAGAGGTATAACACAGAAAGATGGATTACTCTCTGTGTCAAGGTGAGAAGAAAAATGGTAGGCAGGTAATTTATATCTACTCCAGAAGGTGGGGTAGGGCTGAGTTCTCCAGGCTATGAGTTTCCCAGGTGGGAGTTCCCCAGGCTATGAACATGCTAATGGAGGAGTTTTCCTGAGGAGGTTCTTTTGTCTATGGATTGTTTCCTGAGGAGGTTTCCTGTTTCCTGAGGAGGTTCTTTTGTATGTGGATACTATTTGCATCATTCCATTCATTTAAGAGGAATGGAATTATGCTGTTAGGTTTTCTGATTAGAAGTTTAAAGGGAGATTTCTAGAACTAAAATTAATGTAAGGTTATATTCTCAAGTAATTCTCCATTTCCAGATTGCTATAAAGCAATCACATTGGGAGAATATATACATTTGAACACCGGTAAGAAATGCAGAGTTATGAAGATTTGCTTCAGAATCCTTTTCCATATTCATACACTATTTGCTTACTTCTTTTATTTATAGTCTTCTGTTCTCAATTAGAATCCAAGCGGTTTACACTGTGTAAGCCAGTGCGTCTAACGAGCAAAGCAATAGGAACAGGATTACAAAAATTTGAAACAAAGCAAAAAGATTATTAGACATGATATGTTAAACAATGCAGGAAATAATATTATTGGGTTTAGGTAAAGGTAAAACTAAAGGTTTTCCTTGCTCAAAAACCAGTTGTATCCAACTTTAGGGTTGCAGTGCTCATCTCCGTTTCCAAGCTGAAGAGCCAGTACTGTCTGAAGACATCTCTGCGGTCATGTAGCCAGCATGACTAAACACCGAGGTGCATGGAACACCGAAGTGGTACCTATTTATCTACTTGCAATTTCTTGCTTTTGAACTGCTGAGTTGGCAGGAGCTGGGACTAGAGACAGGAGCTCACTCTGTCTTGAGGCACTGGGGTCTCGAACTGCTGAACTACCAGCCTTCCAGCTTATAGTTCACTGTCTTAACCAATTGAACCACCACAGCTCCATTATTGGACTATCAGTCTGAAGGTCTCTTGGTTTGATCCCCAAGGGGAGAAGAATTTTTCCTTTTTCCGGCTCTCATTTGTCTGCCGCTTCACAAAGCGCTCTTGAGCCATCCATGGGCAGCCGTGGCTCACCACCCCATTTTTGTGGCTATCCAAGGCTGGATAAGGTCCCCCCAAAGTCCTTTCCTAATTCAGAGCGGGATTGCCAATATTTCAACCAATCTTGTCCTTTATACTCCGAAAACGGTTTTATCACTTCGGCAGGCACAATCCACATTGGCTTTTCTTCAGGAAAAAACTTTTATACTTAATCCATGTGTCAAAAAGGGTCCTTCTAATATAATGATGTTTAAAAAAATTGTCCATTTTTGACTTGCCATAGTAAAGATATGCATGCCAACCAAACCTACAATCATGTCCTTCCAATGCCAACAGTTTCCTGTTTTCCAAAGTAACCCATTGTTCTAACCAGGTCAAACAGACCGCATCATGACAGAGTCTAAAGTTTGGTAATTGAGGCTTCCGGTCAGAGTAAAATGGCAAACTGATGCACCCCTGCGAATGAGCGGGGTGGACGGCGGCTTCTTCCGACCGTTTGGGCAGTTTTACTGTCCAATGCAGCATCGCCAGGCAGGGGGGTGACAGGCAAGCAACAAGGTCCAAGTAAGAGTTGAGATCGGCATCCACAAGTCCCGAAGGGGGTTTGTTTACGCTTTGAACTCCTCTCAGAAGCGGGTGTTTGCAAGTCAGCACTAAAGAAGCTAGCCGAGCTGAAGAATCAGCTTAAATTCGCCATTTCCCAATCTCTTAAGAAACGATCTACCATTGGAATCTAAGAGAAGCGATGCGAAGTCCCAAGATAAACATTTAAGGTAACCGAAACGATTTGCTTATCGGGGAGAAGATATAACGAGATTTGAACAAGGCAGTTAAGCGCATAAGGCTTTAAGCTGTATAATCGATCCATCGTTAAAATCAGAAGAGTTCGTTAAAGCACTAAAAACGGATTAAATTGACTTTGTTTAACATTCCTGCGGTTAGAGACTGAGCGATAAGCGTATGAGCGAATGCGACTGGAAAGATCATGAGACAAAGGTGTAACATTTAACTGTGTCCGGCTGAAACCTGAATTTGGCTAGAGAGTGTGTTGGAGGACCGAAAGAAAGGCTGACCGGATGTGTTTCCGGTAGGACATTGTTAACGTGGGACTGGAAACAGGAAGTTTAGAGAGAGCCTACTCTAGCCAAGAAAATCATAGAGAAATTGTGCCCGCCATTTTGTGGAGGACTGAATTTTAAAGCGTATTTTTAAGATGAAATAGACTGTCTATAAGAGCAAAAAAAAGTGGAATTTGAAGGGAAGTGAGAAAACAATCGAAGTGTACTGACAAATTTTCAAAACGGAATCAAAACTCAGACAGAGAGCGGCGTCAGCTACAAGTCCAGGTATGTTGTCTAAGGACAAGAAAGAATGGCAGGTAGCAATAGAAGCAATGGAGAAGCGCATGCTCGAAGCGATCCAAGGTATGATGAAACAAATGGACAAGCAGTTTGAGGCGAAAATGGAAAAACAGCTGGAACAGTTGGAAGAAGTTCAGGAAAAAAATGTGGCAGCCTTGAGAGAGCTAGTACTTGCGGAAGTGGCAGAGTTTAAAAAAGAAGTGGAAAATACAAGTAACCAAGTTAAAGCTTTGGCTACAAAATCAACTGAAATGGTGGAAAAGACACAAGACTTGGAAAAGAAAATTGAAGTGAATTCACAAAGCAACCGGAATCTTGAGGCAGTTGTGGAATATAAAGCAATGTCAAATCATCTGAGACTGAGAGGAATAGAAGAAAGTGGGAGAAGATATACATACTGAAGTGATAGCAACTTTGACTGAACACTTGGGAGAAGATCAGGGGGAGTTAGATCAGAATTTTGATCTTGTATACAGAGTGAATTCTGCTTATGCACAAAGAAAAAATCTACCAAGAGATATAATCATTCAATTTGTGACAAGGAAAATGAAAGAGGATGTATTCAAGAAGCAGTTCACTCAGCCACTGGAAATTGATGGTAAAAAGATAATAATAATGAAGGAACTCCCAAGGTCCATTTTGCAGGACAGAAAGAAATATAAGAAGTTGGTGGATAAGCTGAAACAGCTGAATATCAGATTCAGATGGGAGATACCACAAGGACTGTCCTTTACGTATAATTCAAAAAGATATACGATCAAATCACCGGGGGATATGTATAGGTTCAAAGCCGAAAATTCTGAAGATTACAAATTGTTATCATGGAATGTAAACGGACTTAACTCACCTAACAAAAGAAAAGTAGTGAATTATTGGCCACAAAAGCAGAAATCTAATATCATCTGTCTACAAGAAACTCATATAAAAAGTCGGGATAATAAATATTTGATTAACAAAAAATTGGGAGAAGAATTTTATTCTTTGGCAGAGAAAAAAAATAAAGGAGTTGTGACTTATGTAAATAAAAAATTGGAACCCAAACAAGTTTTTACAGATAAAGAAGGGAGAGATGTGGCTGTTGAGATCACATTACTGCAAAAAAGGACACTGGTTGTTAATTTGTACGCTCCTAATGGAGCCAAAGAGAACTTTTTTAAGGATTTGTTGAGGGAATTGGACCAAG
This sequence comes from Gekko gecko, assembly GCA_029375565.1. Classification (NCBI taxonomy): domain Eukaryota; kingdom Metazoa; phylum Chordata; class Lepidosauria; order Squamata; family Gekkonidae; genus Gekko; species Gekko gecko. The sequence continues at coordinate 102,417,264 of JAPDNY010000003.1, read as the reverse complement.
TGCATTATGACCATATAATTCTAGCTGGAGATTTTAATAGTACTGTTAATAATAAATTGGACAGACAATCACAAAAGGGTGATGAGAAGATTGGAAAGCTATCCCAAATTTTTTTAAAACTGATTGAACAAGAAAAGTTGGAAGATGTATGGAGAAAATGGAATCCAAAAATTAAAGACTTTACTTTTTATTCCAACAGACACAGATCCTTCTCAAGAATAGATATGATTTGGATGTCGAGTGAAATTGCATTAAAAACCCAGAAGATGGAAATTTTGCCAAAGACTAATTCAGATCACAACCCGTTAATTTGGATATCAAAAGAAAAAGTTAAACAATACCACTGGAGAATTAATGAAGATTTATTGGATAAGACAAAATTAGTAGAGACATTGCGGAAAGAAACTCCATTTTTTTTCAAATGAATATAAACCAAGAGGTTAATATACAGACAGTCTGGGATGCTTACAAATCGGTGATGAGAGGAGTATTGATTTCAATGAATGCTGCCAACAAGAAAAATAATTTGAAACAACAGAAAGAGTTGCAGGAAAAAATTCAACAAAAAGAAAATGAGTTGAAACAGAGACCAGGCAAAAAGAAACTTCTTAAGAAAATTCAAATCTTACAAGAACAATTAAAGGTGATATTAAATAGAGAACTTTATTGGAGCTTAAAGAAATTGCAGCAAAAATCTTTTGAAGGATCAAATAAGCCAGGGAAGTATTTGGCGTGGCAATTGAAAAACCGAAGGGAGAGAAGGACAATAACCAAGATAATGGAAGAAGGTAAAGAAATTGTTGACATGAATGGAATAAAAAGAGCCTTCTTCAAATATTATGCAAAATTATTTCAAAAAAAGAATATTGATCCAACGAAAATTAAAAAGTATTTGGACAAAGTAACTTTACCTGAGATGGATAGTAATACTAAAGATATGCTGAATGGTCCAATACAGAAAGAAGAAATATATAAAGCAATAGAAGACGCCAAATTAGGGAAAGCTCCAGGACCAGATGGATTTACTGTAAAATTTTATAAAAAATTAAAGGAGGAGCTGACCCCGATTATGGAACTTCTAATTAATGAAATTCAGCGGACTAATTCAATACCAGAATCTTGGAAAGAAGCCAACATATCACTCATACCCAAGGAATGACAAGATTTGACAGACGTAAAAAATTATAGACCAATTTCACTACTAAATAATGATTATAAATTGTTTGCCAAAGTTATTTTGGAAAGATTGAAGACTTATTTAAAAGATGTCATTAGAGAAGAACAAGCTGTTTTTTAACCAAACAGACGAATTAGAGACAACTTAACGATTGTGATTGATGCAATAGAGTACTATGATAAACATCCAGAAAAAGAAGTTGTCTTTCTGTTCTTGGATGCAGAAAAAGCCTTCAACAATTTAAACTGGGAATTTATGCTTCAAGTGTTTGATAGAATGGACATTGGGCAGCCCTTTTCAAACATGATTAGGGCTGTATATTGTGAACAAAATGCATCACTGAATGTGAATAAAGAGTTGACGGAATACTTTAAAGTCCAAAAAGGGACAAGACAAGGATGTCCATTATCTCCTTTACTATTTATTTGGATTTTGGAAGTGATGCTAAATAAAATAAAAGAAGACAAAGATATAAAAGGACTTACAATTGGAAGTTTTGAGTATAAATACAGAGCTTTTGCAGACGATGTAATGTTCATAATTGAAGATCCAGTAATGAATGTACCATTATTGATGGAAAGGATCAAAGAATTTGGAGATGTGACTGGATTTTATGTGAATAAGAATAAAACAAAGTTACTTTGTAAAAATATGATAAAAGAAAACCAACTGGACTTACAAGAAAAAATCCAATGTGAAGTAGTGAAGAAAACTAGATACTTGGGAATAGAGGTTACAGCAAAAAATATAGACGTTTAAGAATAATTATGAAAAGACCTGGAATAAAATCCAACATGATAAAAAATGGAATACTTTGAATTTATCACTTTTGGGCAGAGTCTCAGTAGTCAAAATGAACATTCTACCTCGTCTGTTATTCTTATTTCAGATGATCCCAATTGTGAAGGACTGTAAAGTGTTGAATCTATGGCAAAAAGAAATCTCAAAGTTTGTGTGGGCGGGAAAGAAACCAAGGATTAAAATGAAAATTCTCTGTGATGCCAAAGAAAAGGGAGGTTTTCAACTCCCTAATTTTAGACTATATCATGATGTGGTGTGTCTGGCATGGCTGGAACAATGGATTAATTTGGAGAATAGAAAGCTGTTGGCACTAAAAGGACATGATCGGAAATTTGGTTGGCACGCCTATTGATGGTATGAGAAGTCCAAAGTCGATAATCTTTTCAAACACCACTTCGTACGGAGATCACTATTCATGACATGGATGAGATACAAATGTTAATGGGGGCGGGGCATCGTTGGAAGCCGGGGGGATTTTCTTTTTTCAGAAAAGAATATGTTATGAATTGGTTGCTGAATATGTAACATGCTACTATATCCTGTTAATAAATTTTCTTTTAAAGTTTGGTAATTGAAAACCTCCTCTTTCCTTTGCATCACATAAAGTATTCATTTTAATTCTTGGTTTTTTCCCTGCCCACACAAATTTAGAGATATCCTTTTGCCAACAATTAAATACCTTCACATCTTTTACAATAGGAATTGTCTGAAATAAAAACATGAGACGTGGCAGGATGTTCATTTTAACCACTGAAATTCTGCCCAGCAAGGATAAATTGAGTCTATCCCATTTTTCCATATCTTTTAACACATGGGCCCACAGTCTTTCATAGTTATTTTTAAAGAGATCAATGTTCTTGTCAAATCTATGCCTAGGTATTTAGTTTTTCTCACTACTTCACAGCCTGTAAGTCTCTGCAACTCCATTTGTTTAGGGCTCGTCATGTTTTTACACATTACTTTGGATTCCTGTTTATTTACATAAAAACCTGCTAGGTCTCCTAATTCTTTTATTTTCTGTAGTAAAAACGGTATGGTTTTCAGTGGTTCCTCTGCTATAAACATAACATCATCTGCAAAGGCTCTACACTTGCATGTAAATCCTTTTGTAGTCAGGCCTTTAATTTCTTTATCTTCATTAATGTTCCGAAGCAGAACCTCTAGAATCCATATAAACAATAATGGAGAAAGTGGGCAACCTTGCCTTGTTCCTTTTTGCACTTTAAAAGAAAATACTGAGAGAGATACAAATTTTACAAGACCAATTAAATGTTATATTGAATCAAGAAGTTTACTGGAATTTAAAGAAACTTCAACAAAAATCTTTTGAAGGAGCTAATAAACCAGGAAGATATTTAGCTTGGCAACTTAAGAAAAGAAAAGAAAGAAAGATCATAAGCAAACTTGTGACAGGAGATAAAGAAATAGTGGACTGCAAAGGGATAAAGAGAGAATTTTTTAAATATTATGCAAAAGTCTTCCATGCAAATCCGACAGATCAAGTGAAAGTCCAGAAATACTTGCAGAATTTAAAAATGGCTGGCCCTGTTGGAGAAATGAAAGAAATGCTTAACAACCCCATTACTAGAGAAGAAATTTATAAAGCGATTGAAGATGTCAAATTGGGAAAAGCTCCAGGCCCGGATGGCTTTTCAGCCAAATTTTACAAAAAATTAAAAGAGGAGATAGCCCCTGTTTTTCAAACTTTGTCAAATGAAATCAGAGATACGGGGAAAATACCAGATTCGTGGAAGGAAGCAACCATCTCTCCGATTCCAAAAGAAGCACAAGATTTAACAAATGTGAAGAACTATAGACCAATTTCGTTACTGAACAGTGATTATAAGTTATTTGCCAAAATCATAGCTGAGAGACTAAAAACATATTTCAGAGACTTAATTGCGGGAGAACAAGCTGGATTTCTACCTGATAGACAAATAAGGGATAACATCAGGTTGGTTGTAGATGCGATTGAATACTACGATAAACATCCAGAAAAGGAGGTTGGTTTTTTCTTTGTGGACGCAGAAAAAGCGTTTGATAATTTGAACTGGGATTTCATGTTTAAAGTTATGGAAAAAATGAATATCGGTGAGCCTTTCTTGAAAGGCAATATATTCTGAACAAAAAGCAAAGATAGTGGTCAACAATGAAACAACGGATTTTTTTAAAGTTCAACGCCGGGAAGTTGCTTTCGTTTTTAGGCAAGGAGAGAGAGAACAGCTCAAATACACCCGGAGCACTGTCAGAATCAAGGCAGAGCCGTGGTGCTGAAGCTATAGTGCTTAGCTTTGCAATCCAAAGGGTGATGGTTCAAGACCTGAGAAAGGACCCAATGGCCAAGCTGGCTAGAAAGTGCTTACTTTACCTGGCGAGCCCCGCAACAGGAAAAAAAGTTTAAACGGGCCTCAGTTTTGCCGCTTATGTGCTAAGCGGACCCTCTTAAAGGGAGAGACCTCCAGAAGGAATAGCCCAGCCCCTAGCATAATGGGAAAGCCTGCTGTGCCATTTTTACACACAAGTCGACCACAGCATGCATTATTAGGCAACACCTACATATTATCCCCTGGTCATTTCCACAGGAGGCTGCAAGAGGACCACCTCCACATCTGGAACAGGTAAGTATGTCAATCCTTATGGGGATAATATTATTCTTGACAGGGCAGGTAACTGCCTCCTCACCCCCTAGTCACAACGCCACATTACACAGGTGGAAGTGTGTGGGATCCCATATACCCAGGAGATACCTGACCTGTGTCCTGACAGGGCAGGAGAAAACGCATATACTCCCTCCAAGAACCTACAAGTCCAAAACCCACCAGGAGATACACATGTGCTCTCCCTCACTGCTAATAAACTGCACCAGTGAGGCTACTGGCCAAAAGGTACAGCTCTGCCCCTCTGGGCAGAACACCATAGACGAAATGGTGTACATGCTTTGCGGGGTCAAGTATCCAAACCTGCCACCCCCTGACATAGAGGAAGACTCCACCTGTGAAGTGGCCCAGGTCTCTGCAGCAGTATGGAGCATAGGAGACCTATTAAAAATTATAGTGGCAATTGGCTTCCACCTCTTTTTAGACGGGGATAGAGATCTCCCAGTCGTCCTGACTGATCCTTCAGGCCACAACCAGAGCCTCCCTGGCCTCACCTGGAACCCTTTAAACTGGTCTATGAATATCATGCAATTGGCCCAACAAGGCTCTCCAGACTGGGCTGTCAGTCTGACAGGATCCCCTTGCCCCAACAACTCCAAGGAACTTAGTTTTAACTCTATTGGCCTTTTGACCTTCCGGGCCACCCACCAAGAAGGTAGCTATACCCTTCTCATAGGAGAAGGCAATCAAACTGTACTGAGGTTTGATCCCTTAATTCAGAATGTAGACCCACTACTCAAGTTAGGCCACCCAGAGGCAGGCTGATGGCATGGCGAGACACACGCACTCGAGCGTGTGGTGATCTTCTGATCTTTAAAGGGGTCCTTTGATCATCAAAAGGACCCCCTGCTGTCCCGGGAAGGGACTGGCAGCTGCAAGGGGCTTTGATCTGAAACCCTGTGTGAGTTGCAACTCACAGGGTGGGCTGGATCGCCCCCAACGCGGGATTAAAGTTTGGGCTCAGTTTGTCTGAGCAAAGCCAATGCTCCTGCATTGGATGGGGGGAGAGTAACCTTACCGACAGAGCGCTTCTGTGAGTATCCATGACAGAAACTGTATCGTTTGAAAGGGCGATTTAAAATCATTAGCCGTAAGAAGTAGCATAGTGGGGAGGGCTCTCCCCCCTGAAGAACAAACAGCTAGAAACTGAAAGGGAGCAAGTGGCGAGGTTGGAGTGGAAAGGGCGAGAGGGAAAGAGAACGCCATCTGAAAGCTACGAGCTGAAGAGGCTGAGGGGGAAGCGATTGGGCTTTAGAATGGTTTAACCTGGCTCTCAGTGGGTTTTGAGAAGGAACTTGGGTCTTCCTTTAAGCCTCTTTTAAAAAGTGAAAATCGGGACGGGAAGCAGTTTGCGGGCAGTGAGAACTGGAGAGGAATCCGTCCGGTGAGAGAGAGGCTTGGTGAAAATAAGAAGCTTTAAGGTGAAGGCGGCTGGCTGGAGACCCCTTTGCAGCGTGCTCAAATTTTAACCCTAATAGGGGTAGGGTAGAAGAATCGGAGAAACGGAGTAGAGGAGGCCCGCTTCATCGCACACTAATTTCTAACCCTTGCGGGCCAGGGTGGAAGAGTAAGAGAGTAAGAGAACGAGGGAAGAGAGTCTGCTACACCCTCAATTTTTGCTGCGATCGTTATTGGTAAATGAGGCGGGAGAGAAGGATGGACTCTGTTTAAAGACCGCTGGATGAAAGAGCTTGGTTTGACAATAAGGAATTTGATTGTTGATTGACAGTGTGTCGGCTGGTCACTTCATTTGGCTTTAGTGGGCTATAGGGGGAGAATAAAGGAGGAGGAAGGTGGGCAAGGCAGTCTTCCTGGGAAAATTGCCAACAGGAGGTCTGTTTTGGTGAATAGACGGGAGGATAGTGAAAATAATTTCTGGGGACTTTGTCAACAAATAAGATACATTGGTACCTGTTTTAATTTTCTCTGAGATGGAAGTTCTGGGAACGGAGCCAGAAGGACTGCGTTGTTCTCAAACACTGGATAAGTGTAAAGAGCAAATAAAAAATTGTGAATATTCTCTGTGCATGTTAAGAGTGGGGATTTGGAAGTGGTGAAAAATAGATAAATATGGCCAGTGGAGGACCAAGGAAACAGTCTCTGGTTTCTCCAGGGGCTACTAGCTCTGCTACAGGGAATTTGGGGGGCACAGGCCAGAAAGAACCCCAGAAAGAAATGCAGGCGGTAGTGCAAGCCACTATCCTGAGCACAATTAATGATGTCATAGAACCGATCAAGGTCAGCATGGAAGAAATCCGGAATTCTGTCCCACAAGCTATTCAGGAAGTAAGAGATATGATCCCCCAAGCGGCGGTCCCGTAATGACATTACGGAGCAGTTCACCAAGAGTCTACAGTTGTTGCAGAAACAAATAGCCGATAATACTACAAAAATTGTGACACTAAGTAATACAGTGGAGGAAGTGGAGACAAAAACGAGACAAGTGGAAAGGAAGGCTCAAGAAAATGAAGAAAAACAATCGCTATTGGAGCAAGATGTGATGAGACTACAGGTGGAGAGGGCGGCGTTTGTTCTGAGGTTTCAAAACATCCTGGAGGAAAAAGAGGAAGATCTGAATTTGAAGATGTCAGAACTTCTGGCAAATCATTTACAGTTTGAGGATATAAATGAAGTAGCAAAAGAGATTGATGTGGCTTTCAGAATGAATTCGGCCTACGCAAGAAGATTTAAAGTGCCCAGGGAGGTACAGGTGCGGTTCCACAAACGGGCTGTCAGAGATAAGATACTAAAAGAAGTAAATGCTGTACTGTTGAGGATAGGACAAGAAGAAGTTAAAGTTTTAAAAGAGATACCCTGGAGAGTGAGGGAGAAGAGAAGGGCGTACTCAGACTTAATGGCACTGTTGAGAGCCAATAACATCACCTACAGGTGGATTTTGCCAGAGGGGGTCTTCTTTAACTTTGAGGGAAAGAGATTCAGAATCACCACTGTTTTTAAGGCTAAAGATTTCTTAGAGATGTATGGCATGGAGATGTCGTATGACCAAGAAGAAAAAGAGGAGAGAGAAGAGGGAGAGGTGGAAAGGGAAGGGGAATCCCAACTCCAGGGAGCAACAGCATCAGCTCCCTCCGCCAAACTTCAAAGACCAAGAAGATTTAGATTGAGATCTCCAATTGTGACAAGGCAAAAAACAAAAGGTGGAAAGGAACACAGACAGACACAGAACCTAGATGGATAAAAAGAAGTTGAAAATAATTTCGGTGAATGTCAATGCCTTAAATGGACCCCAGAAAAGAAGAAGGATATTTCATCATTTGAAGAAACATAAAGCGGATATAACATGTATTCAAGAAACCCATATTGAGAGGAATGAGGAAAGACATCTGAATTATAAAGGGCTAGGCAAAGTATTTGCGGCAATGGATAAAGAAAAGAAGAAACGTGGAGTGGCCATCTACATTAAGGAGCACTTACAACCAGAGTTAATATCCGCTTCAGAGGATGGGAGAATAGTGATGGTGGCAGTTCAAAGACAAAATAAAAAGGTTTTAATTGTGAATATTTATGCCCCGAATCAAAATCAGGAAAAATTCTATGGTAAGCTTTTGACTTTGATAGCTAAACAGGACTTTCAAGAGCTTTGTTTGATTGGCAATTTTAACGCGGTTTTTGATAACAGATGGGATCGGAAGGCGAATAGCCATAAGAAGAAGCTAAAAGGTAATGAATTTACTAATTCACTTTTGCAGATTATAGAGGAGTGGCGTTTAGTGGATGTCTGGAGAATAAGAAATCCCAAAAAGCAGCAATACACGTTCTATTTGGCAAGGCATGATTCCTGGTCTAGACTGGATATGTGTTGGATGTCATCCTCAATGGCGAGGGATTTTCAGGAGGCGAAAATTGAAGCAGGCATATTTGCTGATCATAATCCGATAACGGTGGAACTACAGGGAATAAATTGCAGAAGTAGATGGACATTGAATCCCTTCTTACTTAAGGATAGTAAGGTGGTAAGAAGTTTGCAAACAGAATTCATGTTCTTCTTTAAGGAGAATATCACCCCAGGCATTGCGAGGCGGGCGGTATGGGATGCGTTTAAGGCCTTTGCCAGAGGACTTTTAATGAAGGAAGTGGCAAGGAAGAACAGGGAAAGAAACAAAGAATATTTTAACCTGAAGAGAGAAATACTGGAACAAGAGAAGCAGGAAATGGAGAGTGGAGGAGATTTGGATAGGAAAGTGAAAATTAAGTTTCTCACGCACAGGATGAATTGCTTATTGACAGCAGAAATGGCAAAGAAGGTAAGATATGCTAAGCAAAACTATTTTGAGAATGTTAATAAACCTACTAGATGCCTGGCCTGTCAAGTGAGAAAGCAGTCGAAAAGGACACTGATAAAATCATTGAGAGACAAAAATGGGGTGGAACAAAATGGAATTGAAGATTTAAAGAAGATTGTGGAGGATTTTTATAAGAAACTTTATGCAAGTGAGAAAATAACTAGAGAAAAAATATCCCTGTATTTGCAAGAGCGTACGATGCAAAGGTTTTCAGAGGGAGACCAGAAGATTTTAAATCAATCTATTACTATGATGGAGATGGTGGAGGCCCTGAAAAGGCAGAATAAAGGGAAATCACCAGGGACGGATGGTTTACCGGTGGAGTTTTACATAACTTTTGAAGAAATACTGCTTCCACAGCTGCATGAAGTCTATAAGAAAACTTGGGAAGGAGAGGAAGTCCCAGATACGTGGAGGGAAGCCCTAATCTCTCTGATACACAAACAAGATACAGAAGGGAACGATGTTAAAAACTATAGACCGATCTCCTTGTTAAATGTGGATTATAAAATATTTGCTTCTATCATGGCAGATAGATTGAAGTGTGTTTTGGCAAAAGTAATTCATAAAGATCAGTCTAGATTTCTGCCGAAAAGACAGATAAAACACAATGTAAGGTGGCTACTGAACGTGTTGGAATATTATGAAGCTCATCCAGAAAAAGAGATGGCGGTGATTTTTGTAGACGCGGAGAAGGCCTTTGATAACTTGGATTGGACATTTATAATAGAGACATTTAAAAAGGCCAGAGCGGGAGAATGATTCACTCAAGCAATTCAAGCAATTTATTCAAAGCAAAAAGCAGCTGTTATGGTAAATTGGGAACGGACTGAACAATTTCAGATACAAAAGGGTATGAGGCAGGGCTGCCCTCTCTCACCATTGCTTTACATATTTGCTTTGGAAGTAGTGACAGAGGAGATAAGACAAAATCCAGAAGTGAAGGGTCTAAAGGTGCACAGAGAACAATTTAAATTACTGGCTTATGCGGACGATCTGGCATTCATTTTGGAGGAACCCAGATCCTCAATTGTGGAGCTAAATAAGCTTTTGAAAGACTATGGGCAAGTGGCAGGTTTGAAAATTAACTTAGCTAAAACCAAAATCTTAACTAAAAATATGACACTAGAGCAAAGAGAGTGCTTGCAAGAAGAATCGGGATATAAACTCTGTGTGAAGGCAAAATATCTAGGAATCCAACTGAAGAACAGATGCAGTTCGCTGCAAGAAGATAATTATAGGGAACTATTAAGGGCAACGAAGCAAGACTTGGAACAATGGAAGAATTTAAAGCTATCCCTAATTGGAAGAATTGCTCTGATAAAGATGAACATTTTACCAAGATGGATTTTCTTGTTTCAAACGATTCCTGTGTTGAAAAACCTGGCAATATTGAAGGAGTTGGAGCAAATTACCACCAAATTTGTGTGGCAAGGGAAGAGAGCAAGAATTAGGCTTAAAGTATTACAAGATTCGAAAGAAACAGATGGACTTGCCCTGCCCAATTGGACATTGTATTATAAAGCCAGAGCGTTGGCCTGGATTAAGGAATGGGTGATGTTGGAAGACAGAAGACTATTGAAACTGGAAGGCTACGATCTTCTGGAAGGTTGGCACGCTTTTCTGTGGGACGAGAAAGTGGCAGCACGCAAATACTTTAAACAGCACTGGATACGAGATGCACTTGGAAGAGTATGGGAGACCATCTGAAGAAGGTGGTTTACCAAAACTTCAAGGTTGGTGGCTCCAGTAGAAGCTGTGACTTTGCCTAGGCTATACTGTGAAGACCCCCCACAAAGGTATCTGGACATTATTAATGCGAAGGGGGAGTTGGACTTGGATGATGATATCAGTTGGTGGCACAGAGTGCAGATCCAGTCAAGATATAAAAAAGATAAGAAAGTAGGGTTTGAGAAATCTTTAACAGATATGGAGAAAATTCTGTATGAACCAGAAGAGAAATTTATTAAAAAAATGTATGCACTGTTGTTGGCTGACTATATGGCAGATGAAATGGTGAAAAATAACATGATTCAATGGGAAATGAACTTTGGTTATAATATTGAGCTGGAACAATGGGACCAAATATGGAAAATAAATGTAAAAATAACCAGGGCGGTCCCATATAGAGAAAACATGTATAAAATGCTGTATAGGTGGTATATCACGCCAGATAAGCTGGTGAAGTATGATGAAAAATGTTCTAATAAGTGCTGGAAATGTAATGCTAAAGTTGGGTCCTTTTATCATATGTGGTGGATATGTGAAGTTACAAAAAAATATTAGATATGGGTGCATAGAATGATGCAGAGAATTATAAAAGGTACTCTTGTGTTTAAGCCAGAGGTGTTATTGCTGGGTATACTGCCAAAGGAGGTGCAGAGAGAGGAGAGATATTTGTTAATGCAACTGCGGCTGGGATTCTGTATGCAAAGTATTGGCGGTCTACAGTGGTTCCAACAAAACAAGAACTGATTGAGAAGATTATGGAAGTAGCAGAAATGGACAAACTGACTTTGATGTTGAAAGGGTATGATGAATCAGCCTTTATAAACACGTGGCAATGCTTTTATAACTGGTATGACCAGAGACAGAAGGATGGAGAGAAACAATAATGGTTTGAACATTGAATATTATTAGTTTTGTGTTAAATTAGAAGTGGATAAGATAGAATGATAGAATTGGTGGATACAGAAGTAAAAGAAGGTAACACTTAGGTCGGTAAGGGGGAGGGAATCTAACTGGGTGATTTGCTTTGGGAAATTTACCCCCCGTGAATGTTGAATGTTGTATTTTGTGGGTGTTGTGTAGTGTTAAGGTTTTGTATTGTGTATTGTATTGTATTGTATTGTTTGTGATTGTATTTTGTGTTGTGGTCTGTTTTGTTGTTATGTCATTGTCTTAAAAATAATAAAAATGCCTCTTTTAGGGGCGCTTAAAAAAAAAAAAAGTTGGGCCACCCAGTGATAGGCTCCCACACTCTTTAATCAAAGGGAGACTGTTTTAATTCAGCCTCAGATGGCAGTGAAAAAGGTCAAGGTCAGTCTGACCAATCTAGGAACTTCCTTCCACCCAGCTTGTATTCCCTTTCTCCAGCCAACCCAGCAAAGCTGGGACAACTGGTTGGTACTATGGGAGAGGGAAGACTACCCTAGATGCCCCAAAAGAGGCCTGTCCGACTGGATTGCCCCAGTAGGAGCAGGAATGGCAGTCCTCGATGCAGCAAATATAGAAGTTATAGCCAGCAAGGCCTCAAGAGTCTCCTCGGATATGTCTAAAATGAGCAAACCTATCATCCTTTGACCTCCTCTTAGAAATGCAGCACTCCACCAACCCCCTTTTAGTGGCTTGGGAACAGATCATGGAAAAGGACTTTAGCACCCTCCTAGGAGGCATTCAGTCCCTACAGAGAAACATTTCTCTGGCCCTCGCCTGTGCCCAAGCCCAAACCTTGAACATAGTAACTGCCATGAGTATGATTAAACAGGCCATGACTGGCAACATTCCTTTAGAGGTCAAAGGCCTCCTTAAAGAAAATCTTACTAAGAGCGAAATAGCCCTGGAGCAATGGTGGTCCCTAGCCAATGCCTCTTATGATACCAACACCCAGGCCCTGAACTTAGTCATAGTCACCGTACTTGCAAAGGAGACATTTTCCGCCTACCCCGTGGTCCCCCTGGGCCTACAGGCAGACCCCCAAACTATCCTATATGCCAGAGACAGTAACCGGTGGGCCAGAGCCACCCCCACTGGATGGCAAACAATTAATGTAGAAGGCTGTACCCATAGGGAAAGTTTAGGCTTCATTTGTGAAGACCAGGCCTTAGAGCCACACCACCCTTGTTTGGCTCCTAGGAAAGGCACAGAGGGCAAGTGCCAATTTGACGTTGCTGAAGAGGTGTCCTCGACTGTAATCTATGTTGGGAGAGCATGTGTCTGTGTTAGAACAGCCTGCGATTATGTGTACCTGAACATGCAACGAATCCAGCGTATGCTTCCAATGGTTAACAGGTGCTTTGCAACATAACCACCATCAGTGGGTGTGATTTTCAATTTACCACTCCCCTGTGGACCCAGCAGGAGATGTTCCTCTCCCCTAGACTCCCTCACCCCAGTGCCACTGGGAATGGGCCTGGAGACATTGCGCAGTCTGCTCACCCATCCTGATTTGCACAAGAAACTGGTGCAAATCAAGGAGGCCGGAGACCAGGCCTCACTCACAGTATCCCACAATGGCGCCACCAAAGCAGACCTGGCCGTGGACATTAAAAGCGCGGGGGGCCACGCATGGTGGGAGGTGTTTCTTGGATGGTCCCCGTCCGCGACGAGCCTATTAAACATGGCCCTCCACCCCATTGTGGTGCTCTTTGGGGCCCAAATTGTCTTAGCCATAGCCTTGATCTGCATAAGTGTGTGGGTCAAAAAGCAGGTCAGGAAGATAGGAAACATGGCCAGGGTGGCCCAGTACTCTGCCCATGACCACTCCAACTGCATAGGCCCTAGGCCTTAATACCCCCTTGAGCCCCGCTGCCCCATTGCCCCTGCAGAAGGCCCCAATTCCCCTCTCTGGCCCTATAGTCTTGTATCTCTTTGTGTGTTGCATTGTATGATCAAATCTATTTTTGAACTGAGGAAAGGGTGGGCCGCATTAGGCCCTAGTAAAAAATTATGGTGGAAAACCATTGCCCGAGCTCAATGCCTCCCAGGGGACAGGATGGAACATTGCTGGCTTGCACGCCCCACTTCGGGAAGGCGTCCTTGATACTCTACAGGTGAACTGCAGAGGGTTCAGCAATAGCTCCTACTATCATACCATGGAGACTCAGTAGCTTCACCGCCAGCGTAGGGTCGAGTGAGACAGTGTCTGGACGACCCATTACCTCCTCCTGAGGACGCCATTGGTTTCAAAGGCTCTGAGTTTAGGGCAATGTGATAGACAGAATGAAAGTGCAGGCCCAGCTGTCTCCAGCCGGAGTTTTTTGCCTGTCCCGCCTCTATTGGACCAAGCAAAAGAGCTCGGTAGGCCATGACCTGCCCAAAGCATCCGAGGCCTACCCAAACTCAGTTCACCTTCTTTTTGGTCATGCTGAGTGTCCAGCCCCCACGCAAACCTACCCCAACTGATGTGGAATACTCAGGTCTGAATGGACCACCCAGCAGGACCCTTTTAAATTACATTTTTATGAAATTTTCCCCGTTTTTGATAAAATGAAGATTCTTACCCATCATGTGCAGGGTGTGTGTACATTTGCATGCACGCCACCACCTGACCTGGAGTAGGGGCACGTTCCGGCCTTGCCATATGTGCCTCACAAACCATTATGCACATGCCCTCCAGTTCTCAAGGGGGGGAACACAGAGAGATCTTCTTCCAGGCATTTTTGTTTTTTTTTCTCTTTCTTTTGTGTATGGTATCTCTGTTTTTATAACTGCCAAAGGGTAGGGACCCCCCGAAGAGGGTCCCAGATTAAAATGGCTACTCTTGGACAGAGTCCCCGTGGAGGCGCTAAGGCCCCCTACTAAAAAGGGGAAGATCCCCTATCTCAGACCCCTAAACTCAGCGCCTGTGCAACCCAACAGGACACACATCCTGTGTGGGAGGTGCTGAGCTCGGATGGGAGTCTGAGGTGGATGTCAGCAATAGATACCGGGGTCTGTCCAGCCATAGCCAAGTGCTAGCCCACTACCCCCTTGCCAGTCACAGTGACACCTAAAGGACCCTGTGGTTGGTGGCTGGCATGATCTCGAGGGAGGCCCACTATCACCCAGCTCTCAGGAAGCAAGTTTTAAGACTTCTAGGCGCCCCCTATAAGTGTGTGCCCCCCCATTTCTTGGGTACCCATAGGTCTTCACAGCAAGCGGGGGCCGCTCCTCCCCCTATGCAGATAAGCCTCCCCCTCCCATTGCGGTGGTATAAGCCAACTCCCGCCAGGGTGAAAGACAAGGTATCCCAAGGACTCAGCCGAGGGAGAAGTGCCCTGACACAAACGGAGCCTTTCTCTTTGGTAGTCTCTCCAAATCCACCCATGGGCATGTGCTCGTGTAGAAAGGGGTGCAATGAGATCTATTCTTTCAACCAACAAAGGGGGGCTGAAGAGCCCGAGGTAGACATGTTACCGAACTGTGGGGTCTGCAAGGGCAGGGTAGACTAGGGAATCTGAGCTCCATGCATGGAAAGATTTGTAGAAAAATTCTTCACTGTGCATGATGTACAAAGAGTCTTCTACAAACCTCCCGTGTAATGGGCAATGGAACCTGGTTGACCCTACCAGAGAGCGCCAACAAAACTCTGCAGGTGCAGCCGCTAAGCTTGGCAGGCGCAGGGTTCGGAGGCACATAGACGCTGGGCGTGCAATCCTCCCTGCTCAGCAGGGGAGGGAACCCAGGTCTATCCCCAGTAATGCCGGGCTGTGTAGCCCACCACTTGATCATAGAATCATAGAATGTTAAGAGTTGGAAGGGACCTTGCAGGCCATCTAGTCCAACCCCCTGCACTCTGCAGGAACACAGCTGAAACCCCTACATACCTACACATACCCAAAAGATGGTTGTCCAGTCTCCTCTTGAAAACGTCCAGCGAAGGAGCATCCACCACCTCCCGAGGCAGTCTGTTCCACTGCTCAACCACTCTTACAGTCAGGAAGTTTCTCCTGATATTAAGCCGGTAACAACTCCCTTGTAATTTCCACCCATTAGATCTAGTCTTGCAATCCAGAGCAAGAGAGAATAGATCCACTCCATCTTCTACATGACAGCCCTTCAAATACTTGAAGACTGCAATCATGTCCCCTCTAAACCTTCTCTTCCCCAGGCTAAACATACCCAACTCACTCAGCCTTTCCTCATAAGACTTGGACTCCAACCCCTCACCATCCTGGTCGCCCTCCTCTGGACCCGCTCGAGTTTGTCAACATCCTTCCGAAAATGTGGTGCCCAAAACTGGACACAGTACTCCAGGTGGGGCCTGACCATAGCAGAATACAGCGGAACTACCACCTCCCATGATCTGGACACAATGCTTCTGCTAATGCATCCTAAGATTGCATTAGCTTTCTTCACAGCCGCATCACACTGCAGGCTCATGTTTAGCTTGTGATCAACCATAACACCTAGATCCCTTTCACATGTGCTGCTGTCAAGCCAAGTCCCTCCCATTCTATATCTGTGCCTTTGATTTTTTGTACCTAAGTGTAGGACTTTGCACTTATCTCTATTGAAATTCATTTTATTTGTCTCAGCCCACTGTCCCAGCCTATCAAGATCCTTCTGAATCCTGACTCTGTCTTTTTCAGAATTAGCAATCCCACCCAGCTTCGTGTCATCTGCAAATTTGATAAGCATCCCCTCTATGTCTTCATCCAGGTCATTTATAAAAACATTGAATAACACCGGGCCTAGGACCGAGCCCTGTGGTATTCCACTCGAGACTTCCCTCCACGTAGACGCAGAGCCATTTACGAGCACTCTTTGGGTACAATTTTTCAACCAACCATGAATCCACCCAACGGTTGCGCCATCCAGCCCACACTTAACCAGCTTATCCTCAAGGATATCAAGAGAAACTTTGTCAAATGCTTTACTGAAATCTAGATCAAGCCGGCTCAAGTCCCAGCGCCTCTACCTCAGCAGCCATCTTCCAGGGAACGGTGACCAAGCCCTGGGCTCCCAAAACCGATTTTAAACCACCCCCCCAGAGTGACACTGCCGACCGCAGGGTTGGTTCAGAAGAAGAGGCACCCATCGTGCCGCAATAGGGTGCAAAAGCCCCGTAGTGCCAAGAAACCTATCATGCCCCAAGGGTCCAAATTTGCATAGTCGCAAGCCCCTGGCCGCGAGATACCTCGCTTATCTCCGGCCGAGCCAAACCATATTAGGAGCGATCGGCCTGTCAATCATGTCCCCGGGAAGACACCACGGGGATCCATTCTATGGGGGGGGGGGTTTCTATTCTTTTGACTGTATTGTGTGAAGGTCCCCACAGGAAACCTTCTGATTAAAATGGGTACGCTTGATAACGTCCCCACGGAGCCGAATCTGGCCCCAGCTAAAAAGGAGGCGATCCCAGACTTCTGCGCCTCCAAACCCACGGCTCACCAAGCCTGGCGGCGTGATGGAACTGCCCAAGGCAGTGCCGGTTGCAGACCCCTGAGTTCGGAGGATGGACGAAAGGGACGAGTCCTCCCCCAAAGGGAAGATAGTCTGATTGATCTCAAGCTGCGGATGCGCTGCACTCAGACCTCATTCTAACACATGGTGATTTAGTTAGCAACCTTTAACTACACACCCAAAGTGACCACGGGTGACTACTATGCATGCCTGCTCTTTTCTACCTGCATTTACTTGCATACTGGCTCCAGCCACAGCAGTTAAAGGTAGAAACCATGTGCCCAGTGTGCTTTGGGAACTAGGGGGGGACCCTCCGCCCCGCTATGCAGATTACCCTCCTCCCCCTTGACCAGACTGACTCGTGTCTGAGCTGAGGGAGGATGAGAGCCGCCGAAGCGAACAGCCGAAGAAGATCGGGATTCCTCGAAGACCCCGAAGGCTGCCCGAAGAAGAGCTCAGTAGTTACTGTGTATAGAGTGCCTTCCTCTTGTTTTTATGAATGGAGTGCCTTCACGCCAAAAGGACTTTGCTGTGCTGCACGAGAGGAAGGACGAAGATATTGAATGTAATGAATTTTCTATGCTTATATGAATTAGCGCTTGTGCTTATTTTATGAATTTTGAAACTTTTAAAGCTACAGTGACTATGTTTAGTAGCGCCTGTGTTTTTATGATTATTTTAGCCTTCTCTTATTCGCACCTGAGTTTTTATGAATATTTTAACTTTCTTTATTAGCACCTAAGTTTTTAAGACGTATTTTAGCTTTATTTTATTAGCGGTTGTGTTTTTATTGAAAAATAATGATTTCTAAGGGTTATTTTATTAGCGGTTAAAGGTTTTAAGTCGATTTTAAGTCTATTTTAGCTTTCTTTATATAATGAATGTATTTTTAATATGAAATATGACTATAGAAATTAGATTCCAGGTCATGCTTGTCTGCCCCAGCTGTGTGGAGTGTTCCAATGGTAATTTGTCATTTTTGATAGGGTAGTTCTTTTTAAGTCCATCCCATTGTGAGAGTAGATAGTGGCACCTGGGTAGTAGCACCCTCAGAAGACAGACGACCTGACTGCCTCCGAGGGCATCCGTTCCTGAGTATGTGACCCTTTCACCTGATATCTCCAGGGTCTCAAGGGGGGGAAATGTTGCCCTGCAAGGCTTTTGAGCCTTTCTATGAACTGTAATAAAATAATAAACTGTACAAGTCTATGCAAAAGGGACTGAGCCACATGGTAGCCGCACCACGATGCCAGAAGAGACTGCACTTTAGGCAAGAAACATCCTCCTGACCTTTCCCAGCAGCTCCAGCGCTCAGCATAGGTTGCCAGCCCGTTTTTCCCAATGGAGAATGGAACAGCCCCAGTATACACTAAACACAGCACCATGCCTTGCTGAAGAACAAGGAGAAAGAACTCCAAAACCACCATTAAGAGTTCCTTCTAACTCATGCAGGCAGCCTCTTTCCCTCACCCCTCACCTACCTCACGTAGACTAGGCAGAGACTATTCATTGTTGCCTGGCAACTAATTGCTAGCCATCAGCAGCCTGGCTAAAGTCATCAAGAGGACAATGGAATCAGCCTGGTGATTCATCCTAGCTGCTACCAGGTGCCAGACATGAGTTAAGCTTCTAGCCCTCAATACTGACCACTCCTCAGTTCCACCTCCCCTACACCTTCCAACCAATAGGGTATTTTCAGGGATGGACTTACCAGGAGGTGTGACCAGGGGTTGTGACCAGCCCCCTCCCTCCTGCATATAAGGGGATGCCTGACCACAGGCTCTCTCTCTGCTCTACAACCCCTATCAAACCTTTGACCCTCTTATGTCCAGCTTGCTATCCCCAACCCCTGCCTCCA
Source organism: Gekko gecko (assembly GCA_029375565.1). NCBI lineage: Eukaryota > Metazoa > Chordata > Lepidosauria > Squamata > Gekkonidae > Gekko > Gekko gecko. The sequence goes on along the minus strand of JAPDNY010000003.1, from coordinate 102,398,361 downwards.
TCTTTAAACTCTGCAACCTGAGTTTCCAAGTGTTACCTGCTGGTCCAGGCCACGTGGCTCCCATTTTTCTATTTTTCCTTCCTCTCCATTTTTCCTGAGGAACACTCTGCATAACAGGACCAGTAAGTATTGCCCACCAACGATTACCTGCTAATGCAAATGTGCTATACTTTTCTCTGTATTTTCCTAGACTTGAGTAATTGTGTGTGAGACTGTGTATTGGTTGCTTGTGAAGAACTCCAGTAAAGGACTTTATTTTCAACCACATAAAGTTTCCTGGTCTGTTACCAACACCTCCCTGAGGGGCGGGACTTCTGTATACACAGATGTTCGCTCCCGCAGCCGATTGCCTATTGATAATCAATCATCTGCCCCCTATTATTATTAATAATTACAAGCAATCAGGCTAACAGTGGAAGCTTTAACTCTAGGTTTTTTTTCCAGCCCAAATAAATTTGTTAAGGTCTGCTTGCCATTCCTGTAATTTCTTCTTTTCAATATGGATTGTCATTGTCCTGAAGAAGAAAATGTATTTAGGTAACACAAAGCATTTTATTAAGTTAATTGAGTCATGTTTTAAGGTGTTCTTGATTTCTGTATGTGACTTACTGAAATTAGCTTGCGTTAACTCGTGCAATTGCAGAGGAATCTGGATGCCTAAATATCTCCATGTTTTAGTAGTATCTTGTAGCTTAAATTTCTCCCAGATTTCTTCTTTTAAATTTATTGGGTGCAGTAGAGTTTTCTCCTTCCTGAAATGTAGGCCTGAAATTTTTTCAAAGTCTTTGAGCAGTTGTAAAGTCTCTGAAAGAGAATTAAACGGTGAAGTGATATATAGTAAAATATCGTCAGCATATAAACTAAGTTTATGTTCTACTGTACCTATTTGGATTCCTTTGATAGTTGTGGTATGTCTAATAACTTCTGCAAAAGGTTCCAATAAATAAAAGTGGAGACAGAGGACAGCCCTGTCTAGTGCCTCTTTTCATCAAAATTGTGTCTGTTAACTCTTGATTTATTTTAATCTTGGTACTAAGTGCTCTGTATAACCATTGTGAATTGTTTCCGAATCCCATTGCCTTTAGCACTTCCTGTAGGTAATTCGTTTCCAAGCTGTCAAGTGCTTTCTCAACATCCAGTGACACTATCAGTGTTTCAATAGAATGGTTTTCACAATACGAGATTAAATTTAGAGTACGTCTCACATTATCAATAATATTCCGTTTTGGGAGAAAGCCAGACTGGTCTAAGTTTATATAGTCCAGGAGAACTGTTTTAAGTTTATTTGCAATGAACTTTGTAAAAATCTTGTTATCAGTGTTTAATAATGATATGGGTCTGTATGATTTGCATAAGGATGGATCCTTCGCAGGCTTTAAAATGAAGACCATTTCTGAGTTGCATCACGACTCACAAATTTTTCCAGTGTCAGAAATGCTTTTACATAAATTACTTAATGGTTCAACTAAATCTGTTTTAAAAGCTCTAAAAAACTCTGCAGGGAAACCATCAGGGCCAAATGTTGTGTTATTTTTCATTAGATTTATTGCATCCAGTATTTCCAAATTCATTATAGGGCTGTGCACATATTGCTTGTGTGACTCATCTTATATTTCAAGTATTGAACAATTGATTTGTTCTCTATATGTTTGGATTCATACAATTCTATGATTTTTTAAATTTCCTGGTTATTTGTAGAAATTTTTCCTTTTGTATCTCTAATTGCATGTATCTGTCTCATTGCTTTCATTTCTTTGGCTTTCCAGGAAAGCAGTTTCAGAGTCTTGGGGTTTTTGTTCCAATATCTTTGTTTTGTGTAGATTAAGTTCTTTTGTAGAAGATTAGCCACGGTTGTTTCTAGGATTTTCCGCTCTGCCATTAATCGTTGTAAGTCATTTTTGTGGCCAGTTTGTTTATGTATTGTTTCTAGTCTTTTAATATTATCATGTAACATATTAATATGGTTATTCTTCTCCTTCTTTAGGTGTGTGGAGCTAAAGATGCATTGGCCTCTTAACACAGCCTTCATCACGTCCCAAATGACTTGGTGGGATGTGTCATCAGGCTTATTTTCATTCCAATTTTTTTTAATGTTTTGAGCTATTTGCATCCATATTTATTTAAAACCCATTGTTGACTATTTTCTTCCATCTAGATGTCCCTTAATAAAGTTGTACCTTCCCACTGGATCTATTAACTGACCAGCTATTTTAATTTGTATGGATTTTGCTAAGACAATCGCTGTCCTTCGTGATTTGGAATTACCATGTGACATATATTGTTCGTTATACCGCATTGATTTAATGATTTGAATAGAGTAATTTTTCAGGTTGGTCTCCTGTAAGAGAAGTGTATCTGGTTTTAATTTTTTAACTTGTGCTGAGATACACTTTTGCTGTATGTTCCATGATAATATTTTAAGACCTGGCATACTAATGTCCTAAAACTATCTCCTATTTAGGAGAAACAACCAGGTGTGTCTATACTTCACCCAATTTTGTTGGGAAAACAGTGCAACTGAACATGGGAAAGGACACGTACCAAGCATTTTTGCTTGCCAGGAACAGTTGTTCTCAAGCTCCTCTGAAGCTTTATCGTTGTGGCACGATACTGTCACGTAGGAAAGAAAATTGTGACTTGACTCCTACTTGGAGAAAACATCTTTCTCTACTCATTACACTACTCAGTGCTGATCAGAAGTCAACCGAAGAAGCTATTGGGTTCCACCTATGACTGCATTACATGTTACTAGTTATATGGCATACAGTATGGAAATTCCACCAAACCTCTCTGCACCATCATTCCACTGCAACAGTGGAATCAGCTGCCTAGGGAGGTGGTGAGCTCCCCCTCACTGGCAGTCTTTAAGCAGCGGCTGGACAAACACTTGTCAGGGATGCTCTAGGCTGATCCTATATGGCCTCTACGGACCCTTCCAACTCGGTGATTCTATGATCTAAGCATTTTGAGGTAATTAAAGTTAATTCTGCTAAGAGAACCTGCTGCAGCTGATATAATTCCTAAAATGAAAGCCAGCTGCTTTGGCACCCTTCTGAAAGGCCAAAACAGCTCCTACCCCCGCCTGAAAGGCCAAAATAGCTCCCACCCTAGGAAACAGTTTCAGATACTACTGCATTCAGAACTCACGGCTATGCTACCACCCTGCTGATAGAGCTAGTGTTGAAAACAGGACCGCACCTATACTCCTGGAAGAACAGGTCAAGAAGAAACAGACAACATAAATCACCAGTTATTTCTTAGATTCTAGGAAGTGAAAGATAGGAACCAGCAATGAGTACCATTAGCCTAGGACCAGGGATGTTCAAGTATTCTTTCCTTCCATAACACTCACTATCATCCTGAAAAGCTGATCTTTTAGGATTATTTTGAGAGGACAGCCTAAGGTTCTTTGAAGAAGGGCAAAATGGAACATAATCGACAGTGATTAAGGCTACTAAGATCCTCAAAGCCCATGTCCCACTAGAAGTTTCCACACACCACATTTCCAATGCTTGACACAGTTTTAGAAGCCTCCCGAAACAGTAAAGCTAAAGTGTGCTACCAGTGAAGCAATGAAAAAGTGCAGCATGCCTTTAAATACTTGAAAAAATGGGTTTGACAGAGATATCGGCTGCTTATCACACCATACGAGCCCATTCATTCTGTTCTTACAGTTTTTTGGTCTTATAGAGGCCACTGAACTGAAATGTTGTTCTCACATCTGCTGTTCACTCATGATAGAATCATGGAGTTGGAGGGGATCTCCAGGGTCATCGAGTCCTACCTCCCTGCACAATGCAGGAAATTCCCCCATACCTCCCACACACACCTACTGCATGCCCAGAGGATGACCACAGAACCCTCCGAGATCTCTAACCAAACTGGCCTGGAGAAAAATTTCTTCCTTACCCCAAAGTGGTGATCAGCATTTCCCTGGATGAGCAAGAAAGGGTCTTTATTATCTGTATGCCAACACGCTGCTATTGATATGTCCTACTACTTGTGTTATTCCTATGTGTCATTGGCTACATTTTCCCCTCAGTTACTTATGCGTGTTGACTCTATTCAGTGCTTCGTGGCAATTAAGCACACACATACACACACACACACTTGCATGAAATATTTGAGGCAATCTGTTTCAATGTATGCAGGGCCGGCTCGCCCACTAGGCGAGCTAGGCGCTCGCCTAGAGTGCCAGCCCTGTAGGGGTGCCAAAATGCCCCCTGCCCCCCCCATGAAAAGCCCCCCTTCCCACCCAGCCACCCCGGCTTTCCTGGGCACCGCCGCTGGGAGGAAAGGAGGGGCGTTCAGCCCGCCTCTTCCCTGGCTCTCCCGGGCAGCTGCAAGGGGGCCGGGAGAGGCACACCGCTGCTGGGAGGGAAGGGGCGGGTGTTCCAAGTCCGCCCCTTCCACAGCTCTCCCCGGTGCCTCGCAGCTGCGAGGGGCCCAGGAGGGAAGGGGTGGGCGTTCCAAGCCCCCATGTTCCCCGGCTCTTCCTGGGCACCTCGCAGCTGTGAGGGGCCCGGGAGAGCCACGCCGCCTCTGGGAGGGAAAGGGCAGGCGTTCCAAGCCACACCGCCCCTTCCCCCAGCTGCGAGGGGCCCGGGGGAGCCATGCCGCCCCTTCCCCGGCTCTCCCTGGCACCTTGCAGCTGTGAGGGGCCCGAGAAAGCCGCGCCACCGCTGGGAGGGAAGGGGTGGGCGTTCCAAGCCCGCCCCTTCCCCGGCTCTCCCCGGGGCCCCTCGCAGCTGCGAGGGGCCCGGGAGAGCCATGCCGCCCGTTCCCCGGCTTTCCCCAGTGCCTCACGGCTGCGCGGCGCCCAGGACAATGGCCTGGGCCATCTCCAGGCCCCACTGGGAGGTTGGCATCCCCGGTGGGGTGGGCACCCCAGGCTGTCCTGCCTAGGGTGCCCAGACATCTGGGGCCAGCCCTGAATGTATGTAAAGAAGTGTGCACGCGGTGAGACTGTGTTCTCACAGGTACACAGGATTGAGCCTGGTTTGTCTTGGGGTGCGGCTGGGCTCTAGCCTCATTCTCACATCTCCTTGTTTATTCTTGCATTGATGTGGTAATTTGCTGCCATCCATTGATCTTGGCCAAATGGTCCAGTTCCAGCTCTGCATATACAGTTTTGTTCTTAGTGGCCCCTCCGGATGGCTTGCACCACCAACTTTTTTCCTGTAAGTAGCCCTTGAGATTTTGTTGTAATTTCTCTGAAGAACTGTGCTTTGCACATGAAAGCTTACACTTTGAATAAATCTTGGTTGGTCTTAAAGGTGCCACTCAACTCACTTTGTTCTGCTGCTTCAGACCAACACAGCAGCCCCTACCTGAATTGATCCCAAAGGTGGAAAGATGCTGAGTGACTGGAGACTAAGCCACATGTGACCGGTGTTTTTGGAAAGCTGGAAAGAATGGTCCTGACTTTGAGGACAACATCAGAAATGCATTCTTACAGCACTATACTTTGCTACAGAAAGAAAGATATTGGGAGACCAATTCTACTTGGTCAAGGAAAGCATTTCTACAAATCAATGATGATGTCGCAATTCAGTAAGGATCATGAAAATGCACATTCAGTATGCTCCTGAAATAGGTCCCGGAAAAGTAATCCTGCCTCAAACAGCCCATGTGTGTTATGGTACGTAAGGTTGTTTCAGGGCCAAAACAATCCCATGGACACTCGCACCAGTAGGCACACAGATAATAATGAAGTTAACAACAGATGTGAGAATCCAGTTTTTGTCCAGTGGCCTCTACAAGGCCCATAAAGTTTAATTTCTGGGTATAAGTAAGAACAGAATGACTTAGTGTGTGTAGGGAGATAAGAAGCTAATATCTCTGTTAAGCCCTGGGTGTTCCATTGTTCTGAGTGTTGCAATAACTTGCAATTCAGCAATCTCCCCTTCCAGTCTCTCTCTTTGAAATTCCTTTGAAATACAGCAGCTACCTTGAGGTCCCCCACTGAGTCCCCTGGGAGTTTGAAATGTTCCCCTACAGGTTACTCAGTTTTATGGCTCTCGATGTCAGATTTGTGTCCATTTATCTTTTGACCTGTTTTTCCTATGCAGAGAACTGAAGGGCATTGTTGGCACTCAGTGGCATATACAATGTTAGAAGATGACCAGGTGAATAAGCCTGAGGTGGTGGAGGTGATATTGCTAGGTCCAGTGATTGTGTTATCCAGGTGTATGGGGCAAGAAAGTTGCAATCTGGGTTTGTCGAAAGCTCTGGTTCCAGTACCATGTTCAAATAAGATGCTGTATTATTGTGGGTGCGGAGTTGTTTGAGATTGGGGGCTCTCTGTGCACTAGAAACAATTTGACCCCCCAGTACTTCTGAAAGAGGACCATCATTATCACGTAGAGGCTTTAAGAAGTGTCTGAGTTCCATTCCTTTTCCCCTCTCCCTTTCCTTCGCCTCCAAACAGGGTAAAGGAAAGAGGCTAGGGTTAGGATTATGAGGGTTAGGGTTATTAGGGTTAGGGTTATGAGGGTTCGGGTGATAAGGGTTAGGGTTATGATAATTAGGGTTAGGGTTATAACGGCTAGGGTTATTAGGGTTAGGGTTAGGAGTATTAGGGTTAGGGTTATTAGGGTTAGGGTTATTAGAGTTAGGGTTAGGAGTATTAGGGTTAGGGTTTGGATTATTAGGGCTATTAGGGTTAGAGTTAGGGTTATTAGGGTTAGGGTTAGGATTATGAGGGTTAGGGTTATTAGGGTTAGGGTTAGGATTATGAGTGTTAAGGTTATTAGGGTTAGGGTTAGGATTATTAGGGTTAGGGTTAGGTTTGTTAGGGTTACGGTTATTAGGTTTAGGGTTATTAGGGAGAGGGTTAGAGTTCTGAGTGTTAGGGTCAGGATTATTAGGGTTACGGTTATGAGGGTTAAGGTTAGGGTTAGGATTATTAGGGTTAGGGTTAGAGTTATTAGGGTTAAGGTTATTAGGGTTAGGGTTAGGGTGAGGATTATTAAGGTGAGGGTTATTAGGGTGAGGGTTAGGGTTTTGAGTGTTAGGGTTACGGTTATTAGGGTTACAGTTATTAGGGTTAGGGTTAGGATTATTAGGGTTAGGGTTAGGGTTAAGGCTATGAGGCTTCACACCAGCAGCTGCTGGTTCACACCCAAGGTCACACCAGCAGCTGTATGTGGAGGAGTGGGGAATTTCAGGCAGATATAGAAATATAGGATCTGAACTGAGACGGGCAAGCGTCTGTCAGAGTGTATCTTTGCAATACAATGGAATGGCTGAGAAAGAGAAGCAGGGAATGCTGCAGCTCAGTAGGTGCAATAATGCAATAGGCACAATAATGCAGCTCAATAATGCTCTAGAATGCTGCAGCTCAATAAGCGCCTCCAGCTATGCAGCGTTTTCTTGTTACTGGAGAAACTTTGCTTAGCATGCAATAAAGTTATCTTGGGTCGTAGGTGGAAAAATGCTTGCTTGGAAAACCTGATTGCACAAAAAGAACTGTGCTGGGAAACATGCATGCAGCCATCAATTGTAGACAGAAGAAAGGTTTCCTTCAATCTTTATCGTGCACATTAGAAATGCTTTGATGCTTTGTCCTTTAAGAGCTGAAGGCTGGGAAGGTAGACAGCATCCCCTCTTCCCACTGTTCTCGTCCGGCACTAATTCAGAACAGTGCTTTCTGAGATGTGACCAACGCACAGCCATTGGATCTTAAATCATCTTTATTGAACTTCACATGCATACAGAAGATCATTTACTTATGATCTTGATGACAGCTGGATGAAAAGTTACATCTTGTGATCTAAGTTAATTCTTTGGCCGTGGTGAGAAGAGATGGAGTTTCCCCTTTAATTGGAATTAATGGTAGACAAAGAAAATGGAAAAGAACCATAAACTCTCAGCTACGCGCCTCTGAGCTCAGGAAATTATCCTAATGAACCAGTCAGAGGGGACATAGGCTAAGACTACGATTCCCAAGGGGCAACGGGTCTTAAAGATACACAGCAGACTTACTAAACTACTAATACTTATAGTTAACACTGACTGGGGGCAGCACAGGGAATCAAACCTGGTCTCAATCACCGAAGCACGGGGGGTGTATAACCACGACTCATGCGTCTCGGCTAGGGGCTTCACCCAATCCCTCCGTTGCTTGGGCCGGGTTGTTATGCCGCCGTAAGCCGCTCCGTGGGGTCCCCGTAAGGTCCCCCTAGGTCATAGTCCGGACCCCAGGTTACCGGACCGTAGGTGATGGGGCCCTCCGTGGTGACGACCGCGGTAGTGGCTGGCACTGTCGTTACGGGGGTTTTCTTCTCCTCCCGTTGGTCATCTTGCCGATCTTGATCCTGGTCGGTCGGGAGAGTGTCTTCTTCACCGTCACTCATTTTGGAGCAGCGGGTTTCAGACCAGTCCCGACTAAAAGATGATTCTTAACAAACTGTCAGAGTCCTTAGTTAGTCAGCCAAATACCAGGCCTTGTTCATTGAAACAAGAATAGTATTTATTAAGCTGCAAGACTAGGTCACCTAGAACAGAAGCATTGTTAAGAATACCTTGGTTACATGAAGCATAGAGATATACCCTAAAGGGGGGGAAAGGGCCCCTCCCTTCTACCAATGGAGGAATCTCTCGCGCGCGGGAAACACAGAAGCTGTAAATAACAGTTCACCCTCCATCTCACCTTTCCCAGCCTAGTTGTTGTCTTTAGAAAGCGATAGGAGACATTCAGCCTGGCTTTCAAGGCCACTCCTGGCCTGGGATCTTAAGATACGACCTGGTTGCCCGGGCAGCATCGGCAGCTCCCCACATTCCATCCCACCAGCCTCAAAGCATCAATCAACACCCGACAGTCCCATCCTCCCTCCCTTCACCCATACAGTCCCATCCTCCCTCCCTTCTCCATCCATTATGGCAGGCAATACCTGACACTTACCTAGGAACAGTAAGTTCAATACTGGCCAGTAGTTGGCCAGGACCGTAGTGATGGCTTTTTCAAAAGCAGACAAACTGCTGCCTCCCAGGTCTGGGTTGGGAGACTCCTGGAGATTTGAGGGTGGAGTTTGGGGAGACCAGGGACCTCAGAGGGATACAATGCCATAGAGTCTACCCTCCAAAGCATCCATTTTCTCCAGCAGAACTGATCTCTGTTGTCTGGAAATGAGCTGTAATTCTTGGGGATACCCAGGTCCCACCTGGAGGCTGGCATCCCTACCAGCCTTTAGTCTTTAAATGGCATACCCAGCATAAGAATGGGCAGAGCAGGGAAAACCAGGAAGGTTAAATGCCCCCAAAGCAAGGCAAGTGGAGTGGCCCCAGCCATTCTGCAAGTCAGCAATGCCCACCCAGAGAGCTGCACTAATGATGGGCATCAGCTCACCCACTGCCTCTGGTGGCTGGGCAGGAGAATGCAATGGTGAGCTGATAATGATCATTGCTGCTGCTGAAAGGCCTGAATCCAGTGACTCTTGCAGTGCTGATGGAGCTTCTGGGCTGGGCTGCCCTTGGTTCTTGGCCCTTCCAGGACAGTGGCCCCTTGAGAACTGTCTGGTTATTTAAATAGCTAGTCTATTTGCAGGTAAGAGGACAGGTTAAGTATTCCAGATTTTGTGCTGGTAGTAAAGCCACCATAAACCAGTAACTGCTACCAACTGCAGATTCTTTATTTACCATGGGCCTCTGAGATCACCAGTCAGCAATAATTAGTTTACACTATATACCTGTGCTTTGAGTATTGACTTGTAACCCTCTCCCTTTTCTAGTCTTTATCTGAACTAACCTCTTTTCTCAGGTGCTTAGACAATGACTATGTTTTCATCAGTGAATTGTAAGACTTAGAGTTGATGTGCTCTGGTTTGAAATTTGCCTTTGGGGAACTAAACTGTGCAACAGACTCAGCCATAGCAGATGGGTGAGATTGTTGGCATGATCAGAATTTTGGAGGTCTGCGCAGGGCTGGAAGCAGTGTTGATGGCTGAGTTATCCTGCACCTCTTTGAAGGGTCACTGCGTTATCTCTCTTCCAGCTTCCTGCTCTTTTCTGACAATGTGGACATGGACTGTGCATTTTCTGCACTCAGAAGAAAAGTAACATTGCACGGTAAGGGTGTCTGAGACCTGCTAGGAGGGCATTGTTTTTATTTTCTCCTTTCCCCTTTCTCTCATGCCCTGCAGCAGCCATCCACTTTAACACACAATCTTTTTTGCTGATTTGCCTCACTTATATAATGAAATTGCCTTCTGTTGATAGCCTTCCTCTTTAAAATTCCTGTAGTACAGCTGAGAACCAGAAAGAATTTCCAGTGAGGATAGTCAGAAATTGGAGTTTATTTCACAAGCAGAGTTTCCCAAGGCCTGGCCCCAGAGGAACATTCCAGTTTACCAAGAAAGAGTTAATCATTCCGCTTTTCTACCTGTCAAAACTGCAACATAATGAGGACAGTTTTCCGTAAGGGAGGAGGGAAAATTTTAATTTCTTTTTAACTCATAAGCTGCTCTACACATACACACATGTAATCCAAATGAGTCATTTGTTTCATCTTCTAGATTTTGTAGGCTTGCTCTATCCTTTCAGCTGAAGCCTTATCTAAGCTGTTCTTGCCCATGGCACAAATTTGTGAGGTTTTATTTTTTGTTTTTTGCTTTTAAAGGGAGACTCCCGTTTTCTCCTTCAAGTCACGGCTTGACAAAAGAGCACATTTTCCCAGCCAGGGGACTGCCCCGCCCCAGTGGTATAGCTCTCCAGCTGCTGTCTAACAAATACAGCAGCAACACTCCTTTCATTTAGGAGCCCCCTAATAAACCAAGAGTAAATTACCGAGTGACCTACTTACTGGAGTTGTTTAAATAATCTGCAGTGTGGCAGCTTAATTTGATGTTTTACAATGAAGAGCATATGGATTTCACATTAAGGCATATCCTCTCCTTGAAGAAAAATGGATTTTAGAAGCAAAAGAAACTAACCAGAAAAGGCATCAGAATAGCTGTTTTAAATGAAAACATTTTTTTATTTTCCTTTAAAGGCAATATCGTGTTGATATATCATATGGTTTAATTCCATTACTGAGTCTGTTGAGGACTTCAAAATAAAATTAGTCAGTTGCATTGTATCAAGGTGCCGCATAGTTTTGTGGGAGGACATATGGTTGGCTCCAGGGCTAAGAACATAAGAACATAAGAGAAGCCAATGTTGAATCAGGCCAATGCCCCATCTCTGTCACACAGCGGCCAAAATATACCAGGTGCCATCAGGAGGTCCAGCAGTGGGGCCAGGACACTAGAAGCCCTCCCATTGCTTCCCCCTCCAGCACCAAGAATAGAGTGCATCACCTGCCCGAGACTGAGAGTTCCCATCTATACCCTGTGGCTAATAGCCACTGATGGACTTCTGCTCCATATGTTTATCTAATTCCCTCTTGAAACTGTCCATGCTTGTAGCTGCCACCACCTCCTGTGGCAGTGAATTCCATATGTTAATCACTCTTTGGGTGAAGAAGTATTTCCTTTTATCTGTTCTAACCCGACTGCTCAGCAATTTCATGGAGTGCCCACGAGTTCTTGTATTGTGAGAAAGGGAGAAAAGTACTTCTTTCTCAACCTGCTCAATCTCATTCATAATCTTATAAACCTCAATCATGTCACCCCTCAGCTGTCGTTTCTCCAAGCTAAAGAGCTCCAAGCGTTTTAACCTTTCTTCATAGGGAAGGTGTTCCAACCCTTTTATCATTCTAGTTGCCCTTCTCTGCACTTTTTCCAATGCTATAATATCCTTTTTCAGATGTGGTGACCAGAACTGTACACAGTATTCCAAATGAGGTCACACCAATGATTTATACAGGGGCATGATGATACTGGCTGATTTGTTTTCAATTCCCTTCCTAATAATCCCCAGCATAGCGCTGGCCTTCTTTATTGCAGCTACACACTGTCTAGACATTTTCTACTATGAGTTATCTACTATGACTCCAAGATCTCTCTCTTGGTCCATCTCTGCCAGTTCAGACCCCATCAACATGTATTTATATTTAGGATTTTTGGCTCCAATGTGCATCACTTTGCACTTGGCCACATTGAACTCCATTTGCCACGTTGACGCCCACTCACCCATCCTCGACAGATCCCTTTGGAGTGCCTCACACTCCTCCCTGGTTTTCACCACCCAGAACAACTTTGTGTCATCTGCAAATTTAGCCATTTCACTGCTTACGCCCAATTCTAAATCATTAATAAACAAGTTAAAAAGCATCGGACCAAGTACTGATCCCTGTGGTACCCCACTGCTTACCACCCTCCACTGAGAAAGTTTCCCATTTATACTCACTCTCTGTTTCCTATTTATAAGCCAGTTTTTGATCCACAAGAGGACTTGTCCTTTCATCCCATGACTATTGAGCTTACTTAGGAGCCTTTGATGAGGAACTGTATCAAAAGCTTTCCGGAAGTCAAGGTAAATCATATCTATTGGGTCCCCCTTGTCCACATGTTTGTTCACTCCCTCAAAAAACACTAACAGGTTAGTGACACAAGATCTTCCCTTACAGAACCCATGCTGAGTCTGCCTCAATAGTTTTTGTTCATCAATGTGCCGACTAATTCTTTCCTTAATAACAGTTTCCACCAACTTACCCGGTATCGATGTCAGACTGACTGGCCTGTAATTTCCTGGATCTCCCCTGGAGCCCTTTTTAAATATGGGAGTGACATTAGCTACCTTCCAGTCCTCAGGAATGGAGGCAGATTTCCAGTCCTCAGGAATGGAGGCTGTTTTCTTACCCCTGTAAGAAGAGTTCTGTAAGCTCTTGAAGGATTGACTACGTTAGGGGTGTGTCACCTAAAGTTTAAACCCCTTCTCACTAGAGTTGGGCCACAGAAGGAGGAAAGAAGGAAGGAAAGAGTAGAGAGAAGGAAAGAGGGAAAGAAAGAGAAGGAAAGAAGGAAGGAAAGAAAGAGAAGGGAAGAAAGAGGGAAACAGGGAAAGGAGGAAAAAAGAGAAGAGAAGAAGGTGGGAAAGAGGAAAAGGAGAAAAGGAAAGGAGGGAATGAAAGAAATTTGGTAGCAATTCGGCCCCATTATATCCTATGGGCCATTGAAGTCAATGGAGGAGGGGGTTTGAGAAAGAGGCTCCAAACTCACAGGGTAGCTGTTGGAGCCTCTCCCCAAGATACCCACCATGTTTCAAAAATATTGGACCAAGGGGTCCAATTCTATGGGCCCCCAAACAGGTTGCCACCAACCCCTCCATTGTTCTCTGTGATGGGGAAAAAGTTACTTTTCCCATGTTGCTGTTAGTAGCTCTGGAGGGGAGGAGGTTTGAGGGAGAGGCTCCAAATTTTCCGGGTAGCTTCAGGAGCCTCTCCCCACATACACCTCCACGTCTCAAAGCAATTGGACCAATGGGCCTAATTCTATGGGCATCCAAACAGGTTACCCCCATTACCTCCATTGTTTCCAATGGGGAAACCCAGCCAGCAGCACTTAAGGTAGTCAAGCAGGCAGCCACCCAGCAGTCAGCCTCTCCCAGAGAATCTCAGGGAAAGTGAACAAGTGGAGCTGTGGCGGTGCAAGCATACCACAGTGCCACACAGAAACCCCAAAAGACCAAAAGGAACATCATTTATACATGTATACATTGATGGTGCAACCTCATTGGACCATTCACACCACACCAAAAAGAATATTTATAGTACTGGAAAAAATGCAGAATAGGGCAACTGCAATAATAAGAGGAGGACACTTTCCTTATGAAGAAAGGTTATCACGTTTGGGGATCTTAGCTTTGAGAAACAATAACTGAGGGGTGACATGATAAGAGGTTTACAAGACTATGCATGGGATAGAAGCTGTTCATACCAGCCACCACCACCACCACCACCTCCTGTAGCAGTGAATTCCATGCGTTAATCACTGTTAGGGTGAAGAAGTACTTCCTTTCATCTGCAGTTGCCCTTTTCTGCATTTTCCCCAGTGCTATAAATATTCTTTTTGAGGTGTGTGTGGTGTGAGTGGTCTAATGAGGTTGCACCATCAATTTATACATGTATAAATGTTGTTCCTTTTGGTCTTTTGGGGTTTCTGTGTGGCACTGTGGCATTTATTTATTGATTGATTTGATTTATATCCTGCCCTTCCACGTGGGCTCAGGGCGGTGAACAAGGGCATAATGCCAAACATTAAGATTAAAACACTGAGGCAACGCCAAGAATAAATACTAAAACCATAAATAAGATATAAACTAAAAAATTAAAACAGCGGTCACATTCTGCTCTATAATACATTCATGTATCATTGCACCCATAATATCCTGTGGGACTGAAATCCCATGCCAGGGCCAGTAAACCTCAAGATGACAATGCCACGATGGTATGATGGTGATGGAGGTGGTAATAGAGGTGGTGGCAGCCCCTACTCAAAGGTCTGGTGGAAGAGCTCCGTCTTGCAGGCCCTGCGGAACTGCATAAGCTCCTCTGGGAGCTCATTCCACCAGGTGGGGGCTGCCACCGAAAAGGCCCTGGCCCTAGTCGCCACATATTTGACTGCCTTGGGGGCTGGGATGACCAATAAATGCTGCCCCCTGACCATAGTGCTCTTGGGGGAACATATGGGGAAAAGCGGTCCCTCAGGTAGGCTGGATCCTGGCCATATAGGGCTTTAAAGGTAAGCACCAGCACTTTGAAGCGGATCCAGTACGCTATTGGCAGCCAGTGCAGCGCCTTCAGCACCGGCTGGATGTGGTCCCATCTAGTGAGACCAATCAACAGCCTAGCTGCTGTGTTCTGCACCAGCTGCAGCCTCCGGATCTGCACCAAAGGCAGCCCCATGTAGAGAGCGTTGCAGTAGTCTAGCCTCGAGGTGACCGTCGCGTGGATCACTGTGGCCAGATTGTTGCGGTCGAGGTAGGGAACCAACTGTCGCACCAGCCGAAGATGGTAAAATGCTGACTTCACAGTGGCTGCCACCTGGACCTCCATTGTTAAGGAGGCATCCAGGAGCACCCCCAAACTCCTAACCCTCGGCAAAGGAACCAATGGTGCCTCGTCGAAGGGCGGGAGTGGGAGTCCCAGCCCCAGACCGGTCCGACTCAGGCCCAAGACCTCTGTCTTCGCTGGGTTTAGCTTCAGCCGGCTCCGCCTGAGCCAACCAGCCACGGCTTGCAACGCCCTATTTAGGTCATCAGGACTAGAGCTCACAACTCCGGCCAATCTGGGTGAGGGGGCGCATATAGATGTTGAACAACATCGGGAACAGTACCACCCCCTGAGGCACCCCACACTCAAGAGAATGCCTCTGGGACTGCTGGTCCCCAATCACCACCCTCTGTCCCCGACCTTGGAGAAAAGAGGCGAACCATTGAAGGGCAAGCCCCTGAATCCCCACGTTGGCGAGGCGGCGGGTCAGCAGCTGATGGTCGACCATATCGAATGCGGCTGACAGATCTAACAACAGCAATGCTGCCACACTGCCTCGATCCAGATGCCTTCGGAGGTCGTCAGTCAGGGCGACCAGCACTGTCTCCGTTCCATGGCCCGGGCAAAAGCCAGACTGGAAGGGATCCAGGACTGAAGCATTCTCCAGAAAGCCCTGAAACTGCAGCGCCACTGCCTTCTGTATCAGTTTGCCCAAATAGGGCAAATTGGACACCGGCCGATAGTTGGCCAATTCAGCCGGGTCCAAAGATGGCTTTTTTAGGAGAGGGTGGACTATCGCCTCCTTGAGTGCTCCGAGGAATCAGCCCTTGGTGAGGGAGCTATTGATAATCTCCCGCAGAGCACCTCGAAACCCCTGGCCTGCCTTAATGAGGCAGGAGGGGCACGGATCAAGGGCGCATGTGGTTGGGCGCACAGAGACCACTTCATCCAAGCTGAGCGGGCTGAAGCTCTCTAAACCCAGGACCGAAGGCACGCAAGGGGCCTCAAGTTCACTCGCTGTCTCAATCATGGCGGGGAGGTTGCATTGGAACGTCAGGACTTTTTCTGTGAAATAGCTCGCAAAAGCCTCACAGCCAATATCCAATTCCCTATCGTTTCGCCTGCCCTGTGGCAGGTCCATTAGCGTCCAAATCATACTAAATAATTGGGCCGGGCGAGAGCTCGCAGTTGCAATCTCGGCTGCAAAAAAATCCTTCTTGGCCACCTTGACTGCCATCTCATAGGCTCTCATAAACATCTCATAGGCTCTTGATGCTTCGTCGTGAGCACAACGCCACTGTCTCTCTAGTTGTCTCAGTTCTCGTTTCATCTGCTGCAGCTCCTGGGTATACCAAGGAGCCCGCTTCTGATGAGCCCGGAGAGGACGCCTGGGAGCGATCTCATCGATGGCTGTGGAAAGCCGGACATACCAGTCCTCAACTAGCTCATCCAACAAGCTGCCAGGGGATCTTGGATCCCGCAATGCCCTCTGGAGCCGCATGGGGTCCATCTGGGCCTGTGGGCGAGCATAAATCAGCTCTCATAAATCAGCGCATGCTTGCACTGCCACAGTGCGACTTGTTCTGGAGTGTGCCACTTGTTCTCGTGGCAAACAAGCACCTCCCAAGACAGTTCACTTTCCCTGAGATTCTCTGGGAGAGTCTGACTGGGTGGCTGCCTGCTTGCCTGCCTTAAGTGCTGCTGGGTGGGTTTCCCCATTGGAAACAATGGAGGTAATGCGGGTAACCTGTTTGGGTGCCCATAGAATTAGGCCCATTGGTTCAATTGCTTTGAGATGTGGAGGTGTATGTGAGGAGAGGCTCCTGAAGCTACCCAGAAAATTTGGAGCCTCTCCCTCAAACCTCCTCCCCCCCAGAGCTACTAACAGCAACATGGGAAAAGTAACTTTTTCCTCACCATAGAGAACAATGGAGGGGATGGGGGCAACCTGTTTGGAGGCCCATAGAATTGGACCCCGTGGTCCAATGTTTTTGAAACGTGGTAGGTATCTTGGGGAGAGGCTCCAACAGCTACCCTGTGAGTTTGGAGCCTCTTCCTCAAACCCCTTCCTCTCCAGCCCCCAGAATATATCCTAAGTTTTCACCATTGATTTCAATGGCCATAGGATATAATGGGGCTGAAATTGACATTCGGCTGGCGGAAAGACTCCTGAATCAGCTTGTACAGCTGAAACTGACATGCGGGAGCCTTTCTGCCCTTCAAAGCTGCCGGAGCTGCACTCTGGTGCGCTCCCCCCACCAAAGACCCCTACTATTGAACATTCTACCAAAAGACTTTAATAAAGATGATCGTTACCTTATTGTATATTTAACTACCACAGCAAGAATTTTATGTGCCAGATATTGGAAGATGCCTGAGACACCCACCAAGCAAGAATACTTAAAGTTCTAGAAGCAGCTGAAATGGATTAACCGACTCTATTGATGAAAGGTCTCTCAGACTCTATATTTCAGAATACATGGGCACAATTTTATAACTGGTATAATAATTATGTTTTTGCAGATTTTATAACTGGTATAATAATTATGTTTTTGCAGATTTTATAACTGGTATAATGATTACGTTTAGGCAGATACAACTGAAAGACGATTTACAAGATATATATATATATATATATATATATATGACCCAATAAGAGAGAAATTAAATAAGATATACCCACTTGGTATAAAACTAGTAAACACTGATTTTTCTTAGGCATAGCTAAGGTATTAATTATGAGAATTTACTACCCCCGTTGGTATTATTTGTGTTATATGTGTATGGTTTATTGTTTGTTTGTTAAGTTTTGTATTGTATGGTATTGTCTTAAAAATTAATAAAAGTCTGTCATTAGGGACAGTTAAAAAAAAGAAAAAGAAAACAGGCAGATGGCTCTAACCCTATGTATACTTACTTGGAAGTAATCCCCGGCTGAATAAAATAGAACTTATTTCTGCATAAACATGTATAGGGCTGAGTTCAGACTGGCAGTTTGAAGTGGGAGCGAGTCGTGGCAAAAAAGCCCCAGAACAAACAAACTGTTCCAGGTTTTCCCGGTCACATTGTGCCAACTGATGCGGGAGCATACCGGGAGAAGGTGTGAGGGAGCATTCAGACTGCTGGCCCGGAGGCACAGCTGGAAACGGATTTTTCGTGGTAATTCGGCTATGTGCACATGTGCACATATGTGCTCATGCACATAAGTGCATTGGGGCGATTTAGGGAGGATCCTATTGCGCCAGCACCACATCGGGTGGTAGAGCGGAGCACATCCAATCATATTGCTGCTGCCTCTCCAGGGCAATCAAGTGCACCTTGCACAGAAACACCCGGTGGACATTATTACTACGGGTTGTTCCTGGCTTTTTGGGTTAGCATTCACACTTCCCAGAAGCTCTTCAGGATTTGCTCTCCGGGACTTTCACCAGGTATCTTTTAAACGTGGGAGCGAAGCGGTACACGACAGGTTGACTATGGGTGGGGAACGCCAGACAGATGTGCCTCTGTGAAACATTAATCCAGTTGTGAAATGTTGCTGAAACATGCCTATCTCAGGGCAAACTGCCAGTCTGAACTCAGCCTAGGGTACTGTTACAAGTATGTGTTTCGAAAAGCATGCTTACACAGTGCTGGGCTTGAATCTGAAAGGAGGCTGAATTTACCTTTTCTTGTTCTCTGCAGAGTGGCAGATGTGAGGCAGGAAAAGGGTGTGCCCTGAGGATGAAACCGTTTGGCATCCGTAGCCACTACATGCCTGGCAGCTCTTCTATTTACCAAATTCTCAGAGCATCGTTGGAGTGCCCCTCTTGACCCCACCTCCTCCTCTCTCCTCATGGCTGCTTTTATTCATTCATTCATTTATTTATTCAATTTCTTCCATTTATACCCCACCCTCACCGCCGAAACTGACTCAGGGTGGTTTACATAAAAGTTAAGATAGATAAAACAAAACATTTATAAAACCATTAATAAAGTGCTAGTGAACACTATTGCATAAGTGATGGCAAAAGACAGTATCATGTTAATCATAGTGGGGTACAGTCAGCGATGATTTTAGGTCTATTATCTCAGTCCCGTGCTGGTTTCAGTTTATGCTGGCGAGGTGCAGGTTGCCAATGATAGTTCCAGGCCTGGGATTTTAGGCATATATATTCAGCTAGTAGGTGTGGCTCCTTGGCTGTGTTCTGCACCAGCTGTAGCTTCTGGATTTGGGACAAGGGCAGCCCCAAGTAGAGAGCATTACAGTAGTCCAATTTCAAGGTGACCATCATGTGGATCACTGTGCATTCGAGGAAGGGAACCAACTGCGTAATCATTGTTAAGGAAGCTTCCAAGAGCACTCCGAGACTCCTAACCTCCGGCGCTGGCACCAACAGAGCCCCATCAAAGGTCAGGAGTGGGACCAGGCACGGGAGAGCAATTTCAGTTGGCTCAGTTTAAGCCATCCAGACTGGCTGCCCAACAACAGATAGAGCTGGGTGTCATCTGCATACTAGTGACATCCCAGCCCTTGCCTCTAGGCAATCTGGGCAAGGGGGTACATATAGACGTTACATAATATTGGGGAAAGTACCACCTGGGCTGGCTCCAGGTTTTTTGTACACCAGGTGAGGCTACCTTCTGGCGTCCCCCCCTGCATGCCCACCAATTATGGGGTTGATAACCTCCAGGCAGGGCATGGAGCGGAGGAAGACTTTCCTCCATGAATCACTCTTATCCTGATGAGGGAGATGAAACCAGAGAGAGGTAATGCGGAGAAAAATCCTGGAGCGAAAAGTCCCTCCCCCGTCACACACACCCCTATTTTATCCCACTTTTTCCACTAAGGAGCATGCACAAGTCTCCCCTCCTTCCATTTTATCCTCACAAAAGCCCTGTTTAGACTGAGAGAGTATGACAGGGTGAGGGGTCATGACTGAGCAGAGACGTCAAGCCAGGTTCCCCCAGGAACTAAACACTGCACCACACAATGTTCCCTCTAAGCTGAGTTACTGTAAACTAGCTCACAGTTTTTTAGCCTCCAGCTCACACATTTTTGCCTTAGCTCAGGAAAGATGTTCCAGAGCAAACTAATTGATGCAGGAGAGGGAAAAAATCTGGCATCTGAAATGGAATGGTCGTCATTCAAGCTCCCCTTGGGGCGTGGCATCGGAGCTAACGAGAATGGATGCCTGAGCACTTAACTCCCTGAAACCGTCCCCTTATTCTGCCTCTAAACCAACCTTTGCCAAGCATTTATGCTCTCAAAAAGGAGCACAAATTATGGGAAAAAACAACGGACCAAAAACAAGAAACGTCGTAGCTGTGAGTACCGGGGTCTCCTCATATTTCCAGACAGCAATAAACTCCGGGCCCATGGGGAAAACCACCCCTACTATCCCTAAAATGGCGGCGGGTCGCGACGATCAGCAACAAGAAGGACTCATGGTTTCTAAGCAAGAGTTCTATGACTTTCTTCAGCTTTTAGAGAAAAACATGTCAGCCACAATCACAGAACTCTTAAAACCGCTGACTTCACAGATAAATGAACTTAAGCAATCTATGGAGCAAATAGCTCAGACTGCCGATTCCGCACTTGATCACAGCTTGGTCCTTCAAGATGATGCTTGTTATTTTTACAAGAAAGACGAGTGGGCCACGGACAAAATTATATCCCTGGAAAACCAACTAAAAGCTAATAATATTAAATTTAGAGGGATCCTGGAGGATTCAGAAAAAACAACAGAGTTAAAAATTTTTATTGCATCTTGGCTGGCGGGAATCCTGGAGCTTGAAGAGGGAATAGCTCCCTCTATTGATTATGCCTACAGAGTGGGCTCACAACGTACCCGCCAGAACAATGTACCCAGGGATGTTATAGTCAAGTTTATAGACTCTCGCACCAAAGCCAAAATACTTGCTATGGCCAAACCAACAGGCTACTTACAACTGGAAGGCTCCAAAATCCAGATTTTACAAGACCTTTCTTCCGAGACGCTGCAACGTCGGAAAACCTTGAAACCAATCACCACAGCTTTGAACAATGCCAAAATCCGATATAAATGGTTTGCCTATTACAAGCGACAAGTTCTCCACAATGGCTCCATTCTTCAAGCGTCAGATCAAGAATCGGGCATTAAACTTCTCCAGGATCTCAATCTTCAAATTCCTTCGGAACTCTCCTTGGATGACGCACCCCAGCTGCACGACACTGCAACGGCTTGTTGGCAAATGGCGCGAGCGAGGAGAGAACGCAGATCCAGACACTTCTGATTTATGACCATTAGTCTTAATAGTGGTTTGTTCTAATACTTAATATATATATATATTAATAATACTTGGCTCAGTTCTATACAGTTAGATCCTATTCAACTAGTTCTGAGCTCCTTAGAGTCACAGGGGGGCCAGTCATAAATACTGAAGTACTTTTTTTTTCTTTTTGTCATGCTCCTAGTTTCTCAGCCTCACAAAGGCACCAATTGCCATTATTACAAGATAACCCTTTATTTTATTTATTGGCCTTAATTCTCATGGTTATTATTATTATTTTTTCCTGTTAAAAATGCCTTGTTCATTAAAAAGCTTGAATATTATATTCATACCCTACAGGTTATGCAAAATCTATGAAATAGGGTTTACTAACTTCCTATATTGTGTTTTATCTTATGCAAAATATTGAAATGCTATACTTATGGTTGTTCCATATTTTTCACAATTATTTGTTATATATTAGCATGCTTGTGAAGTTCTGCTTTTCTTTGGCAATTTTCTATATGACCATTTTATCATTATTTTTGTCAAATATATCTAGATTGCTAATAAGCCTGAATACTACAACTTCTTTGAAATATTAAGAAATTTGTATAAAGTGCATCTTCTTAATTACAATTGTTATGTGACATCTTAAGTAATACTCTCAAAATGCAAAGCTTATGCCTGTCTTGCAAGTATCCTTATATATATATATATTTAGTGGCACAACAGCTTCCAGATGCCATCATAATTAGATGGTATTTACTTATATATCTAGGCCTTATTATCTTTATTTCCATTTTTACTTGCATAGTTATATGTTATGGTTTAGTGTGCCAATGAAGCATTGCTTGTCATGGTTTTTTGAAATGGTTGGGAACGTTTAATACATTTTTATAAGAAACATGGTTGGTTTAGATACACTCCAATTGCATTTCTTTATATTTTTCAATTTTAAATTTTTACTCGCTTTAAATTTCTATGGGGGAAGGTAGGAAAGGGAGGCGATAGCCTAGCCCTTCACCGCCTTAATATTGCTCTAAAACAGTTTTTTTAAATTAAAATTGCAGTCCTTAATGGGAAAGGACTTCAGAGCCCAAGAGTTGGCTCTGGATTGTTTTAGTTTTATGTTACTGGTTATTGTTTGCACTGTTTTAAGCACTGCTTTTAAATGCTATGGCTTCACTTTGTTGGTTCCTGTTTATTGTACCAAACGATCATGCAGGTCATTGTTGTCGCTTGCATCTATAATCGTATTTCTTTTTATAAATTTTACTATTGTGGAAAATATTCTATACCCACTCTACAGGTTATGTATTTCCACATTTGGAAAATTCTATGTTCTGGATCTAAATGTTACCTAACACCCAGATAAATTTCCTTTCATATAACTGCAGAGGCTTAAACTCTCCTATTAAGAGACAAAGGGTTACATCAGCTGTTCTGAGACAGAACCCAGCCGTAATTTTCCTACAAAAAACCCATCTTAAAGGTAACAGTAACTTTGTCCTTCCATCACATAAATTTGCTCAACAATTTCAGGCTCAAGGGACCTCTAAATCGAGAGGTGTAGCGATATTAATCAGCAAACAAGTGAGATTTCAACTGGATAAAATTGAGCAGGATCCTATGGGTCGCTATATCTTTTTGAGTGGCACACTTAATGGACTACCCATTACCTTGGTTTCTATATACGCTCCTAATGAGGGTCAAATAGTTTTCATCAAAGATGTCCTCAGTAAACTCATTTCTTTTAGCACTAACCCCTGTATTATTGGTGGAGATTTTAATCATGTTATAGATCATAAATTGGACAAGACCTCTCCGAACAAGTCCAATCAAAAGAAAAAAACCCTCAGAAACACCACCTCTGGTCAATCTGAGTTTGCCTCTATTTTGCATCAAGCCAATTTGGTTGATATCTGGTGCCTGAGGAACCCTACAGCAAAAGACTTTACTTTTTACTCCCCTAGATTCAAGACGCACTCAAGAATTGATTTTATTCTAGCATTTTCGAATATTTCTAACTCTTTCATTGACGCACAAATAGGTGCTAGAATCTGGTCAGACCACTCTTGGATGGAAACCACATTGGAATTAGCCAACCAAACAAAAAGCCACTACACATGGAGATTGGATTCAAAACTTTTATTTTTAAAATCTGTCACTGATTCTATAGAAAATGAAATCAAAGAGTATCTTCATAACAATTCTGCATGTGGTGTGTCTCAACATTTAGTATGGGATGTATTAAAAGCCGTTGTCCGTGGCAAATTCATGGCCATAACATCAACCTATAGAAAAGAGAAAATCAAATTACAGCAGGAATTGATCGAAAAAATTAAAGCTCTAGAAGTAGAATACAGACTTTATGGTAGAAAGCGCATATATAAAAAATTATTGTTAGAAAGAAAAAACTGGAATCCCTTGAAGTCTCTCAAACTCAAAAAAGAATAGCTTATATCAAACAGAAGTATTGGTTTAAAACACCACAATCACTTAAATTATTATCATGGAAATTCAGGAAAAGATTATCAGAAAATGCCATCCATACAATCAGAGACAAGACTGGTCAATTGAAGTATAACAACAAGGATATCTCTGCAGCCTTCTTGGACTATTACACATCCTTATACAAATCTGACAATCCAGTACCAGAGGACATAAACGGTTTTTTATCCAAATACCCTCTTCCTAAACATATATCATCTGAACATAAACAGTGGCTAGAGGAGCCTATTACTCCTCAAGAAATTCAATCAGTAATTAAAAAGCTTAAACTTAACAAATCCCTTGGTAGAGATGGATTTACCGCGGAATTTTACAAAAAAATCAGTTCTATATTAGCCGTTCCTCTAGCCCAAACCTGCGACCAAGTTCTTGAGGAAAGACTCATACCTCCATCATGGAATCAAGCCAAAATAATACTCATTCCGAAACCTGACAGAGATTTAACATTGACCAGTTCCTACAGGCCTATTTCCCTGCTGAATCAGGACTACAAGATCTGCACGGCAACAATGGCATTTTGTCTCAACCGCATAATTGAACATTATATCAATCTTGATTAAACTGGATTTATTCCAAATAGAGAAATCACAGACAACACACGGAATGTACTTAACGCCATTCAATACTGTCAGAAACACTGCATTCAATCTTCTTTCATTTTATCCATCGACTTTGAAAAAGCTTTTGATGGGATAGAAACCATTTATCTGAACCTTCTCCTAACGAAAATGGACTTTGGGCCTAAATCTAATTAAAACCATCTATCACTCACCTTCTGCATGTATACAAACTAATGGAGTATGCTCTGATGACTTCAAACTATACAGGGGCACCCGGCAGGGATGCCCAATATCACCGTTATTATTTGCAATTGCTATTGAACCTTTGGCATACGCCATTCGCTCCAATCATCAGATTCATGGATTTTTGGTTGACAATCACCACCTGAAACTTAGCCTCTTTGCAGATGATTTGACACTATTTTTAACTCAACCTGAGGAATCCTTACCAGAATTACATGCAATGTTGGACACATTTGGGGCTCTAGCAGATCTGCGTATTAATCATTCCAAATCCACGCTTTATCCAACTCACATCTTAGGTAACCACAAGATATATATTAAGCAAAATTTCAATTTTAGCTGGGTAAAACAATGCTGGAAGTACTTGGGAATCCTTATTCCACTTCATTTATCTGACTTAGTTAAATATAATCACATTGCACTTGCCAAAACATTAGAAGCCTTACCCAAAGCAACGTCATTGCCTCTCTTGACCTGGATAGAAAAAATACAAGTCATCAAATCTTTCATATTCCCCAGATTTTTGTATCTTTTTAGAGCCCTTCCGATTTCAATTCCATATACAATGTTAAAAGGATGGCAGAAAAGCATCTTGAAATATGTCTGGAACAACTCTATACATAGAATCAGTTTCGCAACACTACGAAGATTGCCCAAACATGGTGGTCTGTCTCTTCCGGACCTCACTCTGTACTATGAAGCTACTACTCTTTTGGGAATCATAAAACAATACAGTCTCAGCTATCATGCTGAGTGGAAATTAATAGAACTGTCTTACCTTAACTTCAAGTCCTTCCAAGAGATTCTATGGGAAAAGCCAACTAAACGCCCTTCTAACCTACATGATAACATTTTTCTACACAACTCATTGAAAGTTTGGGACAGATGGAAAGCAACACTAATCCCTTATCCGTCTTTACTTACCACTTCTATTGGTCAATCCTGGTTCAGTCCTGGACTCTTCAACACATCCCTCTTGACGTGGAGAAACAATAATATCCTTTGCTTCAAAGACATTAGTAGAAACAATGTACTTCTTCAAAAATCTGAAATAGAACATAAATACAATTGTAAAATTAATTGGTATGAATACTTACAAGTAAGCAACTTATGGAGAACTGGCTTAAAATTTGGTCATCGCCTAGCATGACATCTAAATCCTTAAACATGGGTTCAAGCTATAAAACTGCTATTAAGATGGTACCATACCCCTTCCAAATTACATCATATAAATAAATCATACTCACTTCTGTGTTGGCACTCTTGTAATGAGTTGGCAACATACTTCCACTGTTGGTGGTCCTGCAATAAAATCAAAAACTATTGGTCATTAATTATACAGGCTATCAAACAAATCACTAACATTGACTTACCTTTTTCACCTTCTTTGATATTACTTGATCTTTGGGAAGGTTTAGACATTCCAAGAATAAGTAGGGAGTTGATCTCTATGTTATTAATGGCTGCTAAATCTGTTATAGCAAGGAATTGGAAGAGCCCTAACTCATTGACTCTCCATCAATGGTACATGCAAATCTGGGAATATTATACAATGGAGAAAATAGCTATCTCTCTACCTTCGGCATGCAACTATAAAGCCCATTCCCTATTTTTCTCCAAATGGCTCCTTTTTTTAGAAGCTACTTTTGCCAATGCTTATATTCCCTCAGGTACTATTCCTAAAAGATATTTGGAAATCATTTTAGCACTATAATACTACAATGCTGTGTATCAATTTAACTTACATTCTTTTGTTATTGAGGTACACTTTGGAATGTATACAGTGAAGCTTCATTACTATTGTTGAATGTTTTTCTTCTTGTGTCTATACACTATTTTACCTGATTGTTCCATTTATTTGTCTAGATTCTCTATGGTGCATAAGTGATGTTAAAGTTTAAAAAGTTATAAATAAAATTATTTTTTTAAAAATTCAAGCCCCCCTTCCCCGCTGCCCCCAATCCTGTCCCCTCTGTTGCCTCCAGGCCCTTCACTCCAACAAACCAATCTCCAGCAGGCTCCGGCACCAGGGAGCAGCAGCATCAGGCCCCCATAGGGAAGGGGGCTGGTCCAAGTCAGGGGTGGTTGCCAAATGGGGAGCCACCTGCCAAACAGGGAGAGAAACAAGGGGCACCTGCATTCCTCTGGCTGGCCAGCAAAGCGCCTCTCTCTGGCAAAGTGGCTGGTGGAGCCTCTGGCTAGCTGCATCCCAGGCAGAGCAGGAAGGCAGGAAAGGCACTGGGAGCCAATGCCAGGAGCGGGGCAGCTCTTGTGTCTCCCTCCCCTCCCAAGGGATGAGCCAAGAGCGCGGGAGCATGAAGGAGGAGGGGGAGGGATGCCACGTGAGTGAGGCTGGTGCACCTGACAGACCTCCTTGCCAGCGGGGCAGGGAAGGGGGGACGGGGGACCCTTCAAACAGGGAGAGTGGCACCTGGGAGGGATGCCGAGCAGGGGAGAGGCCCCCTTGGGGGGATGCGAGGCACTGGCTGCCCGGGACAGAAAAGATATAGGTGGGTAACTTGGCTCAGGAGAAGGCAGCTTGCATGTGTTGAGCTGCAAAGCAGAGGAAAGAGTGAAGTTTGATTTGTAGGGGGCGTGCTCATCAGGCAGAAGCAATGCAGGGTGGGTGGGTTGGGGGGGACGAGATCTGTAGAAAGTTTGCTGCAGCCCCGGCAACATTTGTTTGTGGAAGCCAGGTGATAGAAGCAGCGGGTTAAGGGCAGATGGTGGCAAGGAAAGGGCTCATGATCTGCTGTGGAAGGCAAGGAAATACCCTGTGTGCAAGGGGGTGATCTCAGAGCCAGGGGAGCCACAGTGGGTCATATGTAATTCCAGTGGAGCAGCCGCTGCTTTGAAAGATGCCACTCGCCATGAGTCATGGACCAGGTGGAAGGAAAGGGGCTGCTCCAAGGTGGCAGTGATGGCTGGGGTCAGGGAGATGCAGGGCTTTTGGTGGGGGTGGGGGCTTTTGGCAGGGGGGCAGGTGCAGTTTGGCACCCTGATGATCAGCCCGCCCTAGGCGAATGTCTAGTTGGCCTAGTGAGCGGGCCGGCCCTGAGTACTGGCCATGGAGCACTTCGCAAATCAGTGGGTGCCTTCAGGACAGCTGTTCCCCTAATGCCACCCTTTGTCCCTGACCCTGAAGGAAGGAGGAAAGCCATTGCAGGGCAGACTCCTGGACCCCAGTGTTGGCATGGTGGTGGATCAGTAGCTGATGGTCAACCATGTTGAACACTGCCAACAGGTCTATCAACAGCAATATCACCGATCTGCCCAAATCC
Source organism: Gekko gecko (assembly GCA_029375565.1). Classification (NCBI taxonomy): domain Eukaryota; kingdom Metazoa; phylum Chordata; class Lepidosauria; order Squamata; family Gekkonidae; genus Gekko; species Gekko gecko. The sequence goes on along the minus strand of JAPDNY010000003.1, from coordinate 102,370,660 downwards.
AGATGTCTCCAGAGGTCATTCGTGAGGGTGACCAGTGCCATCTCCATCACATGGCCTGGGCGAAAACCAGATTGGAAGAGATCTGGTATGGAAGTGCCATCCATAAAACTCTGCAATTGACTTGCCACTGCCCTCTTGATTATTTTGCCCAAATAGGGCAAATTGGAAACTGGCCGATAATTTGCCAATTCGGTTGGATCAAGAGATTTTTTTTAAGGGGAGGGTGAACCACTGCTTCCTTAAGTGCCCTAGGGAACAGTCCCTCAGAGAGGGACTCATAAGAGTCTAACAATCTCATAAGAACATAAGAGAAGCCAATGTTAGATCAGGCCAGTCCAACACTCTGTCACACAGTGGCCAAAAATACCAGGTGCCATCAGGAGATCCACCAGTGGGGCCAGGACACTAAAAGCCCTCCCACTGTTGCCCCCCCAAGCACCAAGAATACAGAGCATCACTTACCCCAGATTGAGAGTTCCTACCTATACCTTGTGGCTAATAGCCACTGATGGACCACTGATGGAACTTCCTTAAAGGGCCTTGTATCCCATCGTGGCCAGCTTTAATTAGCCACGATGTGCATGCATAGAGGCTGCAAGTTGCAGGGCATACAGTTGAGAGCAGTCTGTCAACTTCCTCTAGGCTGAGTGGACTGAAACAATCCATAACCTGACCAGAAGACGTGCCTGGAGGCTCGAGTTCACTCACTGTCTCAACTGTGGCGGGGAGATCATGGTGGAGTGACAAGACTTTATCTGCGAAGAAGGTTGGAAAGGCCTCACAGCCCATGTCCCATTCCCTAGCATTTGGTCTGCCTTGTAGCAGGGTAGTCAAAGACTGAATCGTTCTAAATAATTGGGCTGGGCGTGAGCACACAGATGCAATCATGGCTGCATAATACTCTCTCTTAGTGGCCTGCACTGCCATCTCATAGGATCACATAAATGTCCTATAGGATGCTCTTGTAGTTTTGTCACGGGCAATGTTCCCTCTGAGCTCCACAGTGTTGTGAGCAGAAATTCTACCTCATGAGCAAAAAAAGCTAGTAGCATTAAAGTTGTGAGCAAGTCTACATTTGACTATCAAGTAAATTAGTGTTTAGAAGATTACTTCCATAACCTTGTAAAATCTCAATAAATCTTTTAAACTATATTTTAAGAATATTATAATAGAAAACAGAATCAATTCAAATTTCATTACAGAAAATGTCATCCTCTCTGGGGGTAGATAACAGAACATGTCTACCTGCCCCATTCTACTATATTGGTAGTCCTGGCCTCCAGAGAACAGGCCTACCCTTTCCACTTTATTGGTAGACCTGGTCCCTTGAGAACAGGTGCACCCACCCCAGTCCACTATATTGGCAGACCTGGCCTTGGACTGTCACCCTGCACTGAGCCTTAGAAAACATACCAGCACTTGGGGGGGGGGGACTTTTGCAGTCTACTTTGGGTTATTTAAAGTGAAATATGGCAAATTTACAGGTCAAGTATAACAGATGTGGAACAATCACTATCAGAACCCTGCCAGACTTAATAAACAGAAAGTTGCTTAAATGTTATCAACCTGCCCAAACCACTTATTTATTCAAATATTTATATTCCACTTTAACTGTGATTCAAGGCAACTTACAAATCATACTGAAAAGCATAATAAGGGTGTGCAAAAAAACCCTTTTTCCCTAGCTCCATTATAGCCCATGGGCCCCATAGGCTATAATTATAGTCAATGGGCCCCATAGGCTATAATGGAGAATTGATCTGAGGATATCTGGGATTCTCGGGGGGCTGTTTTTTGAGGTAGAGGCACTAAATTTGCAACATAGCTGCTGTGCCTCTTCTTACCTCCCCCCAAAGTTTAAAAAATATTGGACCAGGGGGTCCAATTCTATGGGCCCCAGAAGGAGGAGCCCCCCAAAATGCTTGTGAGTTAGAAGCTACAGTGTCTGAGCAGGAGCTAAAATTTTGTGTGGAAGCACTCCCTAGCGCAGCTTAGAGGGAACTATGGACATAACCACAAACTATCATTACACATGAAAGCAGAAGTTTTTCATGTGCAAAGGGGACACAGAAAGAGTACACAAGACTGGATGGAGATCCCCCCTTAGCTCATTCCTGTAATGCTAAACCACAGTTCTTTCGGCATGAATTTGTCTGCTTAAAATTCTAATGTGACAAGCATATTTGTGTTAAGCAAAGCTATGTGGCTCAGTACTAATGGCATCAGATTGGAAACGGTGCCCTTTCAATACACACTGAGGATCTCACTCCATTAAAATAACCCCCCCCCCCAATTTGCAACAACAATGTCAAGCAAATTAATATTCTGCATTTCCCCTAGATCTGCTGCACAGTTTTTCCAAGCTCATTCAGTACCATTTTTTCCTGAAAGATCATACTCAAAGCACCAATCATGGCATCACAAATGCTCCCTCTAAGCTGTGGAGTCTTGTGAGCAAAATTTGTACTTAGCGAACTGCTGGCATGAAAGTTGTGAGTGAGCAATTTGACTTCTGCATAAATTAGTTTGCTCTGGAGCCATCCTTCCTGAGCTAAGGCAAAAATGTGTGAGCCTGAGACTAAAAACTGTGAGCTAGCTCATACTAACTCAGCTTAGAGGGAACACTGTTCGCGGGTGCACCACCACTGTCTCTCTAGCCATCTAAGCCTCCACTTTTTCTGGCACAGCTCCTGGGTAAACTAAGGATCCAGCCTTGAATGAGGGCGCAGAGGGTGTTGGGGAGCAATCTTTTTGATGGCTGCCAAGAGTCGGCTATGCCAATCGTCTACAACCTCATCCAACCAGCCGCCAGGGGGCATTGGGTCCCACAGGGCCATCTGAAGCCGCATAGGGTCCATTTGGCTCCATGGATGAGCTAAAATACATAGGAACATTTGGAGCGTTTCATGATACTTTTTCTGTAGGTTGCTGGGACCTTACTGTGTCACTCATGCCTGCTCCTTCACTCTTGTGCACAAAAACAAAACGAGGTGGATGGATGCACTCCCAGAAGCAGCCCCCATTCCCCTCCCCCTTGCCTGGTTCCCCGGGCCTCCCAAGATGACTAGGTCCCCTGCAGTCTTGTACTCTAACTTCTTAAACTATAGGAAATGGTGTGATGTAAGAATATTTATCTGGGAGCATGCCCCAATGACCATAGTGGACTAATTTCCAAGTAAATGTACATTGGTCAGCACTCTGTACAGAGCCTTTCTACTGTAATAATGCCCAGAGATCACCCATGTGGTTAAAGATTTGAACAACCACCTATGTATTTCCTTTATGAAAATTTATTCACACTGCTTTTCCACAAGACTTCATATTCTTCTCTCTCTACAGCTCATCTTTGGCTGATTCTCTTGTCTCTAGCTCATGGTAACTCTTGCCTCTCAGCTGGGAATTCTGTGGCCTGGAGGGGGGCGTCCGGGAGACTCTCCATCTGGAGGACGTGATGAGCCGGGGCTGGGTCCTCTCCCACGTCTGGCAGGGGGAGTCGGCTCAGCGCGTCTGCATGGCCCATCGTTTTGCCTGGCCTGTGCTGCAAGGTATAATTGTAGCCCGCCAAGAAGATGGACCACTATATTGTGCCTCCTACTTGGTCTGTATGACCATGACTAAACCCTTATGAATTCTGACAGTGTGGATGGCATTGACCCAACTTTAAAGGCAGCCTGTGATATCCACCTGGGTACATTATTCCATGACAAATGGATTGTTAAGCTTCCCTTCCACCAGCAAGCAATACATACATTTTCTTCAGATTTCCCCTTCCTGCCATAATGCCAACATCAAACATATGTCCTGTCATCATGTGACTGCAGTCAAGGAATAGTGAAAGCAATGCCCTCATTTGTTTTATCTTATCATTTAGCCAGTAGATGGCTGCCCTCTGTATAGCATTCTGGTTATGGTGTGGTCCCTCGGAAACAGGAAATGTAGCTGGACTTTATTTGATTTCTGGAAGTGTGGGACAGATGAGAATAGAAATCAAGTCTAGAAACAAGGTCCAGAAACCAAGATCTGTTACAAAGACCCAGTAGTCTTTGAGGACTCATTCTGGGCAACCACTTGTGCCAGCCCCCTCCTCTACATATTTTGCCCAGTATTCTTTTATTCTAATGGGCTTTTGTTCTGCACAGTCCAGACATTTCGGTTTCTGGGATGTTGGACTTTCCCAGTACCAGAATCTACTAATGCATATTTTGTACCTGGGATGTGATCTTCCCTCAGCTAATGGATCCACTGCTATCAAGAGGGTCATACAGAATATGGTTATATGAGCGTCACAGTGATTAGTGAAAAGTGACACAATCCTGTCTCATAGTCTTATGGCTATGCCATCTTGTGACAGTTAAAACTTTTTTTTTTGCTGTTTATCCACTGATTAGTTCTTTACTCTTTAATCACAGGAGCAATTTTTTTTTTACAGGGTGGCAAATACAAGCAAAGCTACTTCATGGAATCCTCTGCCATTTAATTACCCTCAGGGAAGGGGCTGTGGCTCTGTGGAGCATAGACACTCCCTGATCCTTTTCTTTTCTTTTTCAAAAAAGGGAAGCCACAGCAAAGCTATCTTATTCTCCACCCTCAGCATAACTACCCCTAAATCCATCCTACATACATACATACATGTACACATACATATATTTATATCCACTGACCATTTGCATTCATTCTGAATACACATGAAGCACCAAAAATTGTATTTAAAGACCAGCAAAACATGCCCTTTAATTCTGAGCCCCACTGACTAAAGTTTCCCCTAATTGATTAACTAACATTTAGTTGAGTACTTTGTCAGTTAAACTGATTAAAGAATGCAGCCTTATCCATAATGCAATCTGTTGTATAGTAGGTTAGACACATAATGAAACCACAGACAACGATGTAGTGATCAGCATGGTTCACTATTATACAACATGAGACAAGAATACCTGGCCAGGTGGCTAACTATATACATGCTAGGGGGAACGCCCCCGGTCCCATTGGCGGGTTTGAATTCCCGCCACCATTCCCATTGGTTCCCCAAAGCAGGAGCTCAGAGCCCCAGTCCCATTGTTCCCTGGGACTCAAGCTCAGGCTCCTTTGCTGACTGCCTGCAGTGGTCAGTGGACACAACACCCCTCCCCCATAGTCCGGACCCTGTCTAGGTGACATAGTCCTTCAGGTATGCGGGTGCTCTGCATTCCCTAGTGGACCACCATGGTGCTGGCATGGGGGCTTCTCCGCTGCCAAGTTGTGGGTGTGCAGCGGGGCCTGCCGATTCGCTTCCTTCCATTGGGGTTGGTTGCTCCGTCGGGCCCTTGGCTGTTGCGGCCTCTGGCATTGGTAGCTGCCTATTGCTGGGGCCCACCTCCCTGAGGTCCCGTTCTGCTTCTGGTTCTCCCTGGGCTTCCCGTGGGGCCTGCTCCACCTCCCCGGGGTTCCCGGATCTCCTACCATTGGAAATAGGCGCCGCCTCAGCTGGTCCACGTGGTGCTGCAGAACCTGCCTGTCGTCCGTTGATACCTCATAGAAGACGGGGCCGGTGGGCCGGATTACCTTCCCTGCTAGCCATTCCAGGCCCCGGCCATAGTTCCTTGTGAACACCAGGTCCCCTGGGAAGAAGCCCCAGGGTGCCTCCCGGTCCTCGACCATGTTGCGCACCATTGGAGCCCTGTCGGGGTGCAGGTGGTCCAGGAGGAAGGCTGGTCTCCGGCCCATGAGGAGCTCCGTGGGGCAGCAGCCACTGATCGGGTTGGGTGTTGTTCGGTTCGCCAGCAGGAACCGTGCGATGCGAGCCTCCCAGTCCCCGTCCATCAGGTGGCTCAGCGCCTCCTTTGCCGTACGGACCATCCATTCGGCCTGGCCATTCGTTGCGGGCTGGAAGGGTGCCGACCTGATGTGCCAGATCAGGTTATCCCTCAGGAACCACTGGAACTCCTCGGACGTGAACGCTGAGCCATTGTCTGAGATGATCATGTCTGGCAACCTGTGCGTGGCAAAGATTTTCCGGAGGGCCCGGATGATAGCACTCACAGAAGTGGTGGAGACAGGACTCAACTCCAGCCACTTCGAGTCCGTGTCCATAGTTACTAGGAACGTCAATCTGTGAAAAGGGCCAGCGAAATCGATGTGGAGCCAGGACCACGGTGTCCTTGTCGATTCCCAGGACTGCGTAGGCACGCTGGGTGGGCTTGGCTGGACCTCTTGGCAGGTCTGGCAACGTTTCTGTCAGGTTCAAAAACAAGTAGATGCAGTCATTCTTGCACAAAGAAAAGGTTTATTGGATTATCTTGCTAAAACCCACAGTAGGAGGTCATTGTCAGGAATGGGGGCGAAGCAAAGCAAGCTAACTTATAGTGTGATGCAATGAAGCGCCTAGCAAATGAAACATGAGCACTCGCGCGGGAACTCCCGGCGGGAGAAATACTTTATGAACGGGAGACTACTCCCCCCTCCCCTTGCCTTCCCAGGACTGGAAAATTCTCAGTGAAACAAGAATAGTCCAAAGCCTACATTCAAGGCCACCGTGATAAGGAGAAGCGGCAGGGAAGAAGCTCCCACGTTTCTGCCTGCATAGCTACGCAAGCGCAAAGCAGGGTAGGGAACACAAAAACAATGGATTCAGTGAGAAACATCAAAGGCATTTTCTGACATTCTGCCCTTCCCAAAAACCACCCACCCACCACTCAGGAAGGAGAGAATGAGGGCCCCCAGGTTTATTTGGGTAACGAGTGTGAAATTCTTTCAAGTGATCAGGTGCATTGATATCAGACACTTTCACCCACTCCCTGTGTTGGGGCCCGAAATGTATCCATTCAACAAGATACAAAAGTTGTCCACGGAGAATCTTAGAGTCCAAAATGTCAGCAATTTTGTAGTGCTCCTCATCGTCAATCACCAACGGGGGAGGAGGTGCTGGAAGTTCAGGTTGCCATTTAGTCGGGGGTAATGCAGGTTTGAGAAGGCTGTAATGGAAAATTGGATGGATTGCTTTAAGAGATTTAGGCAAATCTAACTGTACAGTCACTTGATTTATACATCTTAAAACTTTGAAGGGACCAATATATTTCCAAGCGAGTTTCCGGGACGGTTGCGCTAGTCTTAGGTTCTTGGTTGAAAGGTAGACCGAGTCTCCCGGTTGCAGTGTCCAGCCACCCGCCCTCTTTTTGTCTGCCTGTTTTTTGTACTGTGCCTTGGCCTCATTCAATGTCTCGACAATTAGGAGCCAGGAGTCCCGGAAAGTTTTACACCATGCTGCGGCTTCCCCGCCCGTCTCACCGGGTTTCAAAAAGGGAAGAGGGGGCTGTCATAACCCATGGCAGCTTTGAAGGGAGACATATTTGTAGAAGCATGCCATGAGTTGTTGTACGCAAACTCCGCCAGTGGCAATAAATCTACCCAATTGTCTTGTTGATAGTTAGAGAAACACCTTAAGTATTGTTCTAACGTCTGGTTTACTCGTTCCGTTTGCCCGTCAGTTTCAGGGTGATAAGCAGTACTGAGGGCACGTTCAACACCCATTAGAGTCATCAACTCGGACCACAACTTTGAAACAAATTGAACCCCCTGTCGGAGATTATCTTGAGTGGTAACGTATGTAGCCTGGCAATGTGTTGGAGGAAGGCTTTGGCCAGGACTTTGGCTGTTGGCAGACTGGGGAACGGTATAAAGTGAGCTTGCTTAGAGAATAAATCTACTACCACCCAAATGACCGTCATATGTTTAGAGGGGGGAAGATCCGTGATAAAGTCCATAGAGATCACTTCCCAGGGTCGGCTCGGGGTTGGTAGAGGCTGTAAAAGACCCGGAGGTTTTCCTGGCCTGGTTTTACAACGATTGCACGTTGGACAGGATTGTATATAAAGGGATAAATCCCGTTTCATCCGGGGCCACCAGAAGCCGCGTTGCAGTAGGCGTAAGGATTTTACATATCCAAAGTGCCCCGCAGATCTTGAGTCATGGGCTGTCTGCAACATCTGGGACCGGGTAGCTTCTGGAACAAAAATTTTATCTCCTCTGTACCAGCAGCCATTCGGACCACATTTTACATCATCCCTGGCTTGTAATTCAATTGTTTCTTGCGTGGTGATGTCCGTGGCAAATTGCTTTTCCCAGGTCATGGCCTGGATGGGGGTCAATTGTGCTCGTTTGGTTTTACGGGTTACAACTGCTCCAACTAATTGTTCAGGGGTGAACATAGACTCTCGTATTTCTGCCCTCTTACACAGGTGTTGGGGAAGGCGGGAGAGAGCATCTGCCAGATGATTGGATTTACCTGGGAAATGGTGAAGGGTGAATTGAAATTTAGAGAAAAACTCAGCCCACCGGAATTGTTTTGCATTTAGATTCCGGGGTTTCCGCAGTACCTCAAGATTTTTTGATCAGTCCAGATTTCAAAAGGTACTCGGGACCTTTCTAACCAGTGCCTCCAGGTGATCAATGCTAAACGTATAGACGCTGCTTCTTTATCCCAAATGGGCCAAAATCTCTCCGTATCATTGAATTTTTTGGACACATAAGCAAGGGGTTGTAGTTGCCCCTGAACATTCTCTTGCAAAATCACCCCACCCATAGTGGTATCCGACGCGTCTACTTGGACCACAAACTTTTTTGTCTCATTGGGGTGCGCTAGTATGGGTTCCGACGTGAATAACTGTTTTAGTTGTTCAAAAGCTTCCTGACACTGGGGGGTCCAGTTCAAAGGGGCCCCTGGCATTGAAGCTTTAGCTCCCCTCCCCTTAGTCTTTAACAGTTCCATGAGGGGAGGGCCACTTGGGCAAAATGTGGCAGGAATTGACGGTAAAAATTGGCGAAACCGAGGAAACTTTGGAGCTGCCGCCTGATTTTGGGGGGCTCCCACATCAACACATCTTGGACCTTTTGTGGGTCCATTTCTAACCCTGCGGAGGATATGCGGTACCCCAAAAAGTCAATGCACTCCTGGTGGAATTCACATTTTGACAGTTTGACAAACAGTTTGTGTTCTAATAGCGTTTCCAATACCTTTCGCATAAGAGCGGTGTGAGATTCTTGATCCGGGGTATAGACCAAGATATCATCCAAGTAAACAACCACCCCCTTGAATAAGTAGGGGTGTAACACTTCATTGATTAAATTCATGAAAACCCCTGGTGCCCCCTGTAATCCGAAGGGCATAACCCGATATTCAAATTGCCCCAGCGGGGTATTAAACGCAGTCTTGTATTCATCCCCCTGTAATCCGTGCAGAGTCTGAGCCCCCCATCTTTTTTTTTACAAAACAATACGGGTGCTGCAAAAGGGGACAACGCTGGCCTAATAAATCCATGGGCCAGATTCTTATCGATAAAGCGGCGTAGTTCTTCCTTTTCAATGGGACTCATGGCATAAATTTTCCCTTTTGGTAATTTATGGCCCGGAAGGATTTCTTTTTTTTGGTAAATACAATTTATTATTGGATATATCACATACTCATACATTTTCAACCAACCTATATATCCATTTTTCTAATATCCCTTCTACCCCCCAAACAAGGCTTCCCGCACTGCTCCAACCCCATTAATATCTCTCTTGTTCTGTTACAGTTACTTCTAAACCTATTTTCTCTTACTAACGGTAACAATTCAAAAATCTAATTCTATTTCATTTTCTTCTTAATAACTATCAAAGCAAATCAAACCACGTTTAATGTCCCAATTTTTCAACAAGTATTTTTGAAAGTCTTTCCAGTCTTCAAAGAACGTTTCATCTTCTTCGTTGTTTAACTTTCTTGTTAATTTGTCCATTTCTGCCAAAAACAACGTCTTTTAATCCATTCCCATGTTTCAGGTACTTTATCTTGTTTCCAACATTGAGCAAAAGTCAGTCTTGCTGCTGTAGTCAAGTACCATAGTAATGTTCTCTTGGCTACATTTATTTCTTCCATTTTAAGACCTAACAATAACATCTGTGGGTCTTTCTTAAAAGTACAATTCAAAATTTTTTGTATCTCACTGTGGATCTCTGTCCAATACTTTACTGCTTTATCACATGTCCACCACATATGGTAAAAAGACCCTTCATGTTTCTTACATTTCCAGCATTTGTTAGACATACTTTCATTTATGATAGCAATTTTTTTAGGCGTCATATACCATCTGTACATCATTTTATAACAATTCTCTTTAACATTTACGCAAGTTGAAATTTTCATCGACTTTTTCCACAAGTATTCCCAAGATGTCATTAATATCTCATTATTAACATTTACAGCCCATTTTATCATTTGCTCTTTTACAACTTCATCCTCAGTATACCATTTCAATAGCACCTTATACAGTTTAGAAATCATTTTTTTATCTTTCTCAAGCCATACAATTTCAATTTCAATATTCTTTTCTCTAAAACCATATTCTCTTTTATCGGTCTTAAATAAATCATAAATCTGTCTATACTTCAACCAATCATATTCAAATTCAACATCAAATCTGTCTTTTAACACAAAATTTTTCCCTTCAGATTTTAAAAGATTTTTATAAGGTAGCCAGTCTAGTCCTTGGTTTCTTGAATATGGATTGATCACTTCAGCTGGTACAATCCAAAGTGGTCTTTCTTCAGAGAAGAATTTTCTATATCTCATCCATGTCTCGAACAGTGATTGTCTTACAAAGTGGTGTTTAAAAAATTTATCCATTTTTACTTTTCCATACCATAAATATGCATGCCGGCCCGGAAGGATTTCAATCGCACAGTCGGAGTTACGGTGGGGGGGTAGTTCATCCGCTTCCTCCTCCTCAAAAACCCTGGTCACATATCGGTAATCCTTGGGGATGCGGTTAAGGTCCTCCGTGGCTAAGCAAGCTCGTGGAGGTTCATTGCATGGGGTTTTTCCCCACCCTGGGTCCCATTGGTGCCCTACACATTTCGGGGAGATAAATTGTACGCTCCCTTCTTCCCATAGAATATATGGATCATGACCATGTAACCAAGGGCTACCCAACACTAATGGGAACTGGGCTTGAGGGGCTATTACAAACGAGCGTAGCTCCCAATGGTCACCAATGCCTACTCTTAAAGGAACAGTCTCAAATCGGCATGGTTCTTTCATTGGAGACCCATCCATTTGCGTGAAAGTTATCGGGTCTTTCAAATTGACAACGGTTGCTTCTAACCCCATAACCATAGACGGGTTTATCAGGTCCCTCCCGCACCCTGAGTCAATGAGGGCTCGGACCCGAATATGGGTCATCATTGCTGGATTCATTACAAGAACAGTCACAAAGAAGAGAGAGGGGTAATTGCTCACCAGTTTAGGCGCCTCAGGTACTGGGTCCTGCTGTGTAGCGCCATTCACAAACAGGACCAATTCGTTTCCCTGCATCTCACTCTCCTCCTCCAGCATCATGGTATCCGCTTGGTCGGGGCTAGCAAAAAGTGCCCGTGTATTGCGTGGTTTCGCTGTACCTTTTCTTGGGGCAGGGGTTGGCCATCGTCTGGGCTCCTCTTGTGGTAGGGCTCTATTGGGATCCCCTTTCGGGCAGGATGCGGCGAAGTGCCCCTTTTCCCCACACCGCAGGCAGAGGCCCTGTCGCATACGCTGATCTCTCATTCCACTTGGGGTGGAGGTTGGTTTGGGTCTGGTCTGGCCTGCTGCAAGACTCGGACGGTTGTTGCCCAGAGATAGATCCAGTTTCATGACACATAAGCGACTTTCCGCTTTTTCGGCTTCCTCCATCCACCCCTGGAGAGTGCGAGGTTGCTGAGAGCTGAGGACATTATTGCGGACGTCTACAGCTAGTCCCATTCGATATTGTTGAGCCAAGACTGCATCGGTCCAGTCCCGAATTTTCACTGCGTGCCTTTGGAACTCCCTTGAATACTCCCGCACGGTGAGTTTGCCTTGCCTGAACGTGCGAAGGAAGGCTTCAGCTTTTGGGCCGCCCCGGGTCTTCGAAACGATTTCTCAAGGCCCACATGAAGTCATCAACATTCCCCAATTCCGCTGCCTCCAGATCATGAAGGGCTACATACCAACTAGTAGCACTCCCCCGGAACCTGGAAGCGATAAACTCCACCTGTTGCTCCTCGTCTGGGAACACATAGCCCCATCTCTGCACAAATTTCCCTACTTGCAATATGAAAAAGGACACAGTTTCTGGATCTCCATCAAACGTGATCTCCAGCATGTCCTTGGGGTGGATTACTGGAGGGGCCGGGGCCATGAACGGTACTGGGACTGGCTGCGGGAGGGGTGCTGGAGCAGGGAGTTGAGGCTGAGGCAGGGCTGGCGGCTGGATAGGTCCTGGTTGCCCTGGCCCGGGCCCTGGTGCTGGGACGGCCGGTGGAGGTGGAGCCGGTGCTGGCTGGCCCGGCCCTGGGCCCGGGGGTGCTGGCTGGCCCGGCCCTGGGCCCGGGGGTGCTGGCTGGCCCGGCCCTGGGCCCGGGGGGCAGGAGGTGGCAGTCCCGGTGGCATCGGTGGTGCAGGTGCTGGTCTAGGTTGCATCAGCGGATGAGCTCGAATTGCTTGGTCCATCATCTGTGGTAGGGATTGCATTAGTTTGCTCATGTCCCTTACCAGACGTCGGGTATCCTCTTGAATAGAGTCCATGCGAGTCTCTGTATCAGAACCGGACCCTGTTCTGGGAGATCCTCGAGACATCCTTCCCTGGGGAAGTCCAAAACTACCTATAGGATCCAAAAGGCTGTCCCGACTCTGGCTTCCCGGCATGGTCCAAGTTGTCTGGGTAGTGTCCAACAGGTTCTTAGTCCAATCGCGTGATCTGCGATAGGTCACCCCTTTGTCCCAGGGTGTTGGGGCTCCCGGCACGTAGGTTCGTGGAACATCTCCTCCTTGACTCTGCGTTAGCCCGGCCGGGCTATAGATTGGGAGAGTGTACGCAGCACCCACTGTGCTGATCGATGGAGGGGTAACCAACCCTGCTGCTGATTGAGGGGTTGGCGCTGCCAAAACTGTAGTTGTAGTCACCGGAACAACAGTGGTGGTCGGGACAGTGACCACTGGAGTTGCCACGGTAGTGACTGGGACCGTGGCTCCCGAAGTAGTAGTCACTGGAACGGCGCCTGTGGCTCCCGGAGTAGTAGTCACTGGGACTGCGCCCGTGGCTCCCCCCAGCTCCGCTCATCGTGGTAGATGGCGGAAAATGACGGTGGGGGGAATGATGGGATTCCTGACAATTTCTGTCAGGTTCAAAAACAAGTAGATCCAGTCATTCTTGCACAAAGAAAAGGTTTATTGGATTATCTTGCTAAAACCCACAGTAGGAGGTCATTGTCAGGAATGGGGGGCGAAGCAAAGCAAGCTAACTTATAGTGTGATGCAATGAAGCGCCTAGCAAATGAAACATGAGCACTCGCGCGGGAACTCCCGGCGGGAGAAATACTTCATGAACGGGAGACTACTCCCCCCTCCCCTTGCCTTCTCAGGACTGGAAAATTCTCAGTGAAACAAGAATAGTCCAAAGCCTACATTCAAGGCCACCGTGATAAGGAGAAGCGGCAGGGAAGAAGCTCCCACGTTTCTGCCTGCATAGCTACGCAAGCGCAAAGCAGGGTAGGGAACACAAAAACAATGGATTCAGTGAGAAACATCAAAGGCATTTTCTGACAGTTTCACCCAGGCCTCTATTTCTCTGTCCATGCCCGGCCACCAGACATAGCTCCAGGTGAGGGCCTTCATCTGCAAGATGCCCGGGTGCGCCTCATGCAGAGCCTGCAGGACCTGGTGCCGGAGCGTGCTGGGGACTACCACCCGGTCCCCCCACAGCAAGCAGCCCTTGTGCGCTGACAGTTCCTTGGGCTGCATTGTGAATGCGCTGAACTCCGGGCCCACTGGGGCCGTAGGCCAGCCCCTCACCACCCAGCCGAGAACCTGGGAGAGGATGGGTTCACGGGCTAAGCAGCGGGCAATGTCTGTGGCCTGGAGGGGGGCGTCTGGGAGACTCTCCATCTGGAGGACGTGATGAGTCGGGTCCGGGTCCTCTCCCATGTCTGGCAGGGGGAGTCAGCTCGGCGCGTCCGCATGGCCCATTGCTTTGCCTGGCCTGTGCTGCAGGGTATAATTGTAGCCCGCCAAGAAGATGGACCACCGCAAGACACAAGGGGAGAGTACCTGGGGCATCCAGCGATCCGCCGTGAAGAGGCCCAGCAGTGGGCAGTGGTCCGTAGCGATGGTGAAGGGACGGCCGTAGACGAAGTCATGGAACTTCTTCACCCCAGCCACGACTGCCAGTCCCTCACAGTCTATTTGGATATAGTTCCATTCGGCCACAGATAGGGTCCGCGAGTAATACGTGACCGGGACCTCCCGGTTGTCTGGGAGGCGGTGTGCCAGCACGGCTCCCATCCCATATGGAGACGTGTCGCAAGCCAGGACCACGGGCAGGGACTCGTCGAAGTGGGACAGGACCAAGTTTGAGATCAGCAGGGCCTTGACAGCCCAGAATGCGGCGGCTTGCCAGACCCAGGGTGCCCTCTTGTCGAGCAACCAGTGGAGGGGCTCAGCTACCACCGCCTTGTGGGGGAGAAAGGCATGGTAGAAATGTAAAAGTCCGAGGAAGGCCTGGAGCTCAGCTTTGGAGGTCGGGGGAGGCGCTTCCACATTGCCTTGACCTTGTCCCGGGCCGGGTGGAGGCCGTCCGCATCCACAGTGAAGCTCAAGAAGTCCATGGATGATACTCCAAGCTGGCACTTTTTGCGCTTTACTTTGAGGCTGGCGTCCCAGAAACGACTGAGGACCATGCATAGGCGGGTGGCAAACTCGTCAGGTGTGGCAGCGGCGATCATCACATCATCGAAGAATGGTGTGACGCTGGGAATCCCTTTGAGGAGAGAGTCCATCAGTTGCTGGAATATCCCTGGTGCTACGCTCACCCCGAATTGCAGACGATTTACCCTGAAGGCCCCCCGGTGGGTTACAATGGTTTGGGCCTCTGCGGTCAGCCCGTCAACTGGCAGTTGCTGGTAAGCTTGGGCCAGATCTAATTTTCCAAAGGTCTTGGCCCTGCCAAGGTGGCCAGCACATGGCTCACCACCGGAACTGGGTACGAATGATCCTGCAATGTCCGGTTGATCATGCATTTATAATCCGCGCAGATGCGGACGTCCCCATTGGGCTTAATTGGGGTCACGATCAGGGTCTCCCACGCTGCTTGGGAGACCAGTTCCAGGACCCCCTGGGCCGCCAGGCGGTCCAGTTCTGCGTCAATTTTGGGTTTTAGGGCAAATGGAACGGTCCTGGCCCGCATGCCAGGGGCCACTGAGGGGTCAAGTTGTAGCGAGACTGGTGGGCCTGTGTACCGGCCCAGAGACCCATTGAAGACGGACAGGAATTCGTGGCACACCTCTTGGAAGTCGCGGGTTGCGCATTGCTGGACCCCCTCGATCACGATTCCCAGGGGTTCAAACCAGGCCCTTCCCAGGTGGCTGACGAGGTCGCCTTCGACCACCAGCAAGTCCAAGTGCCCCTTAAAGCTATGGTACTGCACCCTGAAACTCCCGACCCCCTTCACTGGTGCTCGGTTTCTTTGAAAGTCCATAAGCGGTACGGGTGATGGCCACAAGCAGGGGCCCCCCTTTGGGCAGATCTGTTTTAACATGGCCTCCGAAATGATGGAGCATGTGGAGCCCGAATCAAGTTCCATTTGTAAGGGGGCCCCCTCTACTTTAACCTGGATGTATATTTTGGGGGTAGTGGCCTGACTGGGGAGTTTCAGTACCTCTGCCTGGGTTGCCGGGGCGTTTGCCAGGAGATAGAGGTCCACTTCCTGGGCTGCGCAGTCCTTGAAGTGTGCCTCTGACTTGCGGCGGGGCGGTTTTTGCGCCACACAGGATGTCTTGGAGTGGCAGACCCTCGCAATGTGGCCCGTGCGGCTGCAGTCCCAACACATGGCATCCCTGAACCGACACGATTTTCGCTCGTGCTGACCGCCGCAGCTGGCACACTCCTGCGCCGCCGAGCCGGGTTGCTTGCGTGTGAAGCTGGCGAGCGGTGCTGGCAGGTGAAGCTGGGCTAGCGTGTGGTGTACCTCTCGGTCTTCAGTGTCACTGGTACCGGAGGAGGCCATGTGGTGTGTTGCGGTGGCGGCCGGGTGGGACCTCTCCCACATTGTGGCGGTGGCTAATGCTGAGGTGATGGTTACCTTCTTCCCCTCCATTATCCGGCGTCGGAGCTTTTCTTCCTTGAGGCCCGCGACGAATCGGTCATGGAGAGCCATGTCCACATGCACCCTGAAGTTGCAGTTGGCCGCCAGGCGGCGGAGTTCTGCAAGGAACTCCACGGCCGTCTCCTTGCCCTGCTGGTTCTGATGCTGGAAGACCACATGGCAGGTCATCTCTGACAGTTTTGGGGAAAAGTGGTTTTGCACGGCCTAGACAATCTCGTCGACTGTGCATTCCTCCACCTTCTTAGGAGAGAGAAGGTACTGGGCAAGTTCTACGATCACAGGACCGCAAGAGCAGAGCAGCAGGCCTCTCTTTCAATCTTCGTCCTTGATCTGGTAGAACACAAAGGCTTGCCGCAGATCCGTAACCCAAGCTCCCCATCGCTGGGGCTGGGAGGCGTTGAAAGGCGGCAGCACCCTGGATCCTGGAGCGATGGCCATTGTGCTAGTCGGTGGCTGTGACACGGCTCTGGATTCACCCTCAGCGGTGCTCATGGACGAAGCATGTGGACCGGCGGAGTGAGTCTTCGGTAGCGTTGTCCGACAGCCCGGCTGGAGCGCTCAACAGGATCCCACCTTCATCGCCATTGTTGTATAGTGGGTTAGACACATAATGAAACCACAGACAACGATGTAGGGATCAGCATGGTTCACTATTATACAACATGAGACAAGAATACCTGGCCAGGTGGCTAACTATATACATGCTAAGGGGAACGCCCCCTGGTGCCATTGGCGGGTTTGAATTCCCGCCGCCATTCCCATTGGTTCCCCGAAGCAGGAGCTCAGAGCCCCAGTCCCATTGTTCCCTGGGACTCAAGCTCAGACTCCTTTGCTGACTGCCTGCAGTGGTCAGCGGACACAACACAATCATGATGTCAGAATGCACCCTCACTGATAGAACTGCAGCCAGTCACCACAATGGAGCTCCCGTCTGCCCAGCGATGCAGCTGGTGGGCTGGGGCTTTTTTGCCACTCAGACAGAGTGGAGACAGCAATGGTTGGGATGCTATGCATCCTGGTCAGGTGGTGGGCAGAGCTGTCTGCTTCAAAGGGCCAGGCTCTGCTCCCGCCCTTTGTCAGTTGCTCCGCATGCTTGTCGAGCGAAGAGCACACAGAGAGGAGCTTCTGAGGCCAGCCCTCTGGTTGCCTTGTCCTGCAGCCCAATTGTTGGCTCAAGCGGGGAGAGGTGGCTAGAGTCTTGGCAATTTAAAGGGGGCCGATTTTGAGTTGTCCGGGGCAGTGGCAGCATTTATTTGCCCACTCGCTGGCCCTGAGTGTGTGTGTGTGGGGTTCCCTATTGCAGCAGTTGTTGACAGTGGCTGATTTCACCTTCGGGAAGTGCCCAGTTGCGGTGACGCTCAGCAGGCAGTGGCTGGTCCCCAGGTCTGAGGAGCAGCCTGGACATCCTGGTCACGGCAGCAGTTCCTTTGGGGCTGGCACCTGTGGTGGCGGATCAGTGTGCTGAGGCATCATGCAGCAGGAAATGGCTTGCCATGGTGCTTCTTGTTTAAAATAAACACACACGCACATTAAAAAAATATTATAGGACACATACTGCATTTAGGCCTTTGGCTAGCTGTGGCAGTTTGGTGAGGCTGCTGGGGCCCCAGTTACCCTTCCCTTTGTTTGATGCCCCCCCACCAGGGGCCTGGTGCAATTTGGCTTCAGGCTGGGGATAGGGGTGGTGGTTCTTTTGCATGGTGGTGGCCGTTTCAGGAGGTTGAAGGGGGTGGCCATTTTGTGTGGAATTTTTCTTGTACTGGCTAATTTAAAGGCAGCAGCCATTTTAGGTGCATGGTAGTGTCGGCCATTTTGTGAGTTCCCCTTAAGGAGGCCATTTTAAACTACAGATAGTTGGTCCCCAGCAGCTACTTTCAAGCACTGCAGGGTTTTTGAATTCTAATTGGTACTAGTGCATTTACTGTTATGGCTCCTAAAAAAGGTCAGGGGACAGCAAAGGAGAAACAGCCGGCGCTTTAATGGCTGCCAGTACAAGATGTGCCATTGGTTCCCTCTGATGATGATGGGGATGATCCTGTTAATGCTGCAATTATGCAAAGACTCGCAGCTTTGGAACGGCAGAGGGGTGCCCCTCCTAAGGGTGATGTAGCTAAGAGACCCAAGGGGGATGCTAATGCTTCCAACACCTCGTTTCAGGCACAGGTTCTGGCATGCCTGGCATTTTTGGAAGATCAGCAGGGAGTGCCTGATGGTGGCAATGATGGTGAGTCCTCTGGTCAGCAAGGGCAAGGCACAGAGGAGCTCCAAATGGAGGTTTACAAGGGACCTCAGAAAGAGGGTAGGGATGACCACTCAGACAAGAACATTACACACTGGCCGTGGGTACCCTGCCCTCCAGGTGCTTTTGAGTCTTCTACGTCCATGCCACCTGCAACTTGGCCACAATATCCAGGCTGGGGATACGGTATGCCACTCCCTCCCCCTGGGGCTTGGCCTGGATGGGGCTATCCACGACAGGGTTCTAGATATGTAAATCCAGGGACTGTTTCATACAACACTGTCTTTGCCGGTGCTATACCATCTGGGAACTCTGGGCTGCCTTTGGGTGATCACCTGTCCATCACCATGAAGGAAAAGATTCTGAAGGGCGAATACGTGGACATTTATACTCTCTTATACAGGGAGTTAGAAAAGAAAGATAAAGAAGACCTGGATGAGTGGGAGATGGAACGCTTAAAAAGGCGGGTTGTGGAAAGAGCATGGGCAAACTGGATCCCAGGGTTCTTAATTTATACAACAATTATTGTTAGGCACCATCCACGGAGAGCAGTGGCACTGCTGCAATACATGGATATTATCTACAAGGCAGTTACGGATTTCCCAGGTCCGGCATGGTCGCTTTGCGATGAAGAGTTTCATATGCGCGCGGCCATGAATCCGGCCATGAGATGGTGTGGTGCTTGCTGTGAATCCAGTTATATTTTCCCCCCAGGCTTGGTTCTTTGTATAAGGGACCTGGAACGTATTAGATTGGTACTCCTAATTCGTGATAAGATAGGTCAGATTCCACCCTCTCTCATGCATTGTAATCAAGTAGGATAAGCAATTTGAAGAATAAGAAAAATTAACCCTTGAATACCAAAGGTATTTCAGATGAGGTGACAAAATGAAAAAATGTTGCTGGATAAAATTTGCCAGGCTTTGTCCCAAATAAGTGCATTCCTACATACACCTGAATGTGTAGTAATCTTCTAATGGGTAAACTTCTCCTATGTTCTAATTTCTTCTATGTTCTAATTCAAAAGCCACCTTTTGAAGCAAAAGTCTCTGAACATCATGAATATCATATTGTTACCCTTGTTGAAACAACTGTGGAAGGGAAAAAAGGCTTTATTTGATGGCCCAAAACTGTTAGGAGATGAACTTTGAAAATGCTTTTATTTGTTATTTTCTGACCTGCATGCACACCAGGAATGGTGACAGCAAGTGTCTTTGCTTTGGGAGAATGTATGCTTGAGTTAATGTGACTCTCTGTGTAAGAGGAGGTACCACACAGCCTGTACTTCCATGCAAATGAGGTCACAGACATGCCTTGCACATCATACCCAGGAGGCCTTGGGAACAAGAAGCCTCCATATTAGCATCTCCATTACGGTCCCTTCAACAGAATGTAGAAACAACAGCTTTCCCACCATTGAAGAAGTTCTACACCTCACGTAACCCACAGGATGCTCGACATTTACATGTGTGAAGTTCCCACCTGAGAATGGCCAGATCCATCTACATACCTAAAGGTTTCCATGCCAACCCATCTTGACACCTTGACCAAAAACCTCCCTTGTAGTAAGGTGTTGACTTTCACTATTGCCCCACCTTAGTAGGAGGGAACCCCCACATCCTTTAGCCAATGGTATAGGGATGGGATGGACCTAGAGACACCTCAAGCCAGCCCCCATACTAGCTGATAAAACGGGGTGGAACCTTTTGTTCAGGAAGGGAGAAAAGTTCGAGCAGGAAGAGAGAGAAGAGGGGAAAAGAAATCACGTGCGCACTCCTGCAGCCCCCTGCAAGAAAAGCAACCTTTGTAACTTACGGTAACTCTCGTGTGCTCTCTTGGAATCCGGACCAAGAGACCCTTTACAATTGTTGGCAGGCTCCAACATTGTAAAGTGAGAGTTTCCCTAGTTAGAAACAATCCTTGTTCCTGAACTGTGGAAGGTTGAAACTACTAGAGCAGATAAGTATATTGTCCCCCCCCAGCATACCTTTAGCTTAAACCCCAAATATTGTTTTCCATTTCTACTGTAACTAAAGGAACTTGAATGTATGTGTGTGTGAATCTGTTTTTGTATGCCTGTAAATGATAAGAACTTTCAGTAAAGAGAATCTTGATTCAAATTAAGAAACCTTGTTGAGCGTTTTCCCTTTGAAGAAATAGGGCTCTCTGGCACGAAACTTGCTTTCTCTGTATACACTGGCAAAAAGACCTCAATAAGTTAGTCAGCCACTGCATAGATAAGCAGTCCGGCTAACAAAACAGTATTTGGGCAGTGCAGATTCTGGTATATGCTTTTATATTTTGGGAAATAGCCGTGACATTGTGTTACCACCTGTATGTCATGACACATTAAATTAAATTGCACACAGTCTATCCCAGTTTACTGTAACAAAGCACATGTGATTTACAACACGTTTAATTGGATAGGGCATCTGTTCTGCTTGTAGATGGAATCCCAGAATTGGGGGGGTGGGGTATGTAGTTGCTCCATGAACATCTGTGGCAAGGTGTGTTGGTAACTACTGTACTGTTATGTTCAGCTTAGTGATATGATTTTGCTGTTTCTTTCCTTAAATCTGTGTAGCTAGTAGACACAACTGTTATTTTCCTTTATCTTGTGCACTAGTTTAATAACTTGTAGCAGATAAAGTTTTTCCTGTTTAAGAGAGGTGCCTGTGTTTCAAACTCCTCCCTGCACACCAGGGTCTTTGTTCATGCCAACATGCACGTATAGGGATAGTGGTGAAGTACTTGGGAAACTCAGCCCCATGTACACGTTCATAGGCAGCCTATATTGGCATTCCCCAAACCAGACTCTCATTGCATTTTCAAGAACTTCAGGGGTTTTACTGTTCAGGAAGTGAAGGGATTCTTTTGTTAATAACCTTCAAATCTTATGCCTGCTTAGGTTTGGATGGTGTTTTGCTTCTTTGGGATGCTAGAATTTGTTTGTACTAGGTGACCTTTGAAGTACATCCTCACTGAAGGTGCTTGCTATAGGAAATACTAATTGGTATGTGTGAACATAATTATCATTCAAACAAGACAGAAAGGGAGGGAATGTTGAGATACAACAAACCTTGCTTTAAAAAAAATGACACAGAATCATAGAATCATGGAGCTGGAAGGGTCCTCCAGGGTCATCAATCCCCTGCACAATGCAGGAAATTCACAAATACCTCCCCCATACCCCCTGGTGACCCCTGTTCCATGCCCAGAAGATCACAAAACCTCCAGGATCTCCAGTCATACAGGAGGCAACAGACCATGGGAATGATCATGATAGTATAGGACTACAAGCAAACTGTTGCAGCGGTTTCCTTTTAGAATTAGCATGAGGGTATTTTACATAAGCATTTTGTGTGATATAAAATTTAACATGAGCTGTAGGGATCTCCTGCTACAGCAGATAAAATACATTTTCATAAAATCAACGTTCATGTGCTGCGAAGCAATATGTCTTCTTTCAGTATTTATGGGGGGCAGCTGTATTAACTTTGTCAGAAGGAATGTCTGCTTTCCCTTAATTTTGCACAGATCACATTCATTCCCTTGCATAGGCGTAATGATAACACTTGTGCTATAGATGTGATTATACTTGTTTTAAAGTGATTGTAATTTTAATCTGTGTGCCTTTTAGGAAGCTGGAATGCTGCGGGTGTGTGTTCAGGTCCTGAGAATCCATTCTTTGCTTCTGGCAGAGAGGGACATGAAAGCTGGTAGCTTTTTAAAGATGGCGTGGATGGCACACAGTCCGGCTTGTCCTTTTATCTCTGCTACCCTGGAACCACCCCTTCCAGTGCTCATTAGCGCATTTAAATGTCGCCGGACACTCCCCCGCGTGATGAAGGAGGGTGCCCCAAAACTGGAAAACCCTTGTTTTTTGTTTATTTGCAATTTCCTATGATCCTCAGGATTTATTTCACTTCACACAGAAGGGGAAAGAGACCGACTTGGGTACACTGTGAGGAGGGGGAGGGGCTGCACACAACATGGCATGTACTTTTATTTCAGTTCCTTATTTTATTTCCATTTCATACAGAACGTGCAAAGAAAGGAAAGGGGGGAGTCTGTGCTACTTTGTAAAAGGGTGGGGACCTTAGCACAGAGACAGATGCCTCAAAAAAGTAATTCCACATTGAGGCAGATTCACAACTCAAATTGTGTATTGGATACACAACTCAAATCACCAGTTAGCAAGTACACTGTTGTCAGTGACATAGCCTGGCTCTGAGAGGGGGAGGAGGCTGGTATAAGAGGAAGTTGTCAGGCTCAATAGCAAGTAGGTCCAGGCATTCTTCAGGTAAAGAGATGCTTTATTGGAATACAATGCTGTTGCCCACAGTAATACTGCTATTGTCAGGAATGGTGGCATGGGTCATTCAGACATTGATATAGCCAAAACTAGCAAATGAACTTTTAGCACGTGTGCGGGAAACTCCCGGCGGGAGGATTACTTAATACTCGTGAGTATTACCCCCACCACCACCTCGTCACGTAGGACTGGAAAATTCCCCAGACTGAGGAACACTCCAAAGCCTATTCTTCAAGGCCGCCGTGATAAGACGAGGCGGCAGGAAAGTATTCTCCCACATTGCAGCTGGCATTTCTACGCAAGCACATAAGCGAAAGACAAGATAGTAAACACAGAACAATGAACACAGTGTAAATGGCAATACAGAGCTTTAGCTTTCTGACAGAAGTGAGTGGGGAAACAGCTCAGCCCCTTGACACAATGATGCCCCAAACACTTTGGCTGTGGGGTGGGGGAAGTGTTTATGCACACATGGAATCTCAAAGTGTGTGCTTGGTTTTTTTGGGGGGTCAACAGAAGCCCGTTCATGAGATTGCAAAAACTCTCACCTTCTGCATTTCCTTCAAGCTCCTATCTAATTGGCTGCCTCCTTTGCCCACCCCCAACCCCACCCACTAGCAAGCGCGGATTGGACTCTCTCTCTGGAAGCCATTCTGCTAAAAAACTTTGGGAGGGACGCATGGTTCTACTTTCCATAGGCTGGCTTTATTTTAAGAAGGATTTTTTAAACTGTAGCTGTGGATTCTCTCATTTTGCATTTTTTATTTCTGTTTTTAAAAGAATGGAACTGGTGTGTGTGTGGATTTGCTGCTTACATGCTTTAACAGGAATGGGGGGGAGAGACTATGGCATTCTGCTTTCTCACGGTAAGTGAAAAACTGCTGCTTGTCTTTTTTTAAAAAAATAGGCTGTTTGCAAACTAACTAAGGTTGTGGGTTAAAACTGTTGCTTGTGTGCTGAATGGCTTAAAATGGAAGCTAGAAACCAGTGCCGTGGGCTGTTTTCGTGGTAAGTTTTGCCTCCCTTTGCTAAAACTTTTAGAAGGAGCCTGCATGTAACTGTTTAAACTGGTTTTTTTTTTTTTTGTAAAAAGCTGATTGCTTTTTGAAGAGAGCCGTGGGGAGGGGGACTCTACGCTCTCACCAGATCTGCCACCCCTCGGGGGGGGCTGTTTGCAAACTAACTCTCTCTCTCTCACACACACACACACACACACACACCTTTCAGTCTCCCAACATTTCCAAAGCACTCTTCTCTGTAAAATACACACAAATGCCCAGCCATTCTTTTTTTTAGTCTTCCACCCACCCCTCCCATGGTACAACCCCCCCAACACCAGCCATTTCCCCCCTTGCTACAGAATCCTTCCAGCAACCATGACTGACAAATCATAACTCCTTCCTACTCTGTTACCATTGAATGGCTGTCCAGCCAATTGATGATGCAGGGGGAGTGGGGAGAAGGGTACCCCTGCGTGGGATGGGATTGGGATGGGTGGGGGTGGAGGGGGTGGAGGAGGGGTGCCTTGGGGGACTTCTGGGGTGGGTGGGTGGGACTTCTGCCCAGAAAGGGGGGCATGGTACCTGTCAGTTCTTGATTTGATGCCCAGAAAGGGGGGGCGTGGTGTCTGTCAGTTCTTGATCTGATGCCCAGAAAGGGGGTGTGGTACATGTCAGTTTTTGATTTGATGGAAGGTATACCCTACATACTACTGCCCTTGTTTAATTCCAAACTGTTGTCTGTCTCATTATTCTGGCTGGGGGGGCAATACACATCATGCCACCTCCCTCTTAATCTGCAACTTTGTAAAATGTCATCAGTCCTCATATGGAGGGAGTCCTATTAGAAGCTACAAGAGGGTAATGGAGACTGTGTATTAGTCTCCATGTGATTGACACCCTGGCAGCGATGAGCTGAAACATGTTATGAAGAAAACCTTGTATTTGCTCTGATCTAATCACTTGAGCTCAACAGCCAAGTGATTTAATTTTGCAGCTGGGAGAAACTGAGGAGTGTTTCATAGCTGGAGCCAAGTTAATATTAAACAATAGATGCCTAGTTGTTGGCTACAGGAAACTTGGCATGGGGGGGGCAGGATTCAACTGAAAACTTTTCTTTTGCAGAAGCTCCATGACAACTCCATGCAGACCTTCCCTGTCCTGGCCCCAGTGCTAGCTCCCCACACTTTGTAAAGCCCTTTTGTGTTTTCAGACTGTTTTCTCTACAGGTTTCTCTGTTGTTGTTTTGGGCTTTTGTAAAAGCTCAGAATCTGACACTGTTTTAGGAAACAATAAAAATTTAAAACAATGGAACATGCTTTGTTTTACCTATCTGCACTAGTCTTTTCTCACAATCAGTAGACGTTTTCAATTGCATCCTGCCCCCCCCCCCATATTCTAATCTCAAAATTTGGTGTAGTGGTTAAGTGCGTGGAGAACCGGATTTGATTCCCCACTCCTCCACTTGCACCTGCTGCTGTGACCTTGGGTCAGTCACAAGTTCTGGCACAGCTATCCTTGAAAAAGAGCAGTTTCTGTCAGAGCTCTCTCAGCCCTGCCTACCTCACAGGGTGTCTGTTGTGGGGAGGGGAAGGGAAAAGCGTTTGTAAGCCATTCTGAGATTCCAAGTGAAAGGTGGGGTATAAATCCAATCTCCTCCTCCTCCTCCTCTTCTTCTTCTGAATAATACCATATTAGTGAGAAAAGTTTTCTGCCTTCAGCTCCTTTTCCAGTTAAATCATTCTGACCATATCTGAATTAGTGCTAATAGATGCCTCTGAAATCTATGCCTAATCCATGCCTGTCCTCCTTACAGACAGTGTCAGGTGCACTGAATGTCAGGAGTTCTTGGGAGTGGCACTGGCAAAGGATCATTTTGCACCATTTGTTTCAGGAACAATTACAAGTCCCTCTAACTCCAGGATCATTAGGTAGTAGCCCAATAGAACGAACCAACTAGCTTTCAGGATGCAGTACAGCCAATAGCTTGAACTGAGCTGTTGACATTTTGTGGGGGGGGGACATTTTGTTGTTGTTGTTCAGTCGCACAGTTGAGTCCGACTCTTCACGACCCCATGGACCACATCATGCCAGGCCCTCCTGTCTTCCATAGTGCTCTGGAGTTTGCTTAATTTCATGTTCATTGCCTTGATAACACTATCTAACCATCTCATCCTTTGCCATCCCCTTCTTCTTTGACCTTCAATCTTTCCCAGCATCAGCGTCTTCTTCAGTGAGTGCTCTCTTCTCATTTGGTGGCCAAAGTATTTGAGCTTCAGCTTCAGTATCTGGCTTTCCGGGGAACAGTCAGGGTTGATTTCTTTTAGGATTGACTGATTTGATCTACTTGCAGTCTAGGGGACTCTCAAGAGTTTTCTCCAGCACCCTAATTCAAAAGAATCTATTCTTTTTTAAAAATTATTTATAACTTTTAACTTTATAACATAGATAACTTCACTACAAGTCAAAAGAGTGAAAAAAGCAAAACAAAAACTCAGAACTAAACACGAAGTAATACAAAGAAGTCATGACCAGAACTGAATAAGCCTATTGACCCTATTGCCCACAAAGGAATATGAACACAGTTAAAAAAATAAATAAAATAAAAGTGAAATTATAATGCTGGGAGACTGAGTTTGAGGGAATTAATGATCTCAAAAAAGTTGCTTCAATAAAAGGAAGCCATTTAATATAAAATTGGGATTTTATAAAATAGGTATTAGTAGGGGAAATACTAGTAGCAATCTTTTCCATAGTGTAATATTTCCATACTTTCATGTAACACTGATGGAGAGTAAGTGGGTGTGGGTTCTTCCAGTTACTAGAGATTACAGTTTTAGCTGCCATTAATAGTGTTGAGATCAGATTTTGGCTTGATTTTAAAATGTTATTATCCATCCATAAATCTAGAAGTACTAATTTTTCAAAGGTAAGTCAATATTTGTGATAGATTTTATGGTTTGTAAGATTGTGATCCAAAAAGTTTTAATTATTTTGCAGGACCACCAGCAATGAATGCAGTCTGCAGGTTCTCCACATGAATGCCAACATAAAGGTGAGTATGGGTTATTAATGTAATGAAAGTTTGCAGGTGTGTGGTACCAATGTAACAACAGTTTAAAAGCTTGGGACTGTATATTTAATGATCGTGAAGTCATGCTTGGTGAAGACCATATTTTGGTCCATATGCTATCTAAGAGAGGAACATTACAGTCCTTATTCCAAGAGGATTGGTAGCTTGTCCTAGGATCAATTGAATTTAGTAACAATTCTTTGTAAATAGCTGAGATCAGAGGTCTTTTCATAGAAAAAGAGCTGCAGGTGCTCATTAGCATGTGGTATGCTAATGAGCTACTAGGCTATTAGCATATGCCATGCCCCCTGACATCACTGGAAGTGATGTCAGAAGGGGAAGCAAAAGGGGGGAGGCATCTTCAAAAGCCTCCCCTTCCCTTCCCCAGCTGGCCTGGGTGGGGGAGCAAAGAGAGGAGGGGTTTAAAGTTTAAACCCCTTCTCACTAGAGTTGGGCCACAGAAGGAGGAAAGAGGGAAGGAAAGAGAGAGAGTAGAGAGAAGGAAAGAAGGAAGGAAAGAGGGAAAGAAAGAGAAGGAAAGAAGGAGAGAAAGAAAGAGAGAGAAGGGAAGAAGGAGGGAAACAGGGAAAGGAGGAAAAAAGAGAAGAGAAGAAGGTTGGAAAGAAAGAAAGAGAGAAGGGAAGAAGGAAGGAAAGAGGAAAAGGAGAGAAGAAAAGGAGAGAAGAAAAGAAGGGAATGAAGGAAATTCGGCGGCAATTCAGCCCCATTATATCCTATGGGCCATTGAAGTCAATGGTGAAAACATTGGGTATATTCTGGGGGCTGGAGGGCAGAGGGTTTGAGGGAGAGTCTCCAAACTCACAGGGTAGCTGTTGGAGCCTCTCCCCAAGGTATCCACCACGTTTCAAGAATATTGGACCAGGGGTCCAATTCTATTGCCCCCAAAACAGGTTGCCCCCATTCCCTCCATTGTTCTCTATGGTGGGATAACCTGTTTGGGTGCCCATTGAATTAGGCCCATTGGTCCAATTGCTTCGAGACGTGGAGGTGCATGAGGGGAGAGGCTCCTGAAGCTACCCTGGAAATTTGGAGCCTCTCCCCCAAACCCCTCCCCCCAGAGCTCCTAACAGCACTGGAGGGAATGGAGGGAATGGGGGCAACCCATAGAATTGGACCCCCTGGTCCAATGTTCTTGAAATGTGGTGGGTGTCTTGGGGAGAGGCTCCATCAGCTACCCTGTGAGTGAAGCCTCTACCTCAAACCCCCTCCCCTCCAGCCCCCAGAAATACCCTACGTTTTGGCCACTGACTTCAATGGCCCATAGGATATAATGGGGCTGAAATTGACATTCGGCTGGCTGAAAGACTCCCCAATCAGCTCCTACTGTTGAAACTGACATGCTCCTGCCCTCTGAAACTACTTGTGCCCAATTTGGCGGAACCGAATTGGGCTGAATTTTTTTTTTTTTGCACACTCCTACCGGGATGCTGGCTGGGGGCAGAGCTTGCCGCCACCACCATTTGTTGTGGCTCCTGAGCTGCCAGAGCTGTGCTCCGGCACGCTCCCCCCCCCCAAAGACCCCTGGCTGAGATCAAACCCTTGCAAGATTTATGTTCAGCCAGTAAGATTCTTTCAAAGAAAGTATAGATCCTGTGGGAGGGAAAAAGAGTTCCATAGATGACTGAGCTGCAGGTATTCAAACCATTGGATTGTGCAATTATGTTGTCTTTCTAAGGTGATTTTGTCTAGAATTGCAAAATTTTTGCTGACATCTTTAAAACAGGTGGTGTTGTTTTGTCTCCATGTTTGGAAAGAGTCGGCAGAGAGTCCAGGCTGGAACCAAGACTGACCTGTAAATCTCATGAGCAATGATGCATTTGGAGCTATTACAGTTTTCAATTTGTCCCATATGCTCATTGAATTTCTTAGGAATATATTCTTGAAGAATTCTTTTGGTCTTTGCCTGGGTTTTTCTCATAGTACTTCTGTAAAGGATCTGTGACCTAGATAGGATTATTCCAACCATTTCAAATCAGCATGATAATTCTTGCTATATTGTTTTATAATTCCAAGCAGTGTAGTTGTTTCATAATAAATGGAAAGGTCCGGGAGGTTTAGGCCTCCTAGAGTTATAGGTCTTCGTAGAGTTTTAAAACTGATTCTGTGCATAGACTTATTCCAAATATTCCAAACACAAAAAAAAGAGATTGCCAACGTATTAAAAGAGAACATGGGAGTTATATTGGAATGGCTCTGAAAAGATACAATAATTTTGGGAAAATAAAGGATTTTAGGGTTTGTATTTTCTCAATCCAGGACTTTAAGGGAGAAGTGGATGATGTCAAGAGTTTTAATGAATTCCCAATGGTTGTATTTGAGGATCTCAGATAGATGCAGAAGAATTTGTATTCCCAATAATTTCCATTTGTCTTTTACCTAGCTGAAATTGTATTTAGTCTTGATAAATGAAGATTGATTATCAGAAAAGATAGGGTAGAGAACAGTTTTTGTATTGTACACTTTTAGTCCTGAGACCTTCCCGAATAAGTGTAGGACCGTATGGAGCACTGGAAGAGTGGTTTCCGGTTATGTGAGTAGTAATGTGAGGTCATCTGCAAAAAGGCTGAGTTTGAGATGATTTCCAAGTTGAAGTCCTCTGATTTCTGCATTGGAATGTATTTCATGGCCAGAGGCTCTATAGCCAGTGCAAACAGCAAAGGGGAGATGGGGCATCCTTGACAAGTACCTCTGGTTAGTTTGAAGTCATCAGAGCACAGTCCATTAGTTTGGACACTAGTAGTAGCTGCGTGGTAGATGCTTTCCAGCATTTTAAGAAGTTTAGGCCCAAAGTTCATAGTTTAGTAGGTTATATAGATAAAGAAGTTACACCATGTCGAAGGCCTTTTCAATGTCAGTAGATAAAATAATAGAAGACTGAATACAATGGTGCTGACTATTGAATTGCATTCAAAACTTTACGTGTGATCTCTCTGTTAGGAATGAAACCAGTTTGATCAGTGTGGATGTATGATTCAATTATTTTATTCAGACGAGAAGCCATTGGAGCCATGAAGATTTTATAATCTTGGTTCAACAGTGATCTAGGCCTGTAGGAGCTGGGTAGAGAACAGTTTTTGTATTGTACACTATTGCATGTCGTATCTTTGTCTGGTTTAGGAATCAAAACTATTTTTGCCTGATTCCAGGTGTGGGGGTGGGAGGCCTTCTTCAAAAATTTGATTGCAGGTTTGAGCTAAAGGTTCAGCCAAGAGTGATGAGAATTTTTTGTAGAACTCTGCCATGAAGCTGTCCCTACCGGTGATTTATTATTCTTTAAAGACTTAATGGTAATTTGTATTTCCAATTATGTGATGGGTTATTCTAACCAGAGTTGATGATGCAGAGTTAAACTCTTTAAATTAGAGTTACATTGAAGAAAAGTAGTTATTGATTCCTCAGATGGATTGTCAGACTCATAAAACATTTTATAGTAATCAAAGGACACCTTGGAGATGTCAGCTGTGCTATATTTTGTTTGACCTTCTTTATTTTTAATAGAGTGAATTGTATTCTCAGAGATTCTTTTTTTGACTTTCCAAAACAGCAGCTTGATTGTCTGAGGGGTTTTGAACCAGTAATGTTGTTTGATATAGGCTATCCTTTTCTAAATCTGTGATACTTCAAGGGTTTCTAATTTTTTGCGCTCTAAGAGTAAGGCTTTATAAGTGCGTTTTCTGCAAATTTTTAAAAAATCATCTTCCAGTGCTGTGATTCTATTAATCAATTCCGATTTTAATTTCATTTTTTCCTTTTTGTAGGAAGAGGTGATAGCAATCAATTTGCCGTGAACAACTGCCTTCAGTGCATCCCACACCAGATGTTGCGATACCCCACAATCTACATTATGGAGAAGATATTCTTTGATTTCAGACTCTATTGAGTCAGTTACAGACTGTAGCAACAAAAGTTTTGGATCAAGCTTCCATGTGTAGTTGCGTTGTTTTGAGTTTTTGTCTTGCATGGTACATTCCACCTAGGCATGGTCTGACCATATTCTGGAGCCAATGTTTGGAAATATTTGAGGAAGTCAAGATAAAGTCAATTCTCGGCAGGTCTGGCACCTGGCAGAATAATAAGTAAAGTTTTTAACTGTAGGAATCCATATATGAGGTTAAATTGGTGCAGAAGTTTAGCCAATCTAGTTTGGCCTGAAGATGGCTGTAGTTTGTTTATATTTTTTGCACTTGTGTGAAAGCTGGATTTATCCATATTACTGTTGGCAATAAAATTGTCTCCTCCAATTATGCATGGGTTGTCACTGAAGGTTTAGAGTGTGTGTAATACCATTTTGATGACATCAATTTGACCATCATTTGGTGCATACAGAGACACCAAGGTGATTGCAGAGCTATTTAAAAATATAAATCTGCCATTGGGATCTTTTTCAGACTTAACTAATTGAAATCTTACAGATTTACTAATTAAAATAGCAACACCTCATGATTTAGACGTTCCCTGGGCTTGATATTGTTGAGAAAATTTGGCAGAAGGGAGTACAGACTCTAAATTTCCTTTCAAATGCGTTTCTTGTAAAAATATTACATTGGAGTTCTGCCGTAAAAGTGCTGAGGTAACTCTTTTCCATTTTATAGGTGAATGCAAACCTCTGCAATTTAAAAATAAAAACTTATGGAAGAACTCATGATAGTATTTAATAAGAAAGCCTGTCGTAGGTCAGTTCCTGAAGTAGATCTGATAAAGATATATTGGTGAGTATGGTTATAGATGGTGTAGTTATTTGAGAGTCCTGAGGTTAAAATCAAAATGTTATGCCAAATAGTCAGTTGGAAAAAAAGGTTTTCCTGATCAAAGTAGTATAAGGGCTCACAGTTAGTACTGGGAGAAAAACATGGAGCTGAATAGTCAATATTTACTTGCTTCAGTGATAAATATTTAGGGTCTGTCCGAATTTAATTAGTTCACCCCTGATAGCTGTTGACCACGTACAAACTGATAATTTTAAGTGTTTCCTTTTTTCCTTTTTCCTTGGGGGGGGGCGCGGGGGGCATGACTCTGGTCCTTTATCCTTGTAAAATGATTGACTTGCTAATATCTGCCTGAATCTAGTGCTGGTTACTTGTTTATACTGCACTGTTGCTATGGCTTTATGCTAATGCAATAAAGATTATTATTATTATTAATATTTAGGGTCACTTAAGTTTTGGCTTGTCACAACAGATGTAAAAATATAAAAGGAAAAGGAAAAAAAATATAGAACTTGAACAGCATAGAGCCATCTCACGGGCTCTATATACCCTTTCCTTCACGGAGTGTGTTACACAACAATATCAAGTTAAAATATCTACATAAGTTTAAATGGGGAACTATACAAATTCTCCCCCCATTCCTTCCCCCTTAACAATAAAATATATACAAAAACATTTGCAACGTATGCAATGATTATTAGTCAAATTTTGAGTCAACCATTTTATTTTGCTTATCTATTTTAAACATTGAGAAAATTTTAAAGATGAAATTTTCTATTAAGAAGTAGCATAGCATTTAAGATCCAGCATCCTAAAATAATAATTGCTATACAAATAATAATATCCACCATTTCAAAAATCAGGTTCTGCTGTAAAGCATTAAAAGGAGCAACTTGCATTTTTTACTGCAATCCTTAACAATTTAAATTAAATATGGTGCTAGAAAGCAACAAAACTTTAAAAATCAAACATTCTGGAATATTAATCACTATGTAAACCATGGACTATTAATCAACCTTCACAAAGATTTGTTTCCACTGAAAAACATTAGAAAAAACAGCTAACTGTAGTAATTGCTAATGTTCATATTTAAATTTAAAGCTAACAACGGATATAAAACTAAAAGTCAGGCATTCAAAGTTCTTTAAGATCTTTGTTTCTGCTATAAAGTATTATCAAAACATTTTGCTTATCTATTTTAAGCATTGAGAAAGTTTTCAAGTTGAAATTTGATATTAAGAAGTTTTTTGTTGTTCAGTCGCACAGTCGAGTCCGACTCTTCGCGACCCCATGGACCAGATCACGCCAGGCCCTCCTGTCTTCCGCTGTCCGCTGAAGTTTGCTCAATTTCATGTTCGTTGCATCGATGACATTGTCTAACCATCTCATCCTTTGCCGTCCCCTTCTTCTTTGACCTTCAATCTTTCCCAGCATCAGGGTCTTCTCCAGTGAATGCTCCCTTCTCATTTGGTGGCCAAAGTATTTGAGCTTCAGCTTCAGAATCTGGCCTTCCAGGGAACAGTCAGGGTTGATTTCTTTTAGGATTGACTGATTTGATCTCCTCGCAGTCCAAGGGACTCTCAAGAGTCTTCTCCAGCACCACAGTTCAAAAGAATCTATTCTTCGGCGCTCAGCCTTCCTTATAGTCCAACTCTCGCAGCCATACATTACTACAGGGAATACCATTGCTTTGACCTTGCGGACTTTTGTTGGCAAGGTGATGTCTCTGCTTTTTATCATGCTGTTTAGGTTTGCCATTGCTTTCCTCCCAAGGAGCAGGCGTCTTTTAATTTCATGGCTGCAGTCACCATCTGCAGTGATCTGGGATCCTAGGAACGTGAAGTCTGTCACTACTTCTACGACTTCCCCTTCTATTTGCCAAGGAGTGATGGGGCCGGATGCCATGATCTTAGTTTTTTTGATGTTGAGCTTCAAGCCTACTTTTGCACTCTCCTTTTTCACCCTGAGCAAGAGGCTCTTTAGGTCCTCTTCACTTTCTGCCATCAGAGTGGTATCGTCTACATATCTGAGGTTATTGATCTTTTCCCCAGCAATCTTAACTCCAGCTTGTGATTCATCCAGGCCAGCATTTCGCATGATGTACTCTGCATATAAATTAAATAAGCAAGGTGACAACATACATCCTTGTCGTACTCCTTTTCCTATGCTAAACCAATCAGTTGTTCCATATCCGGTTCTAACTGTTGCTTCTTGACCATTATACAGGTTTCTCAGGAGACATGTGAGGTGGTCCGGTACTCCCATCTCTTTAAGAACCTGCCATAATTTATTGTGATCCACACAATCAAAGGCTTTAGCATAGTCGATGAAGCAGAAGTAGATGTTTTTCTGGTACTCTCTTGCTTTCTCCATAATCAAGCGAATGTTGGCAATTTGATCTCTAGTTCCTCTACCTCTTCGAAACCCAGCTTGTACTTCTGGCAGTTCTCTATCCACGCACTGTTGGAGTCTAGCTTGTAGGATTTTGAGCATGACCTTGCTAGCGTGTGAAATGAGTGCAATTGTGCGATAGTTTGAACATTCCTTGACATTGCCCTTCTTTGGGATTGGAATGTACACTGACCTTTTCCAATCCTGTGGCCACTGTTGTGTTTTCCAAATTTGTTGGCAAATTGAGTGCAGCACTTTAACAGCATCTTCTTTTAAGACTTTGAATAACTCAGCTAGGATAACAACACCTCCACTAGCTTTGTTGTTAGTAATGCTTTCTAAGGCCCATTTAACTTCACTTTCCAGGATGTCTGGCTCGAGGTCAGTGATTATACCATCGTGGTTGTCAAGCACATCAAGGTCCTTCTTGTATAGTTCTTCTGTGTATTCTTGCCATCTTTTCCTAATCTCTTCTGCTTCTGTTAGGTCCCTGCCGTTTTTGTCCTTTATCATGGCCAGCTTTGCATGGAACGTTCCCTTGATTTCTCCAATTTTTTTGAAGAGATCTCTAGTCCTTCCCAATCTATTGTTTTCCTATATTACTTTGCATTGTTCATTCAGGAAAGCCTCCTTATCTCTCCTTGCTGTTCTCTGGAAATCTGCATTCAGTTGGGCAAATCTTTCCTTTTCCCCATTGCCTTTAGCTTTCCTTCTTTCCACTGCTATGTGTAAAGCCTCATCAGACAGCCACTTTGCTTTTTTGCATTTCTTTTTCTTTGGGATGGCGGTGATTGCTGCCTCCTTTACAATGTCACGGACTTCTGTCCATAGTTCTTCAGGCACTCTGTCTATCAAATCTAGTCCCTTAAACCTATTCTTCCCCTCTACTGTATATTCATCGGGGATGCGATCTAGGTCAAATCTGAATGGCCTTGTGTTTTTCCCAACTTTCTTCAATTTAAGTCTGAATTTTGCAATGAGTAGCTCATGATCTGAGCTACAGTCAGCTCCAGGTCTTGTTTTTACTGACAGGATAGAGCTTCTCCATCTTTGACTGCAAATTATATAGTCAGTCTGATTTCGGTGTTGCGCATCTGGTGATGTCCATGTGTAGAGACGCCTCTTAGGTTGTTGGAAAAGGGTGTTCGCTATGACCAGCGTGTTCTCTTGACAAAACTCTGTTAGCCTTTGCCCTGCTTCATTTTGTTCTCCAAGGCCAAACTTGTCTGTTATTCCGGTTACCTTTTGATTTCCTACTTTAGCATTCCAGTCCCCTATGATGATGAGGACATCATTTTTTGGTGTTAGTTCTACGAGCTGTTGTAGGTCTTCGTAGAACTGGTCCACTTCAGCCTCTTCTGCAGCAGTGGTTGGGGCATAGACTTGGATTACTGTGATGTTGAATGGTTTGCCTTGGATTCGGACCGAGATCATTCTGTCATTTTTGAGATTGTATCCCAATACTGCCTTTCTCACTCTCTTGTTGACTATAAAGGCCACACCATTTTTTCTACGGGATTCCTGGACACAGTAGTAGATATAATGGTCTTCTGAGTTAAATTCGCCCATTCCTGTCCACTTTAGTTCACTGATTCCCAAGATGTCAATGTTCATTCTTGCCATCTCATTTTTGACCACGTCAAGCTTACCTTGATTCATAGATCTTACATTCCAGGTTCCTATGCAGTATTGTTCTTTGCAGCATCGAACTTTCCTTTCACTGTCAGACACATCCATAACTGAGCGTCCTTTCGGCTTTGGTCCAGCCGCTTCACTCTTTCTGGGGTTACTCGTACTTGCCCTCTGCTCTTCCCCAGTAGCATATTGGACACCTTCTGACCTGAGGGGCTCATCTTCTGGCGTCATATCTTTTAGCCTTTTGTTAGTGTCCATGGGATTTTCTTGGCAAAGATACTGGAGTGGGTTGCCATTTCCTTCTCCAGGGGATCACGCTTGGTCTGAGTTCTCTGCTGTGGCCTGTCCGTCCTGGGTGGCCCTCCACAGCATAGCCCACAGCCTCATCGAACCACGCAAGCCCCCTCGCCACAACAAGGGAGTATTAAGAAGTAACATAGTATTTAAGATCTAGCATTCTAAAGAAATGATTGCTATACAAATAATAACAGCCACAATTTCAAAAATCAGCTGCTGCAAAGCTTTAAAAGGAGCAACTTGCATTATTTATTTTACTTCTTAAGAATTATGATTAAATATGGTGCTAGAAAGCAACAAAACTTTAAAAATCAAGCATTCTGAAATATTGATTACCATGTAAACATTAAAATCAACCTTCACAAAGATTTTTTTCCACTGAAAAATATTTTTTTAAAAGCTAACTTTATCTACTTTAATAATTGCTAGTGTTAATATTTAAATTTACAGCTAGCAACAGATATAAAACTAAAAATCAGGCATTCAAAGTTTCGTTTTGTACCAGATCAAACCATAACTTAATATAGCATGAGCATGCTCAGGAGAATCTGTCTGGGAGCTTCGTCTGCAGGAAGGTCATGTATCCAGGTTCAAGGTCAGTTGCCTGGAGTGTCCATCCTTGATATGAGATCTGGAACTTGCAATAAGCGACCTATTTGTACCGAACGTTGGCTTCATTCAATGTAGAAATTATGGATTTCAGAGCTTTCCTTTGCAATAGTGTTTCAGCTGAAAGATCCTGGAGCACGTAGATCTTTTGATTTTGAAGCATAAAAAAACCTTTGGTTCTTGCTAGAGCAAGTAGGTTCATTTTGGTTCACATATCCAGGAACGTCAGTTATATCTCTTGGCTGGGAGGATTGGCATAATCTCAGGGAACCCACACGAAAGGCATAATCAACCATAATGGCTGCTTCTGGGTCTAAGTCCAACAAGCTAGCCAGCCATTTGGCTATATAAGAGAGTCTGACCTTTGTTCTGAGTCCTCCGGGATCCCCCGAAATTTTAAATTGCTAGCTTTAAGTTGATTTTCCAAGGAGATGATTTTGTCGGTGGCCCACTCATCTTTTTTGTAGAAGTAGCTTGCGTCTTATTGCAAGTTACGCAAGATTCTATAGCAGTTTCAGCGGTCTGACCTATTTGGGACACTGATTGCTTCAAATCATTAAGTTATGATGACAAGGGTTTTATCAGCTCAGATATCATGGCGGACATGAGCGTTTGCAAAGACTCATGAAATTCTTGTCTATTTACTGCAAGGCCTCCCTGTTGTTGATCCACTACTTTGGCCGCCATTTGGGGTCGTTTATATCAGTATTTCTGGTAAAATAAGTTGAAACAGCATTACTTACTGGAGCGGTTTTCTTATGCCTGGCTCCAGAATTCTTTCCCACTCCTCGTTAGGTCTGATTGGGTTCAAATTGGTTGAGTGTGATAGTTGATCAGGGGAAGAAGAATGGGAATCGATTGTTTAGGCATCCATTAGGCTCGCTGCCCACGCCGCCACCCCAAAAAGAATCTATTATTTGGCGCTCGGCCTTCCTTATAGTCCAACTCTTGCAGTCATACAGTACTACTGGGAAACCCCAAAAGACCAACAGGAACATTTATACAGGCCCTGCCCTGTAAAAATTGATGATGCAACCACATTGGACCACTCACACCACACACACACAAAAAAGAATATTTATGGCACTGGAAAAAATGCAGAAAAGGTCAACTATAATGATAAGAGGAGGACACTTTCCCTATGAAGAAAGGTTAAGGTGCTTGGGGATCTTGGCTTTGAGAAACAATGACTGAGGGGTGACATGATAAGAGGTTTACAAGGCTATGCATGGGATAGAGCAGGTAGAGAAAGAAGTACTTTTCACCCTTTCTCACAAGACAAGAACTTGTGGGCACTCAATGAAATTGCTGAGCAGTCAGGTTAGAAGTTAGAACAGACAAAAGGAAGTACTTCTTCACCCAAACAGTGATTAACAGATGAATTAACACTGGCAGCTAGTGGCTATAGATAAAAGGAACTCTTGGTCTCTGTGGCAAGTGATGCTCTGGTGCTGGGGGGGCAACCCCCTCACCTCTTTTAATAGTACTGGATCACTCATAGTGTTTTTTTAAAAAAAACAACAACAAAAAACTCCTGAACACCAGCCACTGATTAACCACTGCTCTGCTCCAGCCTCCATATATTTGTCAAATTCCATCTGGAAGCTGTTCATGCCAGCCACCACCACCACCACCACTTCCTGTGGCAGTGAATTCCATTCCGTGGGCCAGAACAATGGAGGGGATGGGGCAACCTGTTTGGGGGCCCGTAGAATTGGACTCCCTGGTCCAATGTTCTTGAAACTTGGTGAGTATCTTTGGGAGAGGCCCCCGCAGCTATTCTACAAGTTTGAAGCCCCTCCCTCAAACCCCTTCCCTCCAGCCCCCAGAATATATCCTATGTTTTTGCCATTGACTTCAATGGCCCATAGGATATAATGGGGCTGAAATCGACATTCGGCTGGCTGAAAGACTCCCCAGTCGGCTTGTACTGACAAAATTGACATGCAGGAGTCTTTTGGCCAGCCGAAATTGATTCTCCCAATTTGGCTGAATCTGAATCGGGCCAAATTTATTTTTTTTTGCACACACCTAGTCTTTATGTTTTTTGCAATATGTTCCTCATAGTCCCTTTTTGCCTGTCTGATCACCGACTTACATTTTATTTGCCAAAGCCTGCACTCCCTTTTATTTACCTCACTGTGACCAACCTTCTACCACTTAAAGGAATCCTTTTTACCTTTTACTGCTTCCATTAATTTGTTTAACAATTCAGGCCTTCTAAAATAACTATTTGTACCTTTTCTAACCTGGTGCAAACTACACCCTGCCTACGGACTCCCGTGGTGTGATCACGCCGGCGCACGGCTATTCTCCCAGGTCATCCTCTTTGCTGTGTGCGCTAATGGAGGAAGCCCCAGTGTGCTGCTGTCACGTCTGATCACCTAATGGCGGATCAGATTGTGATGGCGCAAATAGCCACGCCTCCCCTCCCGCGTTATCTGGCCTGTGTGACCGGGGCCCATAATATATACCTTATGTACCTCATCTGGAAATCTTCTGTTGCTCATGTTTAGGGACCAGGTGCTGCAAACCAACTTCTTTCTGTTCACCTTGCAGTTTCACCTTAAAGATGAGCTAGGAGCATCTTTTAAAAAATGTTCACAGTGAGCTACGAGTGGGGAAGAGTCCTGTCCCTCATCATTAGTTCATAATCAAAATTTAACAGGCACCTATGATTGCAGTTGTGTAGCTGCATGCTGTAGCAATCATATTTACATCAACTGGACAATCTGAGGGAAGAATAGCTTTTGCCCAGCAACAGTAGTCAATTGGCTGCAGGTGAGCATAGCCTTGACATTCCAGAGACCTGCCACAGCAAAAAAGAGCCACTTTGGTAGTGGTTAGGAGCGTGGACTCTAATCTGGGAAAACCGGGTTTGATTCCCCACTCTTCCACATGCAGCAGCTGGTGTGATCTTGGGTCAGTCACAGTTCTCTCAGAGCTGTTCTGGAAAGACCAGTTCTCTCAGAGCTCTCTCAGCCCCACCTACCTCACAGGGTGTTTGTTGTGGGGAGGGGAAGGGAAAGGAGATTGTAAACTGATCTGAGGACTCTTTTGGGTAATGAAGGGCGGGGTATAAATCCAATCTCTTCTCTTCTTCTATCACAGCAAGTTTGAAAGCTCTGATTCTGACACTTTGTTTGGTCTTGCACTCTTAGAAAGCATGTATGAAAGGAGAGGGGGAAAAACAAAACTAGAGCATAGGACAAGTGAGTCATACTGCTTAACCCTTCCCCTGCATGTGATCCTACCCTGCAAGTGCCATCCCCAAGTGGTTTTTTAGGCCCTCCTTTTTCAAAACCTAGCTGAGCTTCCAGACTACCCCTGCCAACCAGGGCTGGAGAACGCACATGCAGCCCTGCCTTTAGCCACCCCCACTTTGCTTATATCACAAGCACTTCTCAGACTAATTGGAATTACACTTCAGAAATAGGCTATTAGCTTCTGCCATGGCAATCAGCTAATTGCCAAATGTGCACAAGGGGCTCGAACAGTGAAGGCAGCTGCTGTGTGGGAGGAGAAAGGTGTTCCTTCTTTCAGAACAAGTGTTCTCTCCACTGCCTCTTTTTCTGTTTGAATTCTGGCTGTAAGCATATCTATCTGTCTGACCTTTCCCCTCTCTTCTACTGTTCATCCAGTAAGACTCCCAAACAGAGAAAACTGAAGAAACACACCTAATGCTACTTACCAACCATGTGCCCAGTAATCCTCCTTAGATCACGAGCTGCATATTTTCTTAAGACAAATAAAGCAGTGGATGAAGGGGTAAAAAAAAAGATAACACAAGGTCTTGAAACATAGGAAGATGTAGGCCTATACATTTGCTGCTGTACATTTCTGTATTTTTATTTGTGAAGCCTGATAGATGCCAGTCTTATCCTAAATCTCAAAAAATTCCCAGGTAGCTTGCTTTTCATAGGTCTGCTGATTCACTGTGGTATTTACTCTTCCCATTGGGAAGAGAGGTAGGATATAAGTGAGGCAAATGTTGGGAAAATAGGCAAAAATACTTAAATACTCAGAGTTTACAATGGATCTTTGCTTCACTGGAGAGGAGACATTTCTTTCTATGTAAAGAGCTTTATGTCTAAGGGAAGGGTCCACATGGAAGGCTACAAAGCAAAAGAGATATCCAGAGCTACATTTTCACATCTTTACAGCTACAGACACATGGTCACACACAATGGAGTTTTCTTGACCCCTACAAGTGGGGTAACCAATGATTGCTAGTAAACAGACTTAGGCCCTGGTCACACAGGGGGATTTGCTCCACAAAACTGATGGGTTGAGTCGGGGCCACAATGCAGCGAGGTGGTTGAGTTTCTCAGAGGCTCTGAGACTCACCAACTTCTGGAGCTTTTTTAGGGGGGCATTTGGTTTTCCTTGGTCCTGTCAGAGTATGAACTGATTGCAGAAGACTTTATATCTGAGCCCCCCGTCTGTGGCAACAATGGGTGTGGAGTCAGAATCGTCCTGAAGCAGGAAGCACCGAAGACCAGTCATGATAGCACGGCTGACAAGCTGTATTACCCCTAAACAAAGAGCCTTTTAACCTCGTCATAACAACTTGGCGATGAACTTGTAAGTACTTGCTTTTTCTTGACAACTTCTAAGCTTGGAAAACAACACTTAATTGCCCCTATAAATCTCCCCGAGAAGCCAAAGGAGGTGCCGAGGAATTTTCTCTCCCTCGCACATTCCTACGCTAAGCGTCCGAGCAGAGTTTTTGGGGTGTCAACAGCATTATAAGCACTAGGGGCAGAGTAATATATTGAAATTTCCAATCTGCTATTTGGAAAACATCTTAAATATTGAAGATCAGTGACTTACTTGATTTATGGAAGTGAAACAGTCTGGATTTAAAATGGCGACGAAGTTAGCACTCTTAATGGTGTAATTTCACAGAGACGATTGTTTACAAGAAAGCCGGCTTAAGTGTGAAATGGCTCTCTCAGCACAAATCGGTGAGGACCTGCAATTGTCTGAATCTTTTTGGGAAGAGATCATTCTATGAATGCAAACTAAAATATGTGAAGCTATCTTTCCATTTTTGGAACAAATTATGAGCAATTTTGAGAGTGAGCAGACTAGTTTGCTGGAAATACTGGACCCTCCATTGCAGATGACGTCATCCTTGTCCAAATACCCTGATCGACGCGACTCATTCAGAGATGTGACTTTTGACACGAGAAGAATAACAAAAGGTTATTTTGACAGCTGGAAGTGCAAAGATCTGTCAGTTGTCAGCCACAATGAGACACCTTCACAAGATATGGACTGTTTAGGTTCTATTGAAATGGTATACTGAGGATGAAGTTGTAAAAGAGCAAATGATAAAATGGGCTGTAAATGTTAATACAGAGATATTAATGACATCTTGGGAATACTTGTGGAAAAAGTCAATGAAAATTTCAACTTGTGTAAATGTTAAAGAGAATTGTTATAAAATGATGTACAGATGGTATATGACGCCCAAAAAAATTGCTATCATAAATGAAAGTATGTCTAACAAATGTTGGAAATGTAAGAAACATGAAGGGTCTTTTTACCATATGTGGTGGACATGTGATAAAGCAGTAAAGTATTGGACAGAGATCCACAATGAGATACAAAAAATTTTGAATTGTACTTTTAAGAAAGACCCACAGATGTTATTGCTAGGTCTTAAAATGGAAGAAATAAATGTAGCCAAGAGAACACTATTATGGTACTTGACTACAGCAGCAAGACTGACTTTTGCTCAATGTTGGAAACAAGATAAAGTACCTGAAACATGGGAATGGATTAAAAAACGTTGTTTTTGGCGGAAATGGACAAGTTAACAAGAAAGTTAAACAATGAAGAAGATGAAACTTTTTTCAAAGATTGGAAAGACTTTCAAAAATATTTGTTGAAAAATTGGGACATTAAAAGTGGTTTGATTTGCTTTGACAGTTATTAAGAAGAAACGGAAGGAGAATTAGACTTTTGTATTGTTACCGTTAGTAAGAGAAAATAAGTTTAGAAGTAATTGTAATGGAATAAGAGAGATATTAATGGGGTTGGAGCAGTGCTGGAAGCCTGATGTGGGGGGAGAAAGGGAAAAAAGAAAAATGGGTATGTATTGGTATGTTTAAATTGTATGAACTTGTGATATATCCAATAATAAATTGTATTTACAAAAAAAAAACAAGATATGGACTGTTTGATTTCTCACACAAGCAGTTTTGAAGAGGGGACTAGCTTCAGTGCGCTTGCAGAGACTGAGCAGGGTTTGAAGTGCTATTACACAAACAAGTTCGAAAATGATGGGCAGTACAAAGATCAAAGGCACAGGAGACAAATAATTCTAGGGAGGCATGTGCAGAGAAAACAGAAGAAAAATAAATTGTATGATTAATCTATAGCAATATATCTTGATGGTCTGCAAGGTTAAACTGATTAATGAAAGATTTATCTGAAGTGAAACTCTGTATCTGTTTACATAGTTCTATTTTTTTCTGCTCTTAAACTGTAGTAATATTGATGCTTATATTTTCCCATATATATATATATATATATATATATATATATATACACACACAAATAATTGACTAAGAATATAATCAGTAGGTACAAATATTGCTTACCTTCATTGTCTTAACTGATCAGTGAAAGTTATAAGTAATGGTGGGTTTATTTGAAATTATATGTGCTAGATATCTGTAATGATTTAACTGATGGTTGATAAAAAATTATAGGGCAAGTTTGATTTGTAAGGTAGACACTGCAGGGAAAAAATAAATACAATGGGCTGATTATTTAGTGGAGATGCAATGACTGAAATGCTGTGAGAGAAAAGATGGATTTATATATAGGGTGAGGTGAAAGTATTT
The DNA here is from genome assembly GCA_029375565.1 of Gekko gecko. NCBI lineage: Eukaryota > Metazoa > Chordata > Lepidosauria > Squamata > Gekkonidae > Gekko > Gekko gecko. Next base: position 102,327,395 of record JAPDNY010000003.1, on the reverse strand, counting down.
TGGCATTGTAAAGTTGGGAGTTGATGTTAAGGAGAAAATATAAATTATTGTGTCTTTGCAAGTAAATGGGATTTTTGAAAACTAAGAATGTGGAAAAGATGGAAGAATATCTTGACTAGATTGATATTATATAAGAAATTTGTGACTTAATCTGAACTGTTAAATTGCTCTGTAATACTTGTGTTCTTTTTTCATTTCCCTCTTGTATTTTTATAGTTATATAACTGATTAATAATAGTTATAGCAGATAGGATATAGAAGAAAATGAAGTGTTTATTGGGAACAGACTTGTGTATAATGATATTTGTTGTGGAATACAGATTAACAAAGGAAAAAAGGGAATTATGTACCTAATGAGGTTATGAACGAGACTATGGTTAGATATCTTTTTTTTTAAGTGCCCCTAAAAGAGGCATTTTTATTATTTTTCCAACAACAACATAATTACAACATTACACAACATAATACACAACACACAAAATACTTAACAATACACACTACACAAAAAAGACAACCACAACATTGAACATTCAAGGGGGGATACAATTCCCACTACATATCAACTAATTATAATCCCTCCCACCTTACCGCCCTCAATATTATACTCCTTTACTTCTGTATCCATCAATTCTAGCTTTCTAACTTATTCATTTCTTATTTAGCATAAGTTGATAGTATTCAGTCCTCATTGTTTCTCTCCAGCCTTCTCTCTCTGATCATACCAGTCATAAAAGCATTTGCCAGGTGTTTATAAAGGCTGATTCATCATGCCCTTTCAACGTCAGAGTCAGTTTATCCATTTCTGCTGCTTCCATTGTCTTCTCAATCAGCTCCTGTTTAGTTGGTACCGCCATAGACCGCCAGTATTTCGCATACAAAATTCTAGTCGCTGTTGCAATATATATTATCAAGTATCTCTCTTCTCTCCGCACCTCTTTTGGGAGTATTCCCAGCAATAATACCTCTGGCTTAAACAAAATAGTACTTTTTATAATATTCTGCATCAATCTATGCACCCATATCCAATATTTTTTTACCCTCTCACAAGTCCACCACATATGATAAAACGAACCCACTTTGACATTGCATTTCCAACACTTATTAGAACATTTTTCATCAAATTTTGATAACCTATCTGGGGTAATATACCATCTATAAAACATTTTATACATGTTTTCTCTATATGCAACCGCCCTGGTTATTTTCACATTTATTTTCCATATTTGATCCCACTGTTCCAGCTCTGTGTTATAGCCAAAATTTGTTGCCCATTGAACCATATTGTTTTTCACTGTTTCATCTATCATATAATCAGCCAACAACAATGCGTACATTTTTTAAATAAACTTCTCTTCCGGCTCGTGCAATATTTTCTCCATATCTGATAATGACTTCTCAAACCCTTTCTGTTTATCTTTTTTATATCTGGATTGAATCTGAACTCTGTGCCACCAACCAATATCCTTGCCCAATTCAAGCTCCCCCTTCGCATTTATAATATCCAGGTATCTTTGCGGTGGGTCTTCGGAATATAACCTAGGTAAAGTCACTGCTTCTACCGGGGCTACCAACCTAGAGGTTTTAACAAACCACCTCCTCCGGATGGTCTCCCATACTCTAGCAAGTGCATCCCATATCCAGTGTTGTCTAAAATATTTACGTGCTGCCACCTTCTCGTCCCACAAGAATGCATGCCAGCCTTCTAAGAGATCATGGCCTTCCAGCTTTAAAAGCCTTCTATCTTCCATCATCACCCATTCCTTAAGCCATGCCAATGCTCCCGCTCTATAATATAATATCCAATTTGGAAAAGCCAGGCCTCCTCTTTCTTTTGAATCTTGTAACGCTTTAAGTCTAATTCGTGCTCTTTTCCCTTACCACACAAACTTGGACGTGGTTTGCTCCAGCTCTTTCAGTATTGCCAGGTTTTTCAGGACAGGAATCGTTTGGAACAGGAAGATCCATCTTGGTAGAATATTCATCTTTATCAACGCAATTCTTCCAATTAAGGACAGCTTCAAATTCTTCCATTTTTCTAAATCTTGTTTCGTTGCTCTTAACAGTTCTCTATAATTATCTTCTTGCAATGAACTGCACCTGTTCTTTAATTGGATTCCTAAATATTTCACCTTCACACAGAGTTTATATCCCGACTCTTCTTGCAAACGCTCTCTTTGCTCCAAAGTCATATTTTTAGTTAGAATTTTTGTTTTAACCATATTAACCTTCAAGCCTGCCACTTGCCCGTGCTCTTTCAAGAGCTTATTTAACTCCATGATTGAAGACCTCGGTTCCTCCAATATAAATGCCAAGTCATCTGCGTAGGCTAATAGCTTATAGTGTTCTCCATGAACCTTTAATCCCTTCACTTCTGGGTTCTGTCTTATCTCTTCTGTTAACACTTCCAGAGCAAAAATATATAGTAATGGTGAGAGGGGACAGCCTTGCCTCATACCCTTCTGTATCTGAAATTGTTCAGTCCGTTCCCCATTTACCATAACTGCTGCTCTCTGTTTTGAGTAAATTGCTTGAATTGTTTGGGTAAATCGTTCTCCCACTCTGGCCCTCTTAAGTGTCTCTATTATAAACATCCAATCCAAGTTGTCAAAGGCCTTTTCTGCATCTACAAAAATCACCGACATTTCTTTTTCTGGATGAGCTTCATAGTACTCCAACACATTCAATAATCGCCTCATATTGTGCTTTATCTGTCTTTTCAGGAGAAATCCTGACTGGTCTTTATGGATTGTTTTTGCTAAAACACGCTTCAATCTGTCAGCCATAATAGAGGCAAATATTTTATAATCCACATTTAATAAGGAGATCGGTCTATAGTTTCTAACATCGTTTCCTTCTGTATCTTGTTTATGTATCAAAGAGATTAGGACTTCCCTTCATGTATCAGGCACTTCCTCTGCTTCCCACGCTTTCTTATAAACTTCATGTAATTGTGGGAGCAATATTTCTTCAAAAGTTATATAGAATTCCACTGGTAGACCATCCGTCCCTGGTACCTTGCCTTTATTCTGTCTTTTCAATGCCTCCACCATCTCCATCATGGTAATTGGTTGATTTAAAATCTTCTGTTCTTCCTCCGAGAACTTCTGCCACACGCGGTCTTGCAAATACTGGGATATTTCTTCTCTAGTTATATTCCCTCTTGCATAGAGTTTCTTGTAAAAGTATTCCACAATCCTTTTCAGGTCTTGAGCTCCATTTTGTTCTACCCCATTTCTATCTCTCAATGATTTTATCAATGTTCTTTCAGATTGCTTTCTTACTTGATAAGCCAGCCATCTAGTTGGTTTGTTGGCATTCTCGAAGTAATTTTGTTTAGCATAATTTACTTTTTTTGCCATTTCTGCTGTCAATAAGCAGTTCATTCTGTGCATAAGAAGCTTAATTTTAGCTTTCCTGCCGGGGTCTCCTCCCATCTCCATTTCTTGCTTCTCCTGTTCCAGTATTTCTTTTTTCAGATTGAAGTATTCCTCATTTCTTTTTCTGTTCTTCTTTGCCGCTTCCTTCATTAAAAGTCCTCTCGCGAAAGCCTTAAACGTATCCCACACCATTCGTCTCGGAATACCTGGGGTGATGTTTTCCTTAAAGAAGAAAGTAAATTCCGTTTGCAAGCTTCTCACCACCTTGCTATCCTTGAGTAATAAGGAGTTCAATGTCCATCTGTCCCTATGGTTTATTCCCTGTAGCTCCACCGTTATCGGATTGTGATCAGCAAATGTGCCTGCATCTATTTCAGCCTCCTGTAAATCCCTTATCATTGAAGATGACATCCAACACATATCCAGTCTAGACCAAGAGTCATGTCTTGCCGAATAGAACGTGTATTTTTGCGTTTTAGGGTTTCTTATTCTCCAAGCATCCACTAACCGCCATTCCTCTACGATCTGCAGAAGTGAATTAGTAAATTCATTACCTTTTGGCTTCTTCCTCTGAGTATTCGCTTTCCGATCCATTTTATTATCAAAAACCGCATTAAAGTCACCAATCACACAAAGCTCCTGGAAATCCTGTTTAGCTATCAAGATTGAGAGCTTTCGATAAAACTTCTCCTGGTTTTGATTTGGGGCATAAATATTCACTATTAAAACTTTTTTGTTTTGTCTTTGAATTGTCACCATCAATATTCTCCCATCTTCCGAAGCAAATATAAGTTCTGGCTGCATATATTCCTTAATATAAGTGGCCACTCCACATTTTTTCTTCTCTTTATCCGTTGCCACAAACACCTTGCTTAATCCCTTATAATTCAAATATTTTTCATCCTTTCTCCTAATGTGGGTTTCTTGAATACATGTTATGTCTGCCTTACATTTCTTCAATTGATGAAATATCCTTCTTCTTTTCTGAGGTCTATTTAAGCCATTGACGTTCACCAAAATTATTTTTATCTTCTTTTTATCCATCTAGGTTCTGTGTCTGTCTGTATTCCTTTTCACCTTTTGTTTTTTGCCTTGTCACAATTGGAGATCTCAGTCTAAATTTTCTTGGTCTTTGAGGTTTGGTAGAGGGAGCTGATGCCGTTGCTTCCTGGGATTGGGATTCCCCTTCCCTTTCCACCTCTCCCTCTTCTCTCTCCTCTTTTTCTTCTTGATCATCCGACATCTCCACTCCATACGTCTCTAGAAAATCTTTAGCCTTGAAAACAGAGGTGATTCTGAATCTCTTTCCCTCAAAATTAAAGAAGACCCCCTCTGGCAAAATCCACCTGTAAGTGATATTATTGGCTCTCAACAGTGCCGTTAAGTCTGAGTACGCCCTCCTCTTCTCCCTCACTCTCCAGGGTATCTCTTTTAAAACTTTAACTTCTTCTTGTCCCATCTTCAACGGTACAGCATTTACTTCTTTCAATATCTTATCTCTAACTGCCCGCTTGTGGAACCACACCTGGACCTCCCTGGGCACCTTAAATCTTCTTGCATAAGCCGAATTCATTCTGAAGGCCACATCAATTTCTTTTTCCACTTCGCTTACGTCCTCAATATGTAAATGATTTGCCAGAAGTTCGGACATCTTTGAATTCAGATCTTCTTTTTCCTCTGGGATATTCTGGAATCTCAGAACAAATGCCGCTCTCTCCACCTGTAATCTCATCACATCTTGCTCCAATAGCAATTGTTTTTCTTCATTTTCTTGAACCTTCCTTTCCACTTGTCTCATTTTTGTCTCCAATCGGCAATTTGTTTCTGCAACAGCTGTAGACTCTTGGTGAACTGCTCCGTAATGTCCTTCATCGCATTCTGGATCGGGACTGCCGCTTGGGAGATCATATCTCTTACTTCCTGAATAGCTTGTGGGACATTGCTCCGGATTTCTTCCATGCTGGCCTTAAGCAGTTCTACGACGTCATTAATTGTGCTCAGGATAGTGGCTTGCACTATCGCTTGTATTTCTTTCTGGGGTATTTCTTTTGGGGGCTCTTTCTGGCCTGTGCCCCCCAACTTCCCTGTAGCAGAGCTAGCAGCCCCTGGAGAAAACAGAGACAGTTTCCTTAATCCTCCACTGGCCATATTTGTCTATTTTTCACCACTTCCAAATCCCACTCTTAACGTGCACAGAGAATATTCACAATTTTTTATTTACTCTTTACCCTTATCCAATGTTTGGGAACAGCGCAGGCCTTCTGGCCCCATTCCCAGAACTTCTATCTCAGAGAAAATTAAAACAGATACCAGTGTTTAGGCTATCTTATTTGTTGGTAAAGTCCCCAGAAATTATTTTCACTATCCTCCCGTCTATTTACCAAAACAAACCTCCTGTTGGCTATTTTCCCAGGAAGACTGCCTTGCCCACCTTCCCCCTCCATTATTCTCCCCCTATAGCCCACTAAAGCCAAATGAAGTGACCAGCCGACACACTGTCAATCAACAATCAAATTCCTTATTGTCAAACCAAGCTCTTTTATCCAGCGGTCTTTAAACAGAGTCCATCCTTCTCTCACAGCTCATTTACCAATAACAATCGCATCAAAAATTGAGGACGTAGCAAACACTCTCTCTTCCCTCACTCTCTTACTCTTCCACCCTGGCCTTCAAGGGTTAAAAATTAGCGTGCAATGAAACAGGCCTCTTCTTCTCTATTTCTCTGATTCTTCTACCCTACCCCATTAGGGTTAAAATTTGAGAACGTTGCAAAGGGGTCTCCAGCCAGCCGTCTTCACCTTAGAGCTTCTTATTTTCACTCAGCCTATCTCTCACCGGACAGATTCCCCTCCATCTCTCACTGCACACAAACTGCTTCACGTCCCGATTTTCAGTTTTTAAAGGAAGACCCAAGTTCCCTCTCAAAACCCACTGAGAGCCAGATTAAACTGTTCTAAAGCCCAATCACTTCCCTCTTCAGCTCCATGGCTTTCTGATGGAGTTCTCTTTCCCTCTCACCCTTCCACTCAAACCTCACCACGCCACGCTCCCTTTCAGTTTCTAGCCATTTGTTCTTCAGGGGGAGAGCCCTCCCCACTCTGCTACTTCTTAGGGCTAATTATTTTAAATCGCCCTTTCAAACCATTCAGTTTCTGTCATGGATACTCACAGAAGCGCTGTCAGTAAGGTATCTCTTCCCCCCCCATCCAATGCAGGAGCCTTGGCTTCACTCAGACAAACTGAGCCCGAACTTTGATCCCACATTGGGGGCGATCCAGCCCACCCCATGAGTTGCAACTCACACAGGGTTTCAGATCAAAGCCCCTTGCAGCTGCCAGTCCCTTCCTGGGACAGCAGGGGGTCCTTTTGATGATCAAAGGACCCCTTTAAAGATCAGAAGATCGCCACATGCTCAAATGCATGTGTCTCGCCAAGCTGTCAGCCTGCAACTCCAAAAAGTCTTTAGCCTTAAAAACTGAGGTGATTCTGAATATCTTTCCTTCAAAATTACAAAAGACCCCTTCTGGCAAAATCCACCTGTAGGTAATATTGTTGGCTCTCAACAATGCTGTTAACTCTGAATACGTCCTTCTTTTCTCCCTCACTCTCCAGGGTATCTCTTTCAGTACCTTGATTTCCTCTTGTCCCATCCTCAGCGGTGCAGCGTTTACTTCTCTCAATATCTTGTCTCTAACCGCCTGTTTGTGAAACTGCACCTGAACCTCCCTGGGCACCTTGAATCTTCTTGCATAGGCCGAATTCATTCTAAAAGTCACGTCAATTTCTTTTTCCACTTCGCTTACATCCTCAATCTGTAAGCGATTTGCCAGAAGTTCCGACATCTTCAAATCTTCTTCTTTTTCCTCTGGGATATTTTGGAACCTCAAAACAAATGCTGCTCTCTCCACCTGGAGTCTCATCACATCTTGCTCCAATAACGATTGTTTCTCTTCATTTTCTTGAACCTTCCTTTCTACCTGCCTTGTCTTCGTTTCCACTTCCTCCACTGTATTACTTAACGTCACAATTTTTGTAGTATTGTCAGCTATTTGTTTCTGCAACAGCTGTAGACTCTTAGTAAACTGTTCAGTGATGTCCTTCATCGCATTCTGTATCGGAACCGCCACTTGAGGGATCATATCCCTAACCTTCTGGATAGCTTGATTGACAGGGACAATCGCTTGTGGAACGGAGTTTCGGATTTCTTCCATGCTAACTTTAATCGGCTCTATGACATCGTTAATTGTGCTTAAGATAGTGGCTTGAAGCAAAGCTTGCATTTCCTTTTGGGGTTCTTTCTGACTTGCGCCCCCTAGCTTCCCTGTTGCAGAGCCAGGAGCCCCAGGTGAAACCAGGGATGGTTTTCTGCCTCCTCCGCTAGCCATATTTACCAATTTAAACACAATTTTCAAATTGCACTCTTAATGCACACAGAGGATATTCACCCTTTATTATTTATTCTTGTCCCTTATCCAGTATTTGGGAACAACACAGGCTTCCTGGCCCCATTCCCAGACCTTCTATCTCCACAAGTTTAAACAGGAAGCAATGTTTAGGCTATCTTGTTTGTTGGCAGAGTCCCCAGAAATTGTTTCCACTATTCTCCCATTTGTTTATCAAAACAATCCCTCGTTTGGCAAATTTCCCAGACTGGCTGTCTTATCCGCCTTCCCTCACCTTTATTCTCCCCCTATAACCAAACCACTGCTCCCAAAAACCAACAAGGCTAACAAGCCAGCCCACTGTCAATCAATAATCAAACACCTTATTATCAATCCCAATTCTTTCACCAACCGAACTTTGGCATCTTTATTTGAATGTAGTCTGTCCTTCTCTCCAACCTCAGTTAAAGTAGTCAGTTGCAGCAAAAATTGAGAACATAGTAAACGCCTTAGTCTTCCACCCTGGCCCTCAAGGGTTAAAAATTAGCATGCGATGAAACGGGCTTCCTCTTCTCCACTTCTCCAATTTTCTACCCTACCGCTTTTAGGGTGAAAATTTGAGCACGCTGCAAAGGGGTCTCCCGCCAGCCGTCTTCTTCTCACAAAGCTTTATACTTTCACCAAACAACTCTCTCCCTGAGCAGGTCCCCTCAGGCTCTCACTACCCAAAGTCGGCTCCCCATCCCGGTCTTCGGCTTTCAAGAGAAAAAGAGCCTAGAAGAAGCCCAAGTTCCTTCCCAAACCTCTGAGAGCCAGTTTAAATAGTTCTATAGCCGAATCGCTTCACTCTCAGCCTCCACCGCTCCATTGCTTTCGGATGGTGTTCCCTCTCACTCTCGCCCTTTCCACATCAACCTCACCAAGCTTCCTTTTGCTTACTAGCCGTTTAATTCTTCAGGGGGGAGAGCCCTCCCCACTTATGCTACTTCTTAGGGCTAATTATATTAAATCGCCCTTTCCAAACCGCATAGTTTATTCAACGGATACTCACAGAAGCGCTCTGTTGGTGAGGTTTCTCTTCCCCCCCTTCCGGTGCAGGAGCATTGGCTTTGCTCAGATGAACTGAGCCCAGACTTCGATCCCACGTCGGGGGCGATCCAGTCCACCCCGTGAGTTGCAACTCACACAGGGGTTTGGATCAAGCTCCTTGCAACTGCCTGTCCCTTCCCAGGACAGTAGGGGGTCCTTTTGATGATCAAAGGACCCCTTTGAAGATCGAAAAGTCACCACCGTGCTAAAGCACGTGTGTCTCGCCACACTGCGCCAGCGCACTCCAATGGTTAGATATCTTGAAATGTATTGCTCTTCTTTCTTTTTTGTTTTCTATAATTTCTATAAAAAACTAATAAACCTTGTCCATTCAGGCAAGCAGATAAAAAAAAAAACCAGATGGGATAAGGGCGCATCAAACAGGCGCAATCATATGGCAACTTCTGGGAAGTGTAGCGCACCCATCACCAACCCGTACCGTCAGCCCGAAGAAGTGGATTTAAAAAGTACCAGAAAAGGGTAGTAGCAACTGGAAAACACAGGTTGCAGGTGAGTATCGGATTGCGGAAGTGGAGTTAATCTGGTGCATCCGGCATGTGCATGCATCCCGTCACACTGGATATGTTTTTTCCAAGCCTACACAGTATGTGAAGAAACATAAGATTGCACATGTGCAAGAATGCGAAAGTGAAACCCTTTGATGCACTTCAACATCGCCGTGTGATCACCGGCTATTGGCCTCTGCGTGGCATCTCGGGGACCTGTCTGATTGGGTTACCACGCATCTTTTTGCTCTGGCTCTAATTTGCTTCCCTTCAGCGGCGCAGTATCCCCTTATGTAACCGGGACCTTAGATTTTCCCGGGCTATCTTCCCATTGGCTCTGAGCCAATTTTCCCTTCCAGGTCAGTCTAAACAATAGTACAGAAGGTAAAGCAGATTAACCCTATAATGACTGGAATCTAGACCTTGCATCTCACACATTTCCAACAGTAAATACAATAAATTTAATGTGGAATTGTAGGTGAATGTTTATTCTTTGTTATCTTGTTTTGGCTGCAGTCATCCCTGGCATGGGAAGAGAAGAGAGATATATATAAGAACTGCACAATCAGCATGGGAAGAGAAGAGAGAGATATACAAGAAGTGCACAAAATGTCATTGGTTCTTCTGGATTTGAAACAGGACATCTGAATATTTGAAAGTCAAAACAAAAATACTAATTTTTAGATTTCATTCTGAAGACCAGTGTAAAGATAAATCTGAAGTCTTGTAGATGAATGTAACAGTACTAACGCCACACTGAAACTTTCTAGACACAATACATGCACAATATGTTTGCAAAAACCCTAAATTAATCCACATTCATAATTAAAAATATTGCTTTGAAAGCTTCATAGTGGCTATCTAATTTCCTGTTTGAGAGACCTTATTTTAAATGGACTCACAAAGGGCCAGAGGGGAAACTGAAGCACAAAAATTCAGGTTATTGACTCTAAATCCTAAATACAAAAGAATTAATAATTTTTAAAATTGTGGCTATGAATAACCTCAGCTATCTGACAAAAAGCTGCTTTGACTCTCAAATACTTAAGAGACCTAGGGCCAGTTTCCCACAAGCTGCTGCTCAACACTTGCTCTTCCCTTTGCCCTGATCCTACATGTCAAAAAAGTGCTGCGGCTGGGGCTTCCGGTCTGGGATTCATGGCGTCCTAAGGTGTTCTGGCTTGCTCGTTAGAGCTCCCAGAGCAAACGGAGGGTCTTGACGACAGGGTGGGCTTCAAATAGCCCACCGCAGATCCCCCAGGCAGGGGGGTGACTGGCAGAGAGCCTGGCCCGAGAGAGGAGTTGAGATCGGCTGATAGCGGGGCTTTAAAGAGCGCCGCGACCAGCCTTGATCCCCTCCCCAGAGAAGGCACTTCAGAAAATCTCTACAAGACCCCACCGAGTTGGATTCTCAACATAAGAACGCATGACCCAGACCTCCAAGACATTCTACGGAAACTGATATCAAGGAAACACTGCTATAACAAGACACGGACTTTGAAGGTAACTTTTTAAAATTGCTCACCGGAGACGCGTTTCGGCCGAAAATAAACAACATCCGATGAAGCGCATGATCGTGCTGTATCTGTTGTACTAACATTGGAGCGGAAAAAGTGCAGTTAAACAGCTAAAAAAGGCCAAAAAGCCGAATTGTTGATCATTCCTGCGGTTAGATTATTGACTTTAAAATAGAAACTAACAGCAACTCCGCGAGAACTGCAGTGGAAAAGTACTGTAGCTGCTGCAGCAGAAATCGGCAAAACAGGAAGTGACTTCAGAACAGACAAGTAATCATCCTAGAGAAGACCAAGGAGGCCGGAAGAAGGGAAGAAATCAGGAACAAGGGGGACCATTAAGATTGCCGGACAGGAAGTGAGTACCCGGAAGAACCATTTACCATAGAGAAATTGCGCCCGCCATTTTGGGAAGGTCAGAAAAAATTTCTTTGATTTTAAACGAAAGACTTAATATAAAAAAGTGAAATTAGTGCGATTTAGGTGGGCACAAGAAGGACTTTGATTTAGAGTGAGTTGGAGGGAAAATTCTGAACAACAGCTTACGACCTGCGGCAACAACAGAGGGCAAATACCTGGTCCTCCCCGAAAATGGCTGGGAAAGAGGAAAAAAAGCTACAGGGCATGATGGAAGCTATGGAGAAACGAGTGATGGACGCGATTCTGAAGCTGGAAAAGACTGTAATAACAGAAGTAACAGAGTTGAAAAAAGAAATGTCTGGAATTACAAAAGAGATACAGACGCTGACCAAAAGAGCAGATGAGATGGATGTAAGGGTGAAGGGAGTAGCATCTAATATAGCTGAGGTCACTTTAGAAACAGATAAAGTGAATGTGATGGTCCAATATAATGCAATGATTAACCACATGAGATTCAGGGGGATCCCTGAAGACAAGAATGAGGACATCCATTCAGTCATGGTAGATGCTGTTGCAGACTTTTTGAAAATGGAAGAGGAGAGAGTGGCGGCACAGATTGATGTGGTATACAGAGTCAATTCTGCGATTGCGCAAAGGAAAAAATTACCTAGAGATGTAATTGTCCAGTTTATATCTAAGAAGCTGAAGGAGGATTTGTTCAAGCAACAATTTCAGGATGACTTCATAATTGACAACAAGAAAATCATGGTCCTAAAGGAACTACCCAGAGCGATGCTTCAGGACAGACGACTTTTTAAAGACCTGATTGACAAGCTGAAAACAGAGGGCATAAGATATAGATGGGAAATTCCTAAAGGTGTCAGTTTTTCGTTCAAGCAGAAGAGAGTCACCATCAAGTCAGTTGACCAAATGACCAGATTCATCAATGATAATTTTAAAGACTTTGATAAATAATTACAGAATCAACATGGAGAGTCAAATAATTTCATGGAATGTTAATGGACTGAATTCACCCCAAAAAAGGAAAAATATCAGACTCTGGTTGGAAAAACAGAAATGTGATATTGTTTGTTTGCAAGAAACACATATTAAAAAATCAGATGCCAAATTTTTGATTCAAAAAAGATTAGGAGAGGAATTTTATTCACTCTCCTCTCAAAAGAAAAAAAGGAGTTGTTACATATATTAAAAAAGAGCTGGAACCAAAAGAAATTTTTAAAGACGATGAAGGGAAATTTTTGGCGGTAGAAGTTGTGCTGCAGAACAAAAAGACATTAATTGTTAATCTCTATGCTCCCAATGGGGCAAAAGAAAACTTTTTTCAGGATCTGTGGGAACAACTACGACAGTTGACCTATGAGCAAACGATTTTAATGGGCGATTTTAATGGTACTGTTGACAATGTTGTTGATAGAAAATCAAAAAAAGGAATTGAGGCCATGGGCAAACTTCCTAAAGTCTTTTTCCAATTGACTAAACATGAACACTTGGCAGACGTTTGGAGAATCAAACATCCCAGAGATAGAGAGTACTCTTTTTATTCATCAAGACACGAATCTTTTTCCAGGATAGATATGATGTGGATGACAGAGAATTTAATCTTGCAAACACGCAAAATTGAGATATTGCCTAGGATTCTTTCTGACCACAGTCCGATAAAATGGTCAACGTATGTTAAGAGGAAAAAATTTCGATGGCGACTTAACGAAGATTTGCTGGACAAGCAAAATATCGTGGATAAAATAAGGTCAGAAACCCAAACATACTTTCAATTGAACTTAAATAAAAGTGTACAGACGCAAACGGTATGGGAAGCCTACAAGGCTGTGATGAGAGGACATCTGATTGCAATTAATAATAATGAAAAGAAACAACAAATGAAGATAGACAAAGAAATTATGGAAAATATTCGGAAAAAGAAACAGAACTTAAGAAAAGGCCTGGTAAAAAGAAGATTTTGAGAGAATTGAGGATTCTAAGGGAGCAATATGAGGCAAGGTTGAACAAAGAAGTATTTTGGAACTTGAAAAAATTGCAACAGAAATCCATTGAAGGTGCAAATAAACCTGGCAAATATTTAGCATGGCAATTAAAGAAAAGAAGAGAGAATAAAACAATCACCTGTTTGAAAGATGGAAATAAAGAGATTTTAGACCCAGGAGGAATTAAAAGGGAATTTTTAAAATATTACGCGACTCTCTTTCAATCGAAGCAAGCGGATCCTCAAAAAATGTTGGATTACTTATCCAAAGCTAACTTGATACAACCAAACCCCGAAATGAAAACATTTTTAAATGCTGTAATAACTAAAGACGAAATCAGTAAAGCAATAGCTGAGGCAAAAATCTCTAAAGTCCCAGGCCCGGATGGCTTTTCAGCTAAATTTTATAAAAAATTTCATGAAGATTTGGTCCCGGTGTTGGAGATTCTTTTAAATGAAATTAGAAAGACAGGAAAGATCCCAGACTCCTGGAATGAAGCTGCAATCACCTTAATCCCTAAAGAAATGCAAGATTTAACAAATGTTAAAAACTACCGGCCCATTTCATTATTGAACAACGATTATAAAATATTTGCAAAAATATTGGCAGAGCGCCTTAAAAAGTTTTTGAAAGATACTATTGTTGAAGATCAAGCTGGTTTTTTACAAAATAGACAAATTAAAGACAATATGAGGGTTGTTTTGGACGCAATTGAGTATTATGATAAACACCCTGAAAAAGAAGTTGCTTTTTTATTTTTGGATGCAGAGAAGGCCTTTGATAATTTGAATTGGGAATTTATGTTTAAAGTGCTTGAGAAATCTTTGATGGGCGTAGAATTTACAAGAATGATTCAATCGATATATAAAGAACAAAAAGCTTCGGTGATTGTCAATGCAGAATCAACAGATATGTTCCGGGTAAGAAAAGGTACTAGACAAGATTGTCCCCTGTCACCATTGTTATTTATCTGGATTTTGGAGATTTTGCTTCAAGCGGTCAGAGATGATGATAATATAAAAGGTTTGAATATTGGAGGTTTTTCATTTAAATTAAGAGCATTTGCGGATGATATTATGTTTATTGTTGAAGATCCTGTTAATAATATGCCTAAGGTATTTGAAAAAGTAAGAGAGTTTGGTGATCTTGTCTTGCAGGGTTTTATGTCAACAAAAATAAATCTAAGATACTGTGTAAAAATATGATTGGTACAAAGCAACAAATGTTACAAAATGTGACAGAATGTGAAGTGGTTAAAAGGGTTAAGTACTTGGGAGTTGAAATTGCAATGAAAAATATAGATTTGTTTAAGAATAATTATGAAAAACTGTGGGGTTTGATAAAGAGTGATTTAGAAAAATGGGAAAAACTAAGGTTATCTCTTCTTGGAAAAATTGCCGTTATTAAAATGAATGTACTGCCCAGGTTAATGTTTCTGTTTCAGACAATACCAATTGTGAAAGATGGAAAAGTGTTGGTAAAATGGCAAAGAGAAATCTTTAAGTTTATCTGGGCAGGGAAGAAGCCAAGAATTAAAATGAAGATAATGTATGATATTAAAGACAGAGGTGGCTTCCAAGTCCCGAATTTGCGTTTGTATCATGAAGCAGTATGTATGTCTTGGTTATCTGAATGGGTAAATTTGGAAAATAGAAAACTTTTAGCTCTTGAGGGGCACGATTGCAGATTTGGCTGGCATGCCTATCTTTGGTATGGGAAAAACAAAGCTGACTCTATGTTTAAGCATCATTATGTAAGGAGGACACTGTTTGATGCATGGATCAGGTATAAGGATACAATTTCGGATGAAAGGCCTCTGTGGATTGTTCCAGCTGCAGTTATACATTTGTTTTCAGAATATAAAGGTAATGACTGGTTGAAGTATCAGGAATTGTTGCAAAAAGAAGGGAAAAAATATGTTTTAAAACCAAATAACGAATTAGAATTTGAGTATGGTTGGCTACAATATTGTCAAATAAGGGACATCTATAAAAAAGACTGTAAAGAGTTTGGTTTTAGAGCTATGAATGATGATATTGAAAATATATGGTTGAAAAAAGAACGGAAAATGATATCAAAAATGTATAAAACTTTGTTGACTGTATATACTTTGGATGAAACTGTTAAAGAACAAATGATAAAGTGGGCCATAAATATGAACAAAGACATTTCTATGGAATCATGGGAATTTTTGTGGAAAAGATCTTTTAAAATGTCTACCTGTATCAATGTAAAAGAAAATTGTTATAAGATGATGTATAGATGGTACATGACACCAAAAAAGATTGCCAATATTAGTATGGATAAGAACTTGAGTAATAAATGCTGGAAATGTAAAAAAGTAGAGGGTTCTTTTTACCATATGTGGTGGTCATGTGATAAAGTGAAAGCATACTGGTCTAATATACATTGTGTGATGCAGAAAATACTGAAAATCCCAATTGAGAGAAAGCCAGAACTTCTTCTCCTCGGTTTGACAATGGAAAAAATTCCACAAGAAAAAAGGACATTGTTATGGTACATGATTACGTCGGCGAGAATGGCCTTTGCTCAGCATTGGAAAATGGAGAAGGTGCCAGATGTACATGACTGGTTGAGAAAACTGTTATTTTTAGCGGAAATGGACAAAATGACAAAGAAATTAAATGGACAAATGGCAGAACAATACCTAAAAGACTGGGAAGGATTGAAATTGTATCTAGAAACTGAATATAGAATGAAGGGGAAAATATATAACTTGGATACGTATGGATATTGAACGAGAAATGAAATGAATTTTGAACTGTATGTACTGTTATATACAATATGCTGAAATTGTAGAGGTTATATATAATTCAAATGTGTTACCTGGTTTGTCGATGTACTTAAGTCTAAGCTTGATTGCCTTATAATTTTTCTGTTTGTTATTAGCAGTGTTGGAAGCCTATTAGGGGGGTGGGGGGATTGGGACGGGGATCTTCTTTTCTGAAATTGTATTGGTAACGTGATTGGAAATGTTGAATGTATCCCAATAAAAAAATTTTGTTTCAAAAAAAAAAAAAAAAAAAAGTGCTGCGGCTGCATTTTGCCCTGCAGCTTTGCCGGATTTCTCCGGCCTCTACTCAATCCTCAAAAAACAGGATTGAGTAGATGCGGGGGAAATCGGCCCTAGTGTGGTTATAATGGTTAAGAGTGTCAGACTAGTATCTGGAAGACCCAGGTTCAAATTCTGACTCATTCCATGGAAGCTCACTTGGGTGACCCTGGGCCAGTCACATTCTCTCAGCCTAACCTACCTCATAAGATTGTTCTGAGGATAAAATGGAAGAGAGGAGAATGGTGTAAGCCACTTTGGGTACTCAACTGGGAGAAAGGTGAGGTATAAATGACGTTAATTAACTTATATCCAAAAACGCTTGTTGATCTCTAAAGTGCTACCAGATTCCAAACTAGCTGTTTTGCAACAGACCAACTTTGTTAACCTCTGAAACTCAGCTATCAAAGGCAGAACAGTGAACTGACTTTGAGGAAAGCCATGTATGGGCTGTCTCCTCTAAAAGAGAGTTGAATATACATTGCAGGAAAAAAATATTGTGGGATAGTACTTAACTGGCAGAGTTTGGATGCTTTCAAATACCCTTCCTTAGCCTGAGGCTTTAGCTGAAGACGGATGCAAAACATTGGCTGCGACCATACACACACAATTAGGCACGCCATAGATGCAAATGCCAGGTGGAACATCTGGCCAGCACTCACATCTGTGGGCAACCTGTTTTGCTCCCAGCAAGAGTGGAGTTAAAAGGCACTAGGGAAAGTCCACCTTTAAATGGGTTGCTATGGGTCACGGATGAACTTTCCCCTGTGTGGTCACGCCAGTTCTCATGGCATCGGGATGCTCTGATCAGGCCATCCTGACTCTGTGCCGTTTTTCCCCTCCCTTCCCAGTATGTGCATCATCGACATAGGATGCCCTCAGTGTGGAGATTGCGATTCATTGATCCCCTCTTTCAGCACATTGGAAACACCCAGATTCACCCGTGGTTTGTGTCTGATCATGCAGTGGTGGGCTGCCCCCGCATCTCCTGCAGACTGTGTGATCACACAAATGTGGGTCAATTTGCTACAGAGCAAATAGCCTCGCTTCCCCCCCCCGCGCGTTATCTCACGCATGTGACCACAGCCATCTTGAACAAACTTTACTGGGCTCAGTCCAAAGGTGTCTTTCCTCTCCAGGGTTGAACTCTTGGGGGAAAATGGTTCTGTGAGCCTGATGCAAAGCCAGCCGTACAGAAGGTCAGTTGATTAACCTCCCTCAAGGACACAAAAATGTATAAGGTTATGCACACAGGCCTCAGGAAAAAAAACAAAAGGTGGGTAGCCTACCTCAAGGGGTGGTTCAGCCAGGATCACCCTGCAACTGAGGTAGATGCTGTGAACATTCTTTTCAAAAATTCTCTGTTTTCATCTTTATGTTGCTTCACCTCCCACATTTATACATTTAATATTTTGGATATTTCTGTAGTTTAACCACTAGATGTCATCAGTATTGTTCTCTACAAAATAATCTTTAAAAAAAATCCTGATTCAGCACTGACTGAACCTAATGAAGTCTGGCTTCCAGCAGAAGGTGCCTCAGTTTATGACATTCCAAACTGCTCTAACCATCAGGTAGTACAAATTCTATGCACACTTACTTGAGAAGAAGTTCTGTTGAATTCTGTGAGAGTTACTTCTGAGTAAACACTCTCCCAGGCTGTGCTAGTGCCACAGTTTTTATCTACCAGAGTTCTTGGTTAGTTACAATGTTCAAGCCTTAGGCTTTGGTAGAACTTTAGCAAACAGCATCCTAACCAGAATCTTGTGTTGCCCTAAAAGGCTAACAAAACTTTATTCACGCATAAGCTATTGCGAACTAGTGCCCACCTTCAGATGCTGAGTAGATCCTCCTCATGATACAATCATTTTATGCAGAGAGGATTTTTTTTGGGGGGGGGAAGCAGCAGGGTCAAAGGGCCATGAAATTCAGAAAATACAGTGAAATGTAATTATTCACATGGGCTCATTCAAAGGGAGTCCCCAGGATGGAACTACTCAAATGGGAGTGGTGGAGACTACCTCCCCCCAACTACCAGTTACAGTCTGGTTTTTTTCCTAATTAAAGTTGAATTTTACAGAATCACATTTCATCCTGCATTTCATGGCTCCTTGACCCAGCTGTCCTTTATTTCCTACATAAACAGTCATGGAAGATACACTCAGTACATCTGAACAAATACACTCCAGTCCACCAAAGCTTATGCTAGAATTAAGAGGGTTTTTTAGTCTTTACGGTGCCACAAAACTCATATTTATTTTTGCGGCAGCAGACTAACACAGCTACCCCTTTGGAATAATGACTGTGGAAAGCATCCCAATCACTCTCTGGCTCATTTCAGACTGCCTATGTATGGTGTTTCAGAAACTGGCTACTAATGTTTTTTTTTCTGCCATTTTAGACAGACGTTGTTGATGGAAGTTTCCAGTAAGTTGCATATAAAATTCTAGCTGCAGTTACTATGTGGATGATAAAAATATCTTTGATTTTTGTCAAACTTCCCTGGTATACAGTTCAATAATTAAGAACAATTCTGATCAAAAAGGTACTGAAATCTGCAAAACTGTCTGTATAACCCAAAACTCAAGCACTATATCACATGTAGATTTTGCATCCATTTCACTATACAGTTTTTAACCACTTCATCTTCCATTTTCGTTTGCATTAAGAATACATACATTTTCTTAATCAGTTTATGATTAGATGTACACAACAACTTCTCAAATACACTTTGTTCAGAATAAAAACCAACTTTTCTATTTTTAGTGTATCTGGATTCAGTTTGGGCCCTTGTCCACCAATCCAGGCTAATTCCTTCCTTTATTAATTCTTCCTCTGTTTACCTAAAAATTCTGTTTGAGGGGATTAAACCTGGTCATGAGGAGGAGCTAGATCCATTTGTGGAAGTTTTGTTTCTCTTTATAGGCACAAACTCCATTCTGTGGATCATGTCATCTTGATTGTAGGGTTCCTTAATATCATCTACAAAGTCAGGTCTTTTTTCTTTCTCTCAGAAAAGTCAGACCTGGTTTTAAATAATACTTGGTCTTAAAGGTGCCAATAGACTGCTTTGGTTTACTGGCAATGGGGGAGCGAAATGAGCAGATCTGTCCTCCCAGAGAAGCCGGAGCTGGTTCCTGAATAGTACTTGATCTCGAAGGTGACACTGGACTGTTTTGGTTTACTGGCTATGGGGGAAGGGAATCAGCAGATCTGCCCTCACAGAGAAGCCACAGCTCGTTCCGGAATAAAACTTGGTCTTAAAGGTGCCATTGGATTGTTTAGGTTGACTTGCTATGGGGGAGGGGAATGAGGAATGAGATCTGCCCTCAAAGAGAAGACAAACCTGCTTCTTGAATAAAACTTTGTCTGAAAGGTGCCACTGGACTGTTTTGGTTTACTAGCTATGGGCGAAAGGAATGAGCAGATCTGCCCTCTCAGAGAAGCCAGACCTGGTTCCTGAATAAAACGGTCTCAAAGGTGCCACTGGACTGTTTTGGTTTACTGGCTATGGGGGAGGGGAATGAGCAGATCTGCCCTCTCAGAGAAGCCAGAGCTGGTTCCTGAATAAAACTTGGTCTTAAAGGTGCCACTGGACTGTTTTGGTTTACTGGCTATGGGGGAGGGGAATGAGCAGATCTGCCCTCTCAGAGAAGCCAGAGCTGGTTCCTGAATAAAACTTGGTCTTAAAGGTACCACTGGACTGTTTTGGTTTACTGGCTAAGGGGGAGGGGAATGAACAGATCTGCCCTCACAGAGAAACCACAGCTTGTTCCGGAATAAAATGTGGTCTTAAAGGTGCCATTGGACTGTTTAGGTTTACTTGCTATGGGGGAGAGGAATGAGGAGATCTGCCCTCAAAGAGAAGCCAAAGCTGGTTCTTGAATAAAACTTGGACTTAAAGGTGCCACTGGACTGTTTTGGTTTACTGGCTATGGGGGAGGGTAATGAGCACATCTGCCTTCTCAGGGAAACCAGAGCTGGTTCCTAAATAAAACTTGGTCTTAACGGTGCCACTGGACTGTTTTAGATTACTGGCTATGGGGGAAGGGAATGAGCAGATCTGCCCTCTCAGAGAAGCCAGAGCTGGTTCCTGAATAATACTTGGTCTTAAAGGTGCCACTGGACTGTTTTGGTTTACTGGGTATCAGGGAGGGGAAAGAGCAGATCTGGCTATGGGGGAGGTGAAAGATCATATCTGCCCTCTCATAGAAGCCACAGCTGGTTCCTGAATAATACTTGGTCCTAAAGGAGTCACTATACTGTTTTCGTTTACTGGCTATGGGGGAGGGGAATGAGCAGTTCTGCCCTTACAGAGAAGCCAGAGATGGTTCTTGAATAAAACTTGGTCTTAGCGGTACCACTAGGGGGGGAAGAGCAGATCTGCCCTCCATTGAAGCCAAGCTGGTTCCTAATAAACATTGTCTTAAAGGTTCCACTGGACTACTTTGGTTTATTGGCAATGGGGGCGGGGAATGAGCAGATCTGACCTACCTAGAGACAGCCAAACCTGGATCCTGAATAAAACATGTGTCTTAAAGGTTCCACTGGACTGTTTTCGTTTACTGGCTATGGGGGAGGGGAATGAGCAGATCTGCCCTCTCAGAGAAGCTAGAGCTTGTTGCTGAATAAAGTCTTCTTTATGTATTAACAAACCTCAGCAACTTTCAAAAATATATCACTTTTTTATATTGTGGATTATCTGGGATAATTCCTTTTTCCAACATATAACTAATCACACGATACCAAAGAGCAACTTTTTTGTCATAGTGCTTATCTGGCGAGACATTGGATATTGTAAATGAGATCTTATAAAAAATAAATGTTCCCATATTCTATTATACCATTGTGTTAAGGAAGGTGGTTTCTTATCTATCCATCTGGAAGTGATTAAGATATGTGCCACTGCTAACAAATTTGCAATTAATTCCTGCTTTTTCATAACCGTTCTAGATTTTGGTCATTTTTCCAGTAACATAATCTCTGGAGAGAAAGGTCATTTCTTTACATCAGTCATTTCTTTAGTTTTATTAGTTATGTCTAACCAAAATTGTTTAATGTACGGGAAGCACCACCAACAATGTATAAAATCTGCTATGGCTCCACATTGTTTACTACATAATGGGCTATAAGACAGGTTGATTCTATGCATCCTGACAGGCGGCCTATAACATCGCATAATCATTTCACTTGTTTCCAGGCTTACTGGTATAGCTTTAGATTTTCTACTAGGTGCCTCCCAAATTTACCTCCCACCTTACGTACCATAACCCACATGGGCTGTTTGAGGTAGGATTACTTTTCCGGTACCTATTTCAGGAGCGTACTGAATGCGCATTTTCATAATCCTTACTGAATTGTGACGTCATCACTGATTTATAGAAATGCTTTCCTTGATCAAATAGAATTGGTCTCCCAATATCTTTCTTTCTGTAGCAAAGTATAGTGCTGTAAGAATGCATTTCTGATGTTGTCCTCAAAGTCAGGACCATTCTTTCCGGCTTTCCAAAAACACCAGTCACTGAGCATCTTTCCACCTTTGGGATCAATTCAGGTAGGGGTTGCTGTGTTGGTCTGAAGCAGCAGAACAAAGTGAGTCGGGTGGCACCTTTAAGACCAACCAAGTTTTATTCAAAGTGTAAGCTTTCATGTGCAAAGCACAGTTCTTCAGAGAAATTGCAACAAAATCTCAAGGGCTACTTACAGGAAAAAAGTTAGTGGTGCAAGCCATCCGGAGGGGCCACTAAGAACCAAACTGTATATGCAGAGCTGGAACTGGACCATTTGGCCAAGATCAATGGGTGGCAGCAGATTACCACATCAATGCAAGAATAAACAAGGAGATGTGAGAATGAGGTTAGAGCCCAGCCGCACCCCAAGACAAACCAGGCACCTGTGAGAACACAGCCTCAGCGCTTGCACACTTCTTTACATACATTGAAACAGATTGCCTCAAATATTTCATGCAAGTGTGTGTGGGGGGGTGCTTAATTGCCACGAAGCGCTGAATAGAGTCAATACGCATAAGTAACTGAGCAAACAACAGAGCTAATAACACATAGGAATAACACATGTAGTAGGACATATCAATAGCAGCATGTTGGCATACAGATAATAAAGACCCTTTCTTACACATCCAGGGAAATGCTGATCGCCACTTTGGGGTAAGGAAGAAATTTTTCTCCAGGCCAGTTTGGCTAGAGATCTTGGAGGGTTTTGTGGTCATCTTCTGGGCATGCAGTAGGTGTGTGGGGGAGGTATGGGGGAATTTCCTGCATTGTGCAGCGGGGTGGACTCGATGACCCTGGAGATCCCTTCCAACTCCATGATTCTATCATGAGTGAACAGCAGATGTGAGAACAACATTTCAGTTCAGTGGCCTCTATAAGACCAAAAACCTGTAAGAACAGAATGAATTGGCTCGTGTGGTGTGATAAGCAGCCGATAACTCTGTCAAACCCATTTTTTCAAGTATTTAAAGGCATGCTGCACTTTTTCATTGCATCACTGGTAACACGCTTCAGCTTTACTGTTTCGGGAGGCTTCTAAAACTGTGTCAAGCATTGGAAATGTGGTGTGTGGAAACTTCTAGTGGGAGATGGGCTTTGAGGATCTTAGTAGCCTTAAACACTGTCGATTATGTTCCATTTTGCCCTTCTTCAAAGAACCTTAGGCTGTCCTCTCAAAATAATCCTAAAAGGTCGGCTATTCAGAGTGATAGTGAGTGTTATGGAAGGAAAGAATACTTGAACATCCCTGGTCCTAGGCTAATGGTACTCATTGCTGGTTCCTATCTTTAACTTCCTAGAATCTAAGAAATAACTGGTGATTTATCTTGTCTGTTCTTCCAGGAGTATAGGTGCAGTCCTTTTCAACACTAGCTCTATCAGCCAGGTGGTAGCATAGCCGTGAGTTCTGAATGCTTTAATTACCTCAAAATGCTTAGACAGGCAACAGTGAATCATAGAATCACCGAGTTGGAAGGGTCCGTAGAGGCCATCTAGGATCAGCCTAGAGCATCCCTGACAAGTGTTTGTCCAGCTGCTCCCTAAAGACTGCCAGTGAGGGGGAGCTCACCACCTCCCTAGGCAGCTGATTCCAGTGTTGCAGTGGAATGATGGTGCAGAGAGGTTTGGTGGAATTTCCATGCTGTATGGCAGTCATAGGTGGAACCCAATAGCTTCTTCGGTTGACTTCTGAACAGTACTGAGTAGTGTAATGAGTAGAGAAAGATGTTTTCTCCAAGTAGGAGTCAAGTCACAATTTTCTGTCCTAGGTAACAGCATTGTGCCATAACGATAAAGCTCCAGAGGAGCTTGAGAACGGCTGGCAAGCGAAAACACTTGGTATCTGTCCTTTCCCATGTTCAGTTGCACTGTTTTCCCAACAAAATAGGGTGAAGTATAGACATACCTGGTTGTTTCTCCTAAATAGGAGATAGCTTTAGGACATTAGTATGCCAGGTCTTAAAATATTATCATGGAACATACAGCAAAAGCGTATCTCAGCACAAGTTAAAAAATTAAAACCAGATCTACTCCTCTTACAGGAGACCAACCTGAGAAATGACTCTATTCAAATCATTAAATCAATGCGGTATAACAAACAATATATGTCACATGGCAATTCCAGATCACGAGGGACAGCGATTGTCTTAGCAAAATCCATACAAATTAAAATAACTGGTCAGTTAATAGATCCAATGGGAAGATACAACTTTATTAAGGGACATCTAGATGGAAGAAAATAGTCAACAAATGGGTTTTAAATAAATATGGATGCAAATAGCTCAAAACATTAAAAAAAATTTGGAATGAAAATAAGCCTGATGACACATCCCGCCATGTCACTTGGGACGCGATGAAGGCTGTGTTAAGAGGCCAACGCATCTCTAGCTCCACACACCTAAAGAAGGAGAAGAATAACCATATTAATATGTTACAAGACTAGAAACAATACATAAACAAACTGGCCACAAAAATGACTTACAACGATTAATGGCAGAGCGGAAAATCCTAGAAACGACCATGGCTAATCTTCTACAAAAGAACTTAATCTACACAAAACAAAGATATTGGAACATAGTGGAAAGTGGAAAGAAAAATTTGCACCAGGAATTTCAAGACAGTCTACTTATTTAGGACAAAACTGGTTTGGGCCAGGTCTAGAATGGAAAGAACACAGTACTTGGCAAAAGGCTGGAATCACGGGAATAGCCCACTTTTTGGATAAACAAGACATTATTACAAAAGCCCAACTAGAAGACTCCCTATTCATTGGTACAAATACTTACAAATCAAACATCTACTGGAATCATCCTCGTTACACGACGTAGACCAATGTCTCCAATTGAACTATTGCTGGATCAATCCTGTAAGAAAAAGAATAATATTACCTCTATTATATACGAACAGATACATCGAAATAAGGAAGAAGTTGAAACAACATACCAAAAACAACGGAAGAATGATTTAAACAGAACTTTAATGGAAGAGGAGTGGCAGCAAGTTTGGGAGGCACCTAGCAGAAAATCTAAAGCTATACTAGTAAGCCTTCAAATGAGTAAAATGATTATGCGATGGTATAGCCCACCTGTTAGGATGCATAGAATTAACCTGTCATAGCCCATTATATAGTAAACAATGTGGAGCCATAGCAGATTTTATACACTGTCGGTGGTGCTGCCGTATATTGACATATAGAGAGACGTAATTAATATAGACATATAGACATAATTAACATATTATATAGAGAGACATAATTAACAAAATTAAGGAAATGACAGATGTAGACTTACCTTTCTCTCCAGAGATTATGTTACTGGAAAAATGGCCAAAATCTAAACCGCTTATAAAATAGCAGGAATTAATTTCAAATTCATTACCAATCTTAATGTCTTCTAGATGGATAGATAAGAAACCACCTTCCTTGACAGAATGGTATAATAGGACATGGGAACATTTTATTTCTTATAGGATCTCGTTTACAATATCCAATGTCTCAACAGATAAGTACTATGACAAAATAGTTGGTATTTGGTATCCTGTAATTAGTTACATGTTGGAAAAAGGAATTATCCCAGATAATCCACTGCCTTTTACCAACTAACCTGGCAGCTCATCATCATCATCATCATCATCATCATCATCATCATCATCATCATCATCATCATCTTTATTGCATTAGCAGCGCTACTACGCTTGGAACAGTATTTTAATTTTATCTTATATCTATTCAATTGTTTTTAGTCTATTTTATATGGAATTTTTAAAGCAAACTGTTCCAGCACGTGAAAGTTTTTGAGACAGCTGTTAGCTTTTTGACTTTAATCTGCCGCCTCCCCCACTATTTACTGTGGAACTGGGAGACTTAATTAGCTGGCCAACTACGATAAAGAGAACACCAAGAAACTCCCTTAATTAAGGAGTTTCTTCTCCTTTTTCCCCCTGCCTTGTTCTCTCTTCCTCCTTCTCTCTCTCTGTGTGTGCTGTAATGCCTGCAGAGAAGTGACTAAGAGATACGGAGGAGGCTGTCCCATTCCCAGCCCCCAAACAATCCAGGATTAAAGACTTTTTTACCTCAAGTGAAAGCAAAAGTAGGAGTAAGAACCACATGCCTATCTATGCTGTGGAGACAGCAAATCACTTTTTACCTCTTGAGATTGATAGCGAGGAAGATGCGAGTACTTTGGTGGAAGATACTACTTCTATCTCCTGCCAACCTAGCAGTTCGAAAGCAAGAAATTGCAAGTAGATAAATAGGGACCACTTGGTGGAAGGTAACAGCGTTCCGTGCACGTTGGTGTTTAGTCATGCCGGCCACATGACCACGGAAACGTCTTTGGACAGCGCTCTTCGGTTTGAACGGAGATGAGCACCGCAACCCTAGAGTCGGATTCGACTGGCTTTCGAGCAAGGAACCTTACCTTTACTACTTCTATGGAGTCAAGGGTGGGGCATTTTGACTCAGCCCCTGAGGCAGCTGGAACACCTACGGAGAGTAGCCTGTTAACTATAATTGCAAGGACTGTGGAATGTATCTTTAGAAACATTCAAAATATTAACACTCAAATGAAACAGCTAACTGCAGAGCTCTCGAAACTGTCTGCTAGCAATCAGCAGTTACAACTAATGTCTCAGGCACAGCCAGCAGCCCAGAACACTAACTTGGAAAGAAGGGAGCAGACTTATGCTGTTAAGTGGATAAGGGAGCATAAGCTGAAACAGGGAAGTGCTTTATGGAATCACCCCCTCCAGCTAATATTTCAGCCAAGAAAGATTTGCCTAACAATATGCGGGCGAAGGGGACAAACTCCTAATTGGCAAGGAGGTCAGCGCCCCAAACGTCATTTGGCTGACCTTCTTAGAATAAATTACCCAGAAGTAGACCTGGTGAAGGCTGAATCTCTCAATCTCCCAAATCAGTCTCAAAAAGTTCTACTCCCCTTTGCATCTACTAGAATACCCTCCGTGATTTATGAGAAGAAGTCACAGCTCATAACTAAAGGAGTCTTCCCAACACGGGTGTTCCAAAATGCTATTATATTACCCTTGTGCTATAAGAAATCCTTGGGTGCTGATATGAACTTACCATCACAGAAGGGGTTACCAACGGAAACAGAGAGTCATCCAATATCCCAAACGAACTTATTCCTTGGGATGACCTGGGTGAACCCATGGAGAGCACACAACCCCCTGAAGAACTTCATCATGCACAAGCTGGCCAAGGAACAAACCTGACCCCCAAGAGACAACTGACACATAAGTTTCTGGCAAATCCTATTGAGGATTATCTTTTCAACTCCTTTGGGAATCTCCCTAGCAACGAGCAACAATCAATTATCGATAGATTGGACTTCATGTGCCATAAACTGAGTGAGATCAAGGATTCGGAGATATAGCCAGTTGGCAGGTCCAAAGCTTCCCCAGTTAACTTGGAAAAACAGTTGCCAAAATAAAAACAGGCCAGCTGACCCTTCAGAGCTGCAGCAGGAGGATTATGAAATAGACTCCTCACCATTGTTCTCTGTATACTCCAACAAACATCTTCTGCCAATGGCAGATTCAAAGTCACTAGCAGAGGAACTAGCTGATGTAGCGGAACAATCAAAAGCTGCGCATCCAGAATTAAGTAAACAAATAAAGACTAAACCCCTCCCTGAAATGAGTGCCTGCAAGAGGACAAATGGGTGTGTTGTGGAGGAGCAGTTTGTGGAAGAAATCGAGGTGGACCCCTCGAGCTTAGAAGACGGTACGTCAAGTCACATCATCCCAGAGGGACCTCAGGAGTCTGGACACAATTGACTAGCTAACCCCACAACACTCAGGGTCCTGTCCTGGAATGTAAATGGATGGAAAAGCAAGAGCAGTGACCCCCATATTTTAAAAGTGTTAAGCCACTTCCATATTGTATCCCTACAAGAAACATGGGCCCAAGACCAAATTAACCTGTTGAATTACTGGTCCTTTTCGGCCCCAGCGATAAAATGCAAGGGTAAAGGCAGACCGAAAGCTGGTCTCACCTGTCTTGTTTCTAGGGATCTGGAAGTGTCTAAGAGTGAAGTAATCATAGCTTCTCCTGTACTGTTAGCGGTTTGTATATGGTCTAATTATTTTGTGGATCCCCTCCTGATTCTCACAGCATATGTTCCACCTGCAGAGGATAATTCTAAAGTCCAGTTAATATGGGATGACTTTGCTAATCAGGTAGGCCAATCCTTTATTAAATACCCCAATGCATTGGTCTTATTATTAGGAGACTTTAATGCACAAATAGGTGGCAATGACGAGGTTCTGCTAGGATAATCTGATTTAACACTGCCCTTGCCCTGGTTTTCCAGAAGCTCCAGAGATCACAAAACTAACCCAGCTGGCAGACATTTGATGGCATCAGCTCAGAATACATGATATCATCCTTCGCCAAGAGACCTGGTCAACCTTACTGATCTATTTGGAGGGATATAACGCCTCCTCTCTCCCCGCATCAAGGATTAACTCTCAAGCTGGTCACCATGCTTGTATCTACAAAATACAATGTAAATCTACTTAACCTCCAAGATTATCATGTTCCAATCATGGCAGTCCTACTCACCTGTAGTGAAGCCTTTTTCATAATAGTAAATGTCTATAAGCCTCCTACACAGACTAGAGCAGACCTAGCCAAACAGTGGGACAGATTGTTTGCTTTTTTGGAACAGATGGTCCAGTTATACCCTCAGGTGGATATTAATGCCAGAGTGGGTAACAACATACTGAACCTTGCAAATAATGCTGGCGTAGATCAGGAGGCTTTTTTGGAACAGATGGTCCAGTTATGCCCTCAGGTGGATATTAACGCCAGAGTGGGTAACAACATACTGAACCTTGAGAATAATGCTAGTGTAGACCCGGAGGCATTTTCTCCTGTATTATTATCTGAACTCAGGGTACTTCAGGGCAGTGTTCCTACTAAGCTGAGTTGGTGTGAGCTAGCTCACAGGTTTTTAGCCTCTGGCTCACAAATTTTTGTCTTAGCTCAGGAAGGATGGCTCCAGAGCAAACTAATTTATGCAGTAGCCAAATCACTTGCTCACAACTTTAATGACAGTAGCTCACAAAGTAGAATTCTTGCTCATGACTCCACAGCTTGGAGGGAACAATATCTCCAATTGAGCTGGTCAATATTTTGTTCAAATGTGTGCCCAATTTAATCTAACCTGGTTTAACGGTTTAGAGGACTATACCTTCCACTTGGTACCAATATTTCCTAGTTTTATTACAAGAGGAAACTCTTGAGCCCTTGCCTATGGTCAACACTGCTTTAGATAACACCCCTGAATGGCCTCCCATTACTTTGGAAGTAATAAGCTACGCTTATTGACCAATTAAAATCAGGTAAAGCATCGGGTCCTGATGCAATACCTTTGGAAGTCTTAAAAGCAGACCCAAAATGGTGGGCACCTCCTTTGGCTGCTTTACTATTATAAACTCTACTGGCCATATCCCTTCCATGTGAGTTAATGTGATTATTGTACCAATCTTCAAGAAGGGTGACCACTCAAACCCCACTAATTTTAGGTCTATAAGTCTGTCATAGGTAAACTTTATGCCAAACGACTACAAATCAAGTCCAATGATTGGCTAACAACACAGAAAATGATTGGACCAGAACAAATAGGTTTTAGAGAAGAGAAATCTGCTATTAACCATTGCTTAGTCGTCTCTCACTTAATCAATAAACAGGTAAGATGCAAAAGATCCAAATTATATGCGGCTTTCTTAGACCTCAAAGGAGCCTTTGATTCCATTTCTAAGAACCGTCTTTGGAAAAAATTAGTTAGCACATCCCTTGATAAGAGGTTATTGTCTCTAATTAGTAAACTATATAACGGTACCTCGTGCCAAATCAGATGTTCTTCATCTGGTAGATTGACACCCAATAAAGGAGTCAAGCAGGGATGTGTGCTTGTGCCCCTCTTTAATTTTTTCTTGAGGGATTTGGCTCCATTCTTAAATCAAGTGGATGGACATTGTCCAAAGATAGGCTCTGCCCATATACCAATCTTGTTATATAAAGAGGACGCAGTCCTGCTTTCTTGCACTCATGTGGGTTTACTCTGACTTCTAAATAGCTGCCAGGACTACTGTGTTGTTGTTCAGTCGCACAGTCGAGTCCGACTCTTTGCAACCCCATGGACCAGATTACGCCAGGCCCTCCTGTCTTCCGCTGTCCGCTGAAGTTTGCTCAGTTTCATGTTCGTTGCATCGATGACACTGTCTAACCATCTCATCCTTGGGACTACTGTAAGATCAACCAATTAGAACTAAATTATGAGAAATCAAAGATCTTAGTTTTCACAAAATCTAGGAAGCTACTCATATGGAGGATTGGCAACCATAAGCTTGAGCAAGTAAGATACTTTAAGTACATAGGGCTTTATTTTCATGCCACACAATTTGGAATCTTCAGTGCAGCATAGCAACTAACAACCTTAAGGCAAATGTCAATGCCCTCCTACGGTTTTACTTTTCAGGGAGAGGGAACCAATTTGTGCCATCTGTTTTAAAAGTATTTAATATAAAAATAGAGCCCCAACTACCTTACAGAGTCCCTGTGTGGATTGTGGCAGTTAATAAGTGCCCTGTATGAAGCCCTCTGTCTGGAATGTGGTCAAAGCCTTAGGTCTACGAGGGTGTGGCTTTTGACCTTCAAATATTGGGCCCGACTGCACTATAACTCTGATCCCACTAGCTATAGCTACCAGAAGTTAACTGAGACTGAGGGTTCACCCTGGCTTGCCACTATAGAGAAAAAACTGAGATCCTTGAATATCTCTCTTGAATCTATGCTGATGCTTTCCAAAATGGAAGTGTTTCACAAACTAAGAAGCAGATTACTGGAGGCAGAGCTGTGGAACTTGCATAATGCAGTCAATAAGACTTGTTCTCCTCTGAACCATGGGATATTTCCCATGGTAGGACATTTGCAGGTATTTCTTCCAACTGTAATCTTCAAAATTGCACAGAATTTTTACACCAGTTAGGCTTCCAATTTTATTTGGAAGAGTCCAGGATATTCCTTTTGCCAATAGGCTTTGCCCTTGTACATGCAAAACTATTGAAACAGTGTACCATGTGCTGTTTGAATGTTGTTATTATACTGGCATTAGGCAACAAATGTTATCACCAATTTTGGGTAGTGCTGAACAAACTACTATTTCTGTTAAATAGCATTGAGGACAACATAACTGAACTTGTGGCAAAAATTTTACTGGCTGCTGCCTCTATATGTAGTAAAATTTTGTTGGTGCTCAATGTAGGGTAATTTTTTAATGGAATTCTATTTTATGCAGAATCTGAATTTTTATTTCTCAGATATTATGTTTTTACTTTGACCGCAGGGTGTACAATAATGGAGACTCATCTTTCTTCTTGACCCCAGAAGGATATCACCTGAATACATTAACCAATGATTTTGAGTAAACTGACTTGAGCACTGGCTTTCTGCCAGGTTCCCTTCCAGGTCAGTCTAAACAATAGCATGCAAGGTAAAGCACATTAACCCTATAATGACCTTGCAACACGCATATTTCCAACACCCCTTCTCAAGGTGTAACATGTAGACCTAAACAACAAACATCACTCATTATTCACTTTAACATTTGCATCAACATATTCAACATTTTACGAAGGTGTTCAAATTTTTCTTTGGTTGGCTTTTGGTTGGCGCTTGGCTAGGTTAAAATGTCAGCCACCATTTCCACTGTGTGACAATGTTCAATCTCAATTAACTTCTTCTGGACACTAAACCACTGCCTATGAAACACTGGTATATAGCTGGTATGTTCAGAGCCCCATATGTGGCTCTTTCACACATATTATGTGGCTCCCAGCAGGGTAGCTGGGGAAGCAAAGGGGAAGCATGACTCCCCGATTGGTCTTCCTTTCCCCAGCCAGTGTTCCCCTTCCTGGGTAGGCTTGAGGTGGGGGGAAGCAGAGAAAGAAAGCAATGTTAGCTTTAAATAAATTCTCAAAGCCCCCTCCCCCAGCCTAAAAATATCATTGGGCAAATAAATATCATTATCAATATCTATCTTTATCCCTTTTGTTTTTGGCAATAATAATTGCAAATGTTAATTAAAAGCAAATTTGCATATTTTCCAAGAAAAATATGTCTGTAATATTCATTCACATCATGTGGCTCTCAAACATCTGATGTTTATTCTATGTGGCTCTTAAGCAAGTTTGGCCACCTCTGGTCTAATCATTTGCATTTTGTGACTTGCATAGATGATCACCAAGCACACTTGGAGGAGGCTGAGGACCAGGGGTCATTTCCTGCCGGAATGGGGCGTAGCTCTGGCAGTAAGGATCCTGCCTGCCCCCCCCACTGCCGCCATTCCTGACCTGCCTGAGAAGGTGGACGGGTCAGGGAAGACCGGCAGAGCCTGAGCCCCGCACCACCTGTAAGGATTTAAAAGGGAGAGAAAAACATTCTAAACATGCCTGGGTTCCCTGCCTGATTTTCGTAGGGCACCTGGTGAAGATCAGGCAGGGAATGCAGGCATGTGTACCTCCCTGCCCTCCCCTTCCTCTCTTCTGCCAGCCTGCGGAGAAACTCAGGGGAGTGAGGGGATTTAAATGCCTGGGTTCCCTGCCCGATCTTCTCTAGGGGGCACTTGGAGAAGATTGGCCAGGGAAAGCAGGCATGTGTGCCTCCCTCCCTCCCCTCCCCCTCTCCGTGGCGGGGAGGGGGAGGCCAGCCACTCGCCTGGCCTGGCCTCCTGGGGTTGGTCCAGCTCTCGATGGGCAGGCTGCTGGGCTGGGCACGCTCTAACTCTCTCTCCTGCTGCTAGGCCCACCCCACTTGTGCCATCGTCATTCTCCCTCCGTGCTAGGCTGTGCAGACAGGTGAGTGGGGCACCGATTACACTGATTAGTTACGCTGTTAAACAAGCTTGTGTGTACAAAACCACGCTGGTTAAAGCTTGGTAAAAAAAGGTGATCTTCCCTCCTCCCCCAAAACACATGCCACATTTGAAACCTATTTGAGGGGTGGGGTTCCCTAATATTGAATGAGTGACGGCAAACATAGAATGAAGAGGTGGTCACTCTCGGTAGCACAAGATGGGTAGCTGCGTTAGTCTGTCCGTAGCAGAAGAAAAGAGCAAGAGTCCAGGAGCACCTTAAAGACTAACCAAATTTGTGGCAGGGGAGGAGCTTTCAGGAATCACCGCTCCCTTCTTCAGATAAGTGAAGAATATCTGAGTCATGGTGACTCAGGAAAGCCCCTCCCCTGTGGCTTTTCTTCCACTATTAAAGTTTTTGCTGAGCATATAAAAAAGCTGCAATCTTGCACAAGTTCCATTCTCTAATGTCACACTGTTCATACAAGCAGACCATTTATTTGGACAGGGTTTTTGCATTAATTTATTTTTTCATGTAACTACACAGGTACATTGGTGTGATAAGAATGTAACTTCCTTTTACAAACCAAACCAACCCCACTCATATATAGCAAAGGTCACTGCTAATTTGCCCTTCTAAGAAAACTAGACTTTAAAAAGCTGAACCCAGGAGGCTTTGTATAGCAATTATCACAAAAATAAATAGCAATACTAACCTGATCTGTATTTTCATGCTTGTTGTAGGGTAGCTTCCGGTGATGTGAGGGGGTGTGGCATATGTAAATAAGTTATGCTAATGAGTTATGCTAATGAGCTCCTGCACCTCTTTTTCTACAAAATGACCCCCGCTGAGGACCCAGATGAAACAGTGGTGGAGGATTTCATTGGTGAGTATAAGTGTTGTCTTGATTGATGCCAGCAAGAAATTTGCATTCTGAATTGCCCTCCCTTGCAGAATAAGGTGCTCATTGCAGTTTTGGGCTTTAACTGTATGGTTAAATGGGCACAAAACTTGGGCCATAATATTGATCTAGATCAATGGCTTTGTGTATGGAAAACAAATGGAAAGATTACAAAAGTGACTGCATACAAAAAAAAAAATATATAAAATGTCTTATAGATGGTATATTACCCCAGATAAACTAGCTAAATTCTACCCTGACCTATCTAATGATTGTTGAAAGTGTCAAAAAAATGTTGGTTCCTTTTTTCATATGTGGTGGACTTGTGATAAAGTTAAAAAATATTGGTCTTGGATATATGAATTGTTACAAAAAGTATTAAAAGAAACTGTACCTTATATACCAGAACTCTTTCTATTGACTATAGTACCAGAAAATTGTAAAAAAAAAGTAAAACGAAAAAAGAGACTTATTTTATTATACATGTAGTAACAGCAGCAAGAAGTATATGCCAAGTACTGGAGAAGAAATGAAACCCCTTCAAAAGAAGAAATTATAACCAAAATAATGGAAAGAGCAGAGATGGATAATTTAACCTCAGTTCTGAGAGGGCATAACAAGGAAGAATTTGAAGATACATGGGCAAGATTTTATAAATGGACAGAAGAGTATAAGACATAAAACTTTGGTCATTTTACTAAAATAAAACGAAATAAAACCTATACTTTTTATTATAAGCAAAAAAGTACATAAGTAAATATATTGTATGAGGTCAATAACTAGATCAAAGGATGTAATGAGAATTCCCTATATGTGTATTTTGGTATGTTTGTTTTTGTTTGCCTGTTATATAAAAATAAAAATGCTTAAAAAAAAAGAACTTAGAGGAAGGCAACAAATTGCCAGTTACTCTGTGCTGTCAACAATAAGGGAATGCTGGTGGCCGTGTATTGCTACCAAAAGCTACTGGATATGGGTGCATAGACTGATACAGAAGATCTTAGGGAAAACAATTCCTTTTAAGCCGGAAGTGTTGTTGTTAGGTATTTTACCTAAGGAGATAAGTAGAGATGATCGTTACTTGTTAATATACTTGGCAACTGCTGCCAGGATTTTGTATGCAAAATATTGGAGAACCACCCAAATACCATTAAAACAAGAATACATTGCAAAGATATTTGAGGCGGCAGAGATGGACAAGCTGACTCTGAGCATGAAGGGACACTCAGATTCCACTTTTCAGAACACCTGGCAACGTTTTTATGATTGGTACAAATTAAATGGTTGAGAGGGTAAAGAATTGGTGCGTTGAAATAGAAGATAAAACCAGGGAAGATATAAATGGTTTGTAATAAGAGATACTCATGTAACGGGCAATATTATTTTGGATGATAAAGTGCTTTAAATATGTTCTAGAAATTGATCTGAATAACCCCCATTTATGTTTTATGTTGTGATTTGGCTTCTGTGTTATGTTGTGTTTTGTATCCAGTGTTGTTTTATTTTTGTGATATTGTTTTGTATTGTTTAGTTGTAGTTTGTCGTGAAAATAAATAAAAGCCTGCCTTTTGGGGCAGTTTTAAAAAAAGTAATAAGGAAATGCCTCTCAATTGCAATTCTGTCTCTCCTTTGTCAGCACAAAGAGCTCAAACAATCTCCTGACTGTTGTCTGGGGGGTTGGAATAAAAATTAAATCACCTACTGTCCTTTCCCCCATCTTGATCTTGCATTGGGAAAATATGTGTTTCCTTCCCTAAAATGCAAGACTGCCTTGGGGTGTGTGTGTTCATTTGCTTATACCAGTTCTGACTGTGATTGCACTTTTAAACTCTTCTACTTCTGTAATCCTCTGTAGCAGCCCATTGAAGAAGACAGCAGGACAGGAGACAGCAGCAGGCAAAGGTGGAGGAGGCGGAGGAGGAGCAAGAGCAGGAGGCAGCAGCTGCAGAGCTCCCCCCCCCCAAGAGAGGATATGCCTATGGCTGAAGGCATGCAAATGTTCAGCAGGTTGGTGGATGGGACAGCAAGGGAAAATAATACTGATCATTAGGCAGCCTCCATTCACTGCTCTGAACTGGTCTTCCATGCAGATGTGAAAGAGGAAGACTAGCCTGGCCAGGGTGCAGAAGATGAGGATGCGCCTGCGCAGAGAGCTCCAGCACTTAGTAAGCATCCATCAGCAGACAGGTTATTGAAGGGGAAGTGACATGGCAGGCTAGGACAGTCTGTCCAGTGCATGCGAAAAGTTCCAGGTTTTGTCTTCAAGTGTCAATTGCTTGTACATAGCCCCCACCTGTGCACCAGGAGAACCTCTTCCATTCTAAGAGGATGGAAGAGAATTGGATGTGCCAAAGAAGCATCCTGTGTTCATGTTCATGTACCCACTGATCACCTGATGGAATCCTTGGAGTCCACGAGGGCCGAAATGAGAAGCACCTGTGAGTTAAAGATGCATGTTTTCTTTACAGAGGGTACAGTAGGTGGAATACCATAAAGTCCAGCAACAGACACTAACAAGTGTTCCTTTCCCCTAACAGCTGAGCCCTTTGACCTGCACATAAGGGCCCTGGAGGATGCCATACTCAGTGGCAGGCAGCAGGGGAACCCACCAGAGGAAGGTGCTGGTGGCCAGTAAATGGTATATAGTTTTTCCTTTAACTGTTGTATATAGTTCTAAATTTGACCTTTTGATATTTATTGCTGCATATAGTAGTAAATATGACCTTTTGATATTTACTGTTCTACTTGGTGATTGTTTTAACTGGCAAATGTTGTTTCATGGATGACAGTAGTGATATATCTCTTGTTATGTGTTTACTTCGGCTATGTAAAGGCAGCTCTTGCCACCTGTACAATGATTTCCTAGGAAGTCTTCT
This sequence comes from Gekko gecko, assembly GCA_029375565.1. NCBI lineage: Eukaryota > Metazoa > Chordata > Lepidosauria > Squamata > Gekkonidae > Gekko > Gekko gecko. Next base: position 102,290,929 of record JAPDNY010000003.1, on the reverse strand, counting down.
TGCCTTCAAACCCTTTATTAAGAGACATTGAACCCAGTCTGATAACCCTCCCCCCAACACCCAGGTACTCTAGCCAGGAATGACCAGGCAACCCCCTAGAGTGTTGTCATTCCAGGGCTGCAATGAGAGCACACAGGAGAATCTGAGGGTTAATGATTTCAAAACACAAGGCACGCTTTTATTTCAGTACATAACTGGAAAAGTTAACCCACCCACCATCAAATGAAACATTTCCCTGTTGGAACTGTGTTAGTATAAACCAATGAACAGTAAACAGATCAAAACAAGTTAATAATGCAACAGGAAGCAACACTTTAATTTTAGAGGTAGTATACATTTGAGGTTAGTACTAAAATGAACAGGTACAATTTAACATAAGAACATAAGAGGAGCCAATGTCGGATCAGGCCAATGGCCCATCTAGTCCAACACTCTGTCACAGAGTGGCAAAAAATACCAGGTGCCATCAGGAGGTCCACCAGTGGGGCCAGGACACTAGAAGCCCTCCCACGGTTGCCCCCCCCCAAGCACCAAGAATACAGAGCATCACTTGCCCCAGTCTGAGAGTTCCCATCTATACCTTATAGCCACTGATGGACCTCTGCTCCAGATGTTTATTCAATTCCCTCTTGAAGCTGTTCATGCTTGTAGCTGCCGCCACCTCCTGTGGCTGTGAATTCCATGTGTTGATCACTCTTTGGGTGAAGAGGTACCTCCTTCTATTCGTTCTAACCTGACCGCTCAGCAATTTCATTGAGTGCCCATGAGTTCTTGTATTGTGATACAGCTGCCATTTTAGAGCTGAACTTGGGACATTTAAAAACACCCCAGATTGGGCCTGTGGCACAGCTGGAGCAGGAGTTCACCCCTCCTGCATCTTTTCAAGTTCTGAAACCACCACATGGGGAGAATAAACAAAATTGCCTAGCCCTGCTGTTCTGCAGGCCTAATCAGGAATGGGTCCTTGTGAACACATGAAATTGCCTTAAACTGAATCAGACCTTTGATCCATCAAAGTCAGTATTGTCTATTCAGACTGGCAGCAGCTCTCCAGGGTCTCAGGCAGAGGCAGTTCCCATCACCTACTTCTCAGTCCTTTTAACTGGAGACAATGGGGATTGAATTTAGGACTGTCTGCATGCCAAGCAAAGGCTCTACCACTGAACCACAGGCCCTCCCCCAACATTTTTAAATGGCCCAAATTCAGCTCTAAAATGGCAGCTGTGTCCATGGTTGGGCCAGTGGATGCCATAATGTCTAGTTTGGCCCAACCATGGACACAGCTGCCATTTTAGAGCTGAATTTGGGCCATTTATTGGCCTTGGTAGGGGACAACACAAAGGCAATGCAATGTTTTCTGCAAGAAAGAAACATGAAAACCATGTTTTATAGGACAGATTATGAAACCTGTGTTTGATGTGGACCAGGGTTACCAAAGGTAAGACATCAGCGCAAAGATATTGTGGCACGTTATTAAAACTGAGGAACTGACAATGGTACCAGCAAGTATAAACTAGATGAGGAAGAAGAACTAAGAAACAAACTACACGTTACGCACACAATGTATGTAGACTTGAGAATCTGCAGTTTTAAACAGAACATATAATGATCAGTTAATACAGGCAGTGTCCCTCTCTGAAGACAATTCCATAGATGAGGCCAAAAGAAACAGAAGCAGGTAGTTCCACTGGCAAAAAAGTAGGCACTAGTCCAAAAACAGAAGCCATGCAATACACTATATTAAGAGCACCGAAATAACATACTGTGCAAGATTTCAGCCTTTCCAGAACTATTCATCGGGCTATACATTTATAGGGGTGGGGTCAGAGGGGGAAAAATCTCTCAGACTAAGGTTTTAAGACCTCTTCTTCAGCATCCTGTATGTTTTACTTACTTCAGTAAACACAGGTGTGGCAGGTGGCATGCTGAGTACAAGAAGCAAAAAATTGAAGTAATCAAATTGAAAGTATAACTAATTGTTGATCAAATGTCTCTGTGATGCAAAAGCTGAGGCAGGTATCACAGGAGATTTTTCACCCCAGGCTACTGCCTAGTTTGCCTCTATGGTTGGACAGGCCCCCTAAAGCATGTAGTGAAGGAGTCTCTGAATAAGGAAAGGGAAGTCAATGACTCCACTGAGAGATGCAGGACACTACTGACTCTTGTGCCTCTGGATACTTTTTCTCTTCTTCCACTCTCTTATGTACAAGAGGAAGTTAATGTGGTGCCAAAAGGGACATCGTCTTGTCTGCACATCCGCACTACCCCAAAGAGCAGCAAAGACATGCTCTGATAAACATTGCTGAATAAATACACAGAAGTCCTGGCCACATGGCAAATTTGCCTCGGGAGAGGCACAACTGCCGGGTGGAGTAAATGGGTGCTATCATACGGAAACATCTGGGAAGCGTTGCCCACCCGTCCCCAGCGCGTAGCTTACTGCCGAAGATCCGGATTTTAAAAGTACCGCCCACGAGCTACTAGCAAATGGTTTGCCACGGGCCGCAGATGGACTGTCTCTGACTGATTGCCCCAGCCTTTTGCTCTGTTGCAGCACTGCCAGAACCACACGCCAATGAAAACAACGCGGTTTGCTGCCGTCGTGTCTGATCGCGTTGCAGCAGTGCAAATTGCGATGGCGCTAATAGCCACACCTCCTTCCCCACTTTATCTGGCCCCTGTGACCAGGGCCAGTGTTTGATGTTTTTCTTTTCTTTTCTGAAATAATATATTATTATAGCACAATTAACTTGTTGTATCAGCCTTGTGTACTCATGGATTGGGCAATCCAGAAATTTTAATAATTGTTGATCTCTTGGGTAATACTGTACCCAAGGAAAAGGATTGTCAGTTAACTCCATGTTTTAGTGAAACAAAATGTTATTACTGCTCTTAACAATTAAGAATATAACTGAGTATGTAATATAATTTTGAATGGTAGATTTAAATGTAGTTCTCTGTTCTGGGGACAAGGAAAATACTCTGCACAGTCAAGATGTTGTAAAGTTCGCCTCCATGTTAGAAAGGAGATGGATGGGGGTCTAAGGACTGGATTCTCACAAATTATGACACACCAATCTCCAATTCTAACATATTTATAACCTATGTTGTCCCCCCCAGCTGAACCGAAACAGCTTTTTACCAGAAACCAGCTTGTCATTCTTTTGATCTGTTTAAAAAATATTCTCACTATTTTGCATAGTAATTTAACAAGCCACCTATATATACAACTATAAATAAGTAATTCCATTTCATCATCTGACGAAGTGTGCATGCACACAAAAGCTCACACCTTGAATAAAACTTTGTTGGTCTTAAAGGTTCCATTGGACTCTGAACTTTGTTCTACAGTGTTTGACCAGTTCACCTCTTCTGATGTTGTCACAGTCTGATAATCAACAGGCAGGGCTCTTTTTGTAGCAGGAACTCCTTTGCATATTAGGCAACACACCCCTAATGTAGCCAGTCCTCCAAGAGCTTACAGTAGCCCCTGTAAGAATTCTGTAAGCTCTTGGAGGATTGGCTACATTAGTGGGTGTGTCACCTAATATGCAAAGGAGTTCCTGCTACAAAAGAGCCCTGTCAACAGGTATCAGATATCCTTGCAGTTAAGAGTTTGCCAGCTCAGACTCTGGCCCTTTCTGCACTCTCTTTTTAACCCATGTTCACCACAGTGTCCTCCAAACAATTCTACACTAAAATCGAATTCAACCTTCTTTTTAATCCAGGTTTTTCCCCATTCTGCACTAAAATGGAGCTCAACCTTCTTTTTATTCCAGGTTTTTTCCCCCATCTGCGCTACATTACCTCCCTTCAGTGGTCAGCCCAGTTTCACCCTGCTGTTGCCCCAGGTTTATTTGGATGCTGTTTTGCCATGGAGTTAAATTGCCTTGACTTGGACATTGAGACAATCGGGAGTGGCAGACAAATGTGGAAAAGACCTCTACGGATTACTCATGCCATGAGGGAATGCAAACCTCAACTTCATTGCACAATTGTCCAAATTTAACCCAGTGGCACCATATCCAGACCTTATATAAGGTCCAGACAAATTTTCTTAAATAGATCCTAGCATGTCCTAGATGTATCGCCTCATCCTCCCTGTTAATGGAAACTTGGCAGAAGGTAATTTTTCTTATAACCCAGTTAATGGTTATAATGCAATTCTGCAGGGCCTGCAAGGTAGAGATGTTCTGCCAGGCTTTTTGGTTGAGGACAACAGTTTCCCATCATAGCTGGCACCCTCTTTTCTTCCATTCTGCCCACTTTGGCCTCCTCCTTAACTTGCCCATGAGATAGAAGAACAGCCCAGAGTAGGTTTTTGATGAAAATTAAGGATGCCACCTGGAGAGTATTAAATTAAGGATAATTGACCTTGATTTTAATCTGAAATTTTGTACTGTTTTTAACCTGTTGTATCAGCCTTGTGTACTCAGGGATTGGGCGATCCAGAAATGTTAATAATAATTGTCCAGAAATGTTAATAATACCCCCCCACCAGCCGGGACCTCACTGCTGCCCAAGATCCCAGCCCTGAGCCCTGTGTCACCCACCTGGAAACCGGAAAATGCTGCAGGGACATTGCTGAGCAAGTTTGGGCCCGCCAAAGCGTTGTCGCCCCTCCACCCACACTCCGCTGCAGTCGACCCCAGCGGAGCACACAGGAAAATCCCAGCCAGGAGGAAGGGAGCTGTGCCGGGCCACGCCCGTGGCCCAAACACCACTGCCTGACAGGACCTGGTCCTGACCCAGGGGAAGCAACTGGAACCAGGACCACACCCAGGCTCAGCGTCTCCAGCTAAAGAGGGGGTGGAACCACAGGAGGGGGGTGGAGTAATGAGCACAAGGAAGTTGTGTGACACGGGGAGATAATAAAAGGCAGGACAGCAGAAAGGGCCGAAGAGGATTACCTGGAACTGGGAGACTCATGCCCAGAGAGAGAGAAGGCTGACCAGCCAGAAGGAGTGCGGGTGAGGGTGGTGACATAACCTCCTCCCCTACTCAGGTGTCTGAGGCCCTTGCTGTCCCAGGGAGTGCATTCCAAGGTGGCAGAATGCCTACCAAGCTCAGGGTCCAGTGATAGCGAGGGGGGTCATCTGATTTGTGTGACTATGATGGAGAATGAGGGCATAGCCCCGCCCCTGGCCTAACCCTGCCGCATATTCCCACTCCCGCAGCAAGCAACACATGTCTCCTTGATCCAGGACCTGCAGCAAACCCTGGCTACCCGAGGCAGCAGCGATGGGACAAATAACACACCACTGGGGCCATTTGGCCACTGTCCTTGGGCCTCCCTAATGAAGCTTGGCCCAGACAATGAGATAGAGGCCTTCTTAGAAGCATTCAAATGGCTGGTGGAAGCGGCTCAATGGCCCTGAGCACAATGGGCTTTTGCCATCGGGCCCTACCTCATAGGAGAGGCCCAAGCAGTGATGCAGTCCCTGGACAAGGGCGAGGCAGTGAACTATGACAAACAGAAGACCGCCATCCTAGACCGATACAGGGTGACCCCTGAGACACATTGACAGCAGTTCCGCTCCTTGGCCATTGTTCCCACCAGGTGACCTTGCACAACATTGGTTGCCCTCCGGGACTCTATCACATGATGGCTACAACCCATGTCAGATGATGGCAAGCGGATCGTTGAGCTTGTGGTCGTGGAGCAACAAATCCTCCCCCCCTAGAGCCTGGCATTGGGTGGCATGCTGGTGGCCCACCAAGAACTGAGAGGCCCAGGAGCTGTGGGATAATTTCCAAGTGGCTGAGAGTCAGGAAGGCCCCCACCACCCTGAGGTCCCATGACTTGGGAAAGGTGGCATCACACAGGGCAAGGCCCCCCAAGAGAGTGGCCCTCCCAAGGGAGTCTCTGGCTAGGGCAGGGGTGGCTGAGCCCGCAACTTGGGCTCCCAGGCTGTGCTTGGCCCAGGGCCTCTCTGGCATCCCGAGCCCCACTATCAGTGGACTGTCAGCCAGGAGGACCCCCTCCAGCCTGCCAGGACCCACCCACCTCTGTGGGAGTGCAAGGCCTATGTTTCATGTGTGGGCAATGGGGCCATTACTGGTGGGACTGCCCAGTGATGGAGTGTGACCTAGGGGTAGACATCTTCATGTAGGCAACCAACAGTCAGCCCCAGGCACCAGCTTGGACTGCCCAAGTACAGCTTGGGGGGATGACTCCTCATGGCCCTCCTTCTGCAACAGCTGCCCATCCTATGCATGACCTCTATCACATGCTTTCATGGGCACATGGACCGCAGCCCTGTGGTCATGGCGACCCTATGATACCTAGGCCAGGTACATGATGGTGGAGAACTTGCCCTACCTGATCCTGTTGGGAAGAGATGCCCCACTGTTTGTTGAGCTTGTACGACAGGCAGGGGCCAGCCAGGTTGAAACAGCTACTGCTGGAACAGAAAACAAAGAGACAGAGGCCGAGGATGCAGCCCCTGGGGCCGCCAGATGGGATGACGCAGAAGAGCGGGGTGGGGACCTCGCCCGCCAATGGCAACAGAATCATAAATTCCAGATGGCCCAAGAAGAGGACGTCAGCCTTGCAAATCTACGTGAGCGTGTGGCGGTAAGTGAAAGGGTTGTCCAAAATCTCTGGCATAGCCCTTCCGTGGGTGATGTTGACCAACTATCTCTGGGCCCAGGAGGTGAAAGGACACCTGGGACCCCGATGACAGATCCTGGTCCCTGAGGCCTTCCGGAGAAAGGTATTGGAGACCGCCCATGATCTTGGAAACACCTTGGAAAGGATCCTGGAGCACTTTTACTGGCCCACAGTTGACCATGATGTAAAGGAATATTGCCGCATGCGTGAAGCGTGCCAGTGGCTGTCCAATTGGGCCACCCCACGAGCTCCACTTGTCCCTATGCCTATCATAGGGACCCATTTTGACAGGATCACTATTGATTTTGTGGGGCCCCTGCCTTGTACCCCACAAGAGCTTTGGTACTTGCTAGTCCTTATGGATTATGCAACTCATTACCCTGAAGTGATTCCTTTGCCCAACATAAAAAGTGGCACAGTAGCCAGGGTTGCTAGTCTATTTCTTCGCCCACATCGGGCTGTCAGCTGAGATCCTCACAGACCGAGGGTCTCCATTTATGGCCCAAGTGTTACAACAGGTCTTTAGGACACTACAGATCAGATCCCTCAATAGCCATACACCACCCCCAGACTGACAGCCTGGTGGAACGGCTCAACCAGACCCTAAAGAGCATGCTGAAGAAGGTCTCCCAGGAGAAACTGTCCTCCTGGGACCTATATAGGGACCCTCTGGTGTTTGCACTCAGAGAAACCCCTCAGGCCTCCACAGGGTACTCCCCCTTTGAGCAGTTGTATGCCAGGACCCCACGAGGCATCCTAGGCCTCATAGAAAACACTTGGGCGGAGCCTGAGCCCCCTCAGGCCCTTCCCCCAGGGGAGTACATGTGAGAGCTGCAGGAACGGCTGGACTACATCAGGGCAGAAGCACACCAGAATCTAGCCCAAGCACAGGACCAGCAGAAATGACAATATGACCAAGGGACAAGGGAGTGCATCTTGCAACCTGGAACACAAGCCCTAGTCTCCTGTGCAGTGATGGCACAACCCCATGGGGATCACTGGTTCCCAGTGTTGCAGGCACTTGGCCTTCTTACCTATGAAGTGCAAAGCAGGCCAGGGCACTGCCAGCACAAACATGTCCATATCAATGATCTTAAAGAGTGGTGAGCCAGGCAGGAGACACCCCCCCCCCCAGGAATGGGGAAGGAGAAGCTGCTAAAGGCAGCCAATCCCACAGAACCCTTTGACAGACTTCTTCCCTGGGAAGTGAGTGATGGACCCTCTGACAAACTGGCCCTGGATGATGCCCTCACCCTACCCTAGCGAAAGAAGATACGTAGAATTGTGCATGAAGCTGGTAACATGTTTTTTTTTACCCCCGGGTTCACCACCACTGCCGTCCATCGCATTCCTATCCCCCCCAGGTCAAGTCACCAGGGCACGGTGGCACCCATTGCCCCGGAAACAATGGGACATCATTAACAAGGAGGTAGAGGATATGTTGGCCTTAGACGTCATCAAACCATCTCACAGTGCATGGAGGAGCCCAGTGATCCTGGTCCCAAAGCCGGATGGATCAGTGAGGTTCTGTGTGGACTATCGAGAGGTGAATAAGCTGGCTACCTTCAATGCCTACCCTATGCCCAGGGCTGACATCTTGATAGATCAATTCATTTCTGTCTGCTATCTGCCGGCCCTTGACCTCACGAAGGGCTATTGGCAGATCCCGGTAGCTGTGGGTGACTGGGAGAAGACGGCTTTCACCACGCCCCAGGGTCTGTTCCATTTCAAGAGGATGCCATTCAGCCTGAATGGGGCCACTGCTACATTCCAACGCCTGGTTAACGTGATCCTGTCTCAGTGCAAGGGCTTCATGAGGGCCTATATTGATGATATTATCATATACAGCCCCGACTGGCCCTTGCACCTCAAAACATCTGCAGCTCATGCTGGGTACCCTATGACAAGCGGGCCTACAGGCCAACCCCCAGAAAAGTTGCCTGGGATTCTGAGAGCTCCAGTACCTCGGTTTTCCGGTCAGACAGGCAACTGAAGCTGTTGCCGGAGAAGGTTGCAGCCTTGGAAAACCAGCCACCCCCAGGGCCAGCTCGAGGTGTTTCTGCGCCCTAGGCAGGCACAGATGCCAACCTCCTGGTGGGGCCTGGAGATGCCGCCATGCCGCCCCTGCCTCCTCCCCCGAGGGGGAGAGGGGGAGGGCGGGCGAGCTGCGCTGCCACCTCCTGTGCCCCAGTCGAGTGCTCTGTACTGGCGGCAGCAGCAAGAAGATGGCGGCAGTAGGCTTAGGGCAGCAAGGGGGGCTTTTTTGGAGGGCGGGGCACTGTTTGGCACCCCTGAGGGCTGGCACGCACTAGGCGAGCACCTAGTTCGCCTAGCGGTCGAGCCAGCACTGGCCGCCCCCGTGCACCAAATGACAGCTGAAGAAGTTCTTAGGATTCGTAGGCTACTACAGCCAGTTTATACTGCATTTCACATTGGTAGCCAGCCCCCTCTTCGATTGCCTGTCAAAGGCTCATCCCAATGCCATCACCTGGGGGCCTGCCCAGCTCAAAGCCTTCTGAGTCCTATGGAACAGCCTCTCAAGTCATACACAACCCTAACTTTGATGTGCCATTCTGTCTCCAAACAGATGCCTCAGGAACCAGGCTAGGTGCCATGTTGATGCAAGACATCAATGGGGAGGAATGGCTGATACTCTCCATTAGTTGAAAGTTGCAAGCTGCTGAACATAACTATTCAATTGTGGAAAGAGAGGTCCTCACAGTCAAATGGGCTGTAGGGGCCCTCCAATTCTACATCATGAACAACCCCTTTTGGCTAATTGTAGACCAGGCTCCTTTCCTCTGGATGGAACGGATGAAAGATAAAAATCCCCGGGTTCTACAATGGTACTTAGCCTTATTGCCTTTCTGTCTTACAGTACACCACAGAGCTGGAAAAGACCACCTGGCAGCCGACTACCTCTCACGAATCCATGAAGAAGTGGAAGAGACCCCCCAGCAGGCCATCACTGACCCCCCCACACTGGCTGGGACCTCACTGCTGCCCAAGACCCCAATCTGCTAAACAACTTTGTGAAGTAGGTTGGGCTGAGGGAGTGAGTGGCCAAGGGTTAGGGCTGCCAACTTCCAGGTGGGGATTGGAGTGCTGGAATTACCACTGATTTTCAGACTGCTGAGATCAGTTACTCTGAAGGCAAGGCTCAGGTATTATTTTTTCACGCCCACTACAAACTTATATATGCATTTTTATGTAAGCCGCCTGAGCCTGCCTTGGGTAGGGAGTGCGGGGTATAAATTGAACTAATAATAGTGTGCAAAAGAAACTGGCACTGGCCCTGCCTAGGCAGAAACTCTTAAGAACATATGTTCTTCATTAAGAACATAAGACAAGCCATGTTGGATCAGGCCAGTCCAACACTCTGTGTTAAACAGTGGCCAAAACCCAGGTGCCATCAGGAGGCCCACCAGCAGGGTCAGAAGTCTCAAAGCCCTCCCCCATTGGGTCAACCCTTACGCATAATAGAAGCAGCACTTGTAACTATACGAAAGGGATTCTCTCAGTGCTCATTGTTTGTCAACCACAGCAGTATTTCATAAGAACATAAGAGAAGCCAATGTTGGATCAGGCCAATGGCCCATCCAATCCAACACACTGTCACACAGTGGCCAGGTACCATCAGGACGTCCAGCAGTGGGGCCAGGCCTTCAAGCATTTCCAGCCTTCAAGCATTCGTTTCTGTCAGTAAAATGTAGGGGGAGAGAGCATGTCAGGCCTGACAGCAGCCACTGGACAACTTGACACCATCCATCTTGCATAACTGCTCAACAGCCTGAAAGTGTTGTGTAGTGGTTAGTGTTCCAGACAAGGATTTGGGAGACCCAGTTTTGAATCTGAGTTTGGAAATACCTGGAGATTTTTGGGGTGGAGCCTGAATGGTGGGTGTTGCCTTCTGACACACTTCTGGTGATGTCAGGGGGTGTGGCATTTGCAAATAAGATATGCTAATGAGATATGCTAAAATCCTGCACCTCTTTTTCTACAAAATGATCCCTGCTTGTAATATGACATTAGATGTGTGTAAATATATAGCTGCTGTAATTAAATGTTGTTTGTTTTCAATGACTATTGAACAGCAATAACTTTTTTGTTACATTGCTGTCCTTTTCTGGTTGAACAGGCTATTGGCCTAGATGGGAAATCGAAAGGTTTGGCAAACTGAGGTAGGGAGCCATGAGGAGGTTTGTTCCCACTTTTAAGATAAAATCAGGATGGATCTGTGGTCTGGCTTTGCAAATAAATGCACACAGTTTCCAAATAACACAATAAAATAAATTAAAAGTAAAAAAAAATGGTATAGCACAGCTCCAGGTTTATGTGTCTGTGGTTTTTTTTTAAGGCTTAAATGAGCACTTACTGGAATGGTAAAGCAGGTGGGGAGCAACACAAAAAATAAAATGTATTTTAAAGTTATAAAATGGAGCAGACATTGTTGTAGGGAAGAGAATTGTATCACATCACTATTCATGCTAAAGGTAATATCTAGCCATTGCCTCTGACACGACCATCTACCATATGTAGCAATATGTGGAAAACAATAGCATTTTCCATAGTCTAGGACACAAGTAATGCCATATTTCCATAGCAGAAGCATTAGGCTGAAGTATTTGGATCTCATGCAATAAATCAATAGTAATTTTACTTTTGGTGAGGGGCTGTGGCTCAGTGGTGATGCACATGTTTTGCATGCAGAAGGCCCCATGTTCAACACCTGCCATCTTGGGTACCTAATGGCAGGAGAGACCTTCCTGCTAGGGTTGCCAAGTCCCCCCCAGGGGGGCAGGGACTCCCCTGCTCTAAGGGCCCCCAATCTGCCGGTCCAGATCTGGCTGGCAGGAGGAACCCCACCTCCAAAGTGGCCAGATTGGGCTGACATGCCTGGCATAATGATGTAGCTCAGAAGTGTTTTCAGAGTTTTCAGGCTGATTGCCAGAGTGTCACCCGGCTATGTCACTTCTGGGCTATGTCATTGCAGTGCACACGTGAATGTCCCAGCCCAGGACCCAAACTCACCTGCTAAATGAAGGTAAGCACTTGGCAACCCTACTTCCTGCACCTGAGATTTTGGAGTGCTGCTGCCAGTCAAAGTAAGTAATGCTGAGCTGAATGGACCAAAGGTCTGAAAAGGCAGCTTCAAATGCTCACCTCAATTATGCAGTCCCCCCTCCCCAGTCATATGGCAATTCTTGAACACGCTGGATAAATAAGAGATTCCCAGGACAACTGCATCACATGTTGCCTGCCAGGGGTCTATTGCTGCATTAATTGGCCCCCTTTTCCCTGTGCAGACATTGATGCCATCACAAATAACACATAAACTGTGCTTCATATCACTGCCCACAATCCTATGTATGAGTTACTAGTGGTGCTCAAAGCAATCTGATGCATAGAGGCAAGTAGGCACAACCACCTAACAGCCAGGAAGGAACCAATTAATATAGCAATTTCCTTCAATGCACTCAGTACAGAGTCATAAGTCATCCCAGCTTTCTGACAAGAGTACTTGTATGATACATATTTTCAAGCTGTATCAGTCACAGTTGTTGTTAGTTGTTGTCAGGTGTGCACTATGTATTGTTCAGTTGCAGAGTCGAGTCTGACTCTTTGCGACCCCATGGACCATATCATGCCAGGCCCTCCTGTCTTCCGCCATCCTACAGAAAGAAACTATAAATTCAAGCACTTGATTTTTAAAATATGAAACAGGAATGCCTCTCTTTATCCATCTGTCAATTTTAAGAGGAACAAGGGATTCCAGGTTATACTGATAGTCTTTCCCACCCATGTGTACACAGCTTGCAGTATCTCAACATGGCTAATCTCCCCAGGAAGAGGAGCGTTTATGTTGATTCCCTTTGTCATGTTTCATTTCTAATGCAAGTAGTATGCCAGGGCACTTTGGAGGGTTTCTGCCACTTTTAAGGCAGGCTCCCTACAATTCTGAAGCACCTTTTGTGGTTTAGCTGCCATGTTCATCATTGTGTGCAGGTATTCACCACTAAAGAATGAATCCAGTATTGGCTGTAGTCCCAGACATGGTTTCTCTTCAGTAAATTAAAAAACAACAACAATCAGATCACCAGGGTTATTTATTCCTTGGCATGAGGTATATAAATCTTCACTAATGCTGGTTTCATTACCAGCACAATAGAGTAAATGACATCTGAAGGTGCATTTGTGAAAATGGAGGTGCGCATAGAATTACGAGATTGTAAAGCACATAGAAAAAGCTCCTGTTCCTAGCATAGTTTCTCAACTGTGCAGTTATGCCTATCTTAGCACTGCTGTGACTGCAGAAATCGCATATGACAAAATGCTTTACTTTTCCGGACACTGATTTGGTGTTCAGACAGAAATCCCTCTGGTTCAGTGTTTTCCGCCTCTGCATGCATGGAACAGCTGCACCTGTTGACTTTCTGTCTGAGGGACAATTGTTAAAAGTAGAGAGCCAGTGTTTATTTGCAGGATAGGCATAAAGCTTGAATTGGGGTGTGTGTGTAGCTGGATTCAAGCTCGTGCTGCTTTCTCTCACTGGACGTGGAAGATACAATATCAAATATATTTGACTGGTTTCTCTTCAATCTGGAGATGGTGTACCTTCAAGTGATCTGAGACACTGAGAAGTTCCTATGCTTTCTTCCCTAGTCTTCCACCAACCCCATCTTTCTTGGCCAGCAAGAAATTTTTCCTCAGAGCAGGCAAGGAAGGATATTGAATGAACACATGAAGGACCAGGGCACAAAGCACCACAGCTGTATCTTGTCTTGGTGCCTTGGAATATTTAAGGTCTACTTGCCGTCTCCCGAGAAAGTAGCTCTAATCCCAAGAGTGAATAAGGAATGGACCTGGCAGGCAGACATGAGGTCTTTTCAAAGAACCAATCCAGAAAAAATAGGGACTGTTCCAGGTAGAAACAATTAATGGAAATACAAGCAAAAGAAGCCTTAAAGTATAGGGGGCCTGTATTTTCAAAGGGGATAGCTTAAAATGGGGAGATGTGGGCAGAGCAAATTATTTCCATCACCAATGTATGTACAAGTATGCCAATTGAGCTAATTTGTGTATTCTGCCAAGGAGCCACTTGGGTTTCAGTTGTTGAATCCCATTGATTTCAGTAGAACCACACTGGAGAAGTTTAGCTATATAATTTTTCATATCATCAAGTACTACCGTCTCCTTTCAGCTCTAAGTAAAACTGTTAACAGCCTGTGCAACTCAGCTGATTTTACTTGGTATGGAAGAGTCTCTGTGCCAGAACTAATAACATGAATTAAGCTCAAATATTTATTTTTTGTTTTTTAGACAGAATTAATGCACCACATAATGAAAAGAACCATCCCAACTCCAGGCCAGTAGAGAAAGATGGTGGTGAAAAGAACAAAAACTGTAGTGTGTTAAGAGTAAGAGACAGAAATAACAAGGGGTTTGCAAAGGAACTGAGACCAATTCTGCACAACTGCAAACCTCCGCATTGGTGTTATTAAATAACTAAAGTTTGTAAGACTTTCCAAACAGCTTTTTGTCTCCCCAGGAGTACATCCGAATTTAATGCCCCATTACCCCACATTTCTAAAATCCAGTCTTCCCATGATTTTCCCCCTTCAGATCTGAACTCACAGTTTTCCAGTGACAAATTTCCAGTTTTGAATTTTGTTTCCTGATGCCTTTTTGTGTCGTCAGTGTCGCATGTTCACTCCCCCCGCCCCCCAGGTTGTCCCCTGAGCAATTTGATTTTTTTTTAAACTTAATGTTGATTACGTTACGACACAATTTTTTCCCCATTATAATATAGCAAAATTATAACATTGGGGCAAAACAGGTAGCGAGGTTTCATGTAGCCTTCTCTGTATAATTACCCATTCATGAAGTTCCTTTTTTTTTCTTTCTTTTTTTTTGGTGGGTAGGTTTTGACGCCACATGCTTGTCTTATTTCTTCATTCTCTTCCCTCACTTCCCCTATAGCTCCCGGTGTGTTTTCTTTTTTTACAATGTAACAGTGTTATAACATTACTGCATATGTAAAACAAAGAGGAGGTTCCATCACTGGTAAAGTACATGAGGACACATTTAGTGTGCTTCATAATTATTGAATAACAGTGTTATGAATTGGTGTATCGAGTCCAATAATCGCAAATGGAATACTATTTTTATTAGGATTTTGTGGGAATCTTCACCATCCATTTCCTTAGTTGGTGACTAAGGAGGAGCAGGGGACCTCTGAAATGGCGGCAACCATGATACATCCTGCTTTTTTTTACAAAGTTATAACATTGCTGCACATGTGCAAAAAAAGGAGGTTCCACAGCTGACAAAGTACGTGAGGATACATTTATGATGTTTCATAATTATTGAATAACAATGTTATTTATTGGTGTATCCAGTTCAATGATTGCAAACAGAATACTATGTGTTAGGATTTTGTGGGAATCTATGTGGGCCATTTCCTTAGTTGGCAACTAAGGAGGAGCAGGGGAACTTTGAAATGGTGGCAACCATGCTGTTCCCCACGATACATCCAACCTTTTAAAAACCATGTTATGATGTTATAATATTATTGCATATGCAAAAAAAGGAGGTGGTTCTTTTTTTTTTTTTTGGCCCCCCCGAAGGGGATTTTTTGCTTACACACTACAAACTACAAAAGAAAAAAAGGGGGGGGGACTACAACTAAGGATAAAGAAAAGAAATCCACACTAAACTAAAAACCCAAGAGGAGATCTTAACCCTGTTAATCTAGATGTTAGTACTTTAGTGTTAGTAAACAATGCAAACTGTAAGTTCCTATCTAGCTCAGCTACTGTATTAATTTGTTACTTGTTATGAGGGAATTCCAGAGCACCCCCATCAGCTCACTTCATAAAGGCAATTATCAGAGTCCTTCTGCCTTTATCTAGGCTTTCTATCTCTTAAATCATAAGATGCTTTAATGGTTGCAGCGCCCTCTTCCTCGGCCAAGTCTTCATCTGTCTCTGAGGGAGTAGAGCCACTCGACCCGGTTTCTCCTTCTTCTTTTGTTCCCAGGTGGCATTTTAGAAATTCTTTGGCTTTGAAGATAGAGTCAATCTTCTCTCTTTTATCATTAATTTTAAAAATGACCCCTTCTGGCACCGCCCATTTGTATGAGATTTGATTAGTTTGAAGAAAAAGAATCAAGTCCTTGTAATTCTTTCTTTTTTGACGAATTTCAAATGGAATGTCCTTTAGAGTTTTAATGATTGTGCTTCCCAGTTTCAGTAGAGTTGCAGACGTTGCTTTCAAAATTACATCTCTGGTCTGTCTTCTTGAGAACCTGTTATTTCCCCAGACAGGCTATTTTTTTTGGTGTAGTTAGAGTACACTCTATACGCTGCTTCCATATCATGAATGATTTCTTCCGCTTTCAAGCCTGTTTACTGGTGCGATAATTTCACTGAGCACTTTTTTCAGGTCCTCATTCGGTGCTTCAGGCACCCCTTGAAATCTGAGAACCATATTTGCCTTTTCCATTTATAGTTGCAGTAAATGGTTTTCCTGGTAATTCTGCTTATTCACTAATTCTCCCATCTTTTTCTTCATGTTCTTGTTTACAGAGTACATTTTTTTAACTATTTCCTCCGTTTGCTCCATCTTTTTAACCGTCTCTGCCAGCTGGAGTTGCTGTGATGCAAAGTTTTGGTTAAGTGTGGCCAGCTGCTGGTTAATACCAGCAAGTTGTTCCATCACAGGCTTGAGGGTATCCGCTAGGAGCTTTATGATATCGAACCCCTCTTCCAGCCTCGGACTTTGGCCACCTGCCGGTTTCAGTCTCACACCTTTCTTCCCTGCACCCGCCATTATGGCTAAATGTTTACAAAAGCCAATCGCTGTTTCACCACTTCTGAAAATCACTTTAGGAACGAATCTGCTCTGGTAAGCCTCTCAAAACAAGTCAGTCACTTATAATCCCCGTCCCCCCCTTCTTTTTCGTTTATCAGTTTATGTAAGCAGGAGGCGTCCCTCCTCTCTCCCGTCCTTAAGATGGGGGGGGTATAAGGGCTTCCACTTGATTTATACTCTGTTTAAGCCTAATTCATGTTCATTGTCAGTCCCATTCGACTTCGGTTTTGTTATTGCAATTCTGCTCTATCTCCAGTGCTTGTTCTGGCCAGCCCAGCTAGTGCCCGAAGGCCACACAGTGGCAGGACCATCAGGGCGGAGGGGTGCCTCAATTCTCCAGCATTACACCATCGAAGAGGCTACCCCTCAAAAGCCCTATGGCTAAGAGCCCTACCCTCGGGCTCCGTGGGGAAACTGCATCAATAGCCTCCCTCCATACCGCTGGTGTGCGTGTCACTCCCCCAAGCGAAGGGGAGAGTGACCGCCATTGTTGAGCAAAAACTGGAAGCCCAGAAAAAGGAGGTTCTGAATACATGATGATACATTTAGTGTGCTTCATAATTATTGAATAACAATGTTATGAACTGGTGTATCCAGTTCGGTGATCGCCAGCCATTGTCTTAGTTGGTGACTATGGAGGAGGGGGGACCTTTGAAACTGTGGCAACCATGCTGCTCCCCATGATACATCCAGCCCTTGTTTTACAATGTTATGATGTTAAAACATTACTGCACATGCGCAAAAAAAGGAGGTTCTGTTTTTGATGAAACACATGACAACACAGCCACACAACCCATTTTCAAAGGTAGTGCAGAACACATGGGGAGGATCAGATCCAAATTCAAGAAAAAATCCCCCCAAATAAATGCCTTTTTCCAGAAGAGGTGCCGCAAAGTCAGAGCATCAGCTGGGGATTCAACTTGCTGGGAAACTACAGCATCACTGCAGTGTGGAATAGGTCTGAGTTGCTCCAAAGTGCTGGGAGGTATTTCCCCGAGTGAGGTTTATTTGCTAGATTCCTTGGAATACACTGTATTTATGTTGCACTGTATGAGTAAAGCAGGTTATTAGATTTTTATACTTTGAAAAAAGGAGCATGAGACCCTACCGTGAATTATGGTGCGTCCAGTGCTCTAGGTAACAGTTGGGAACTGCTGCAAATTAAGGAATATCACATTTGTACAATTATCCAAAATGTTTTGTCTCTTAAATGTATTCAGCTGTGTAGATGGGCCTGTTCTTTCTGTGGTGATACGAGGCTTCCAGAATGATGTAAAAATGTACGCAAAGGCATTACACACAGGTGTCCCGAACAGTCATATCAGAATATGTTACCATGTTAGAGGCAATATGATCTACTGTCATCCACAGCTTTTCCTAGACTTGATTATTCAATAGTTAACAGCAATGGGAACATGTTAAAGACACTTTCAATATTGTCAACGATCATAAAGATGTTTGGAATATTAACAATGTTTTCATCACAGATAAATACCTTTTCTTATTTGTCACTTTTATCCTACACAAGGATAGTTTCATAGGATAGCCTTGCTACTGAACTTGAATTGAGCTATCCTACATGAAGAATTCCTTTTCCTGTATAAGAGGTTATGAAAAAATGTGAACAAGCAAAATCAGCATCCAGTGTGTTGAAGAAAACAACTTGGAGTGCTTCAGCATGAGATCAACTGTGCTGTTTCCCACAAGTATCTTGTTCCACTTTGGCTTTCAAACTGGAACATTTTTTTCCTGGGGAAGCCACGTAACAGTTTCTTCCAATAGTCTACTTTCTGCTCTGCTCAATGTTTCTCTGCCCTCTGAGGTTTAGATGATGGCTCAGTGCTTAAGATGCTGAACTGCAGGCTGGAAGGTCAGTAGTTCATCAGTTCAAGACCTGAGTGCTGCATGACAGAGTACCATGCTCCTGCCAACCTAGCAGTTCGAAAGCAAGAAACTGGAAGTAGATAAATAGGTACTGCTTTGGTGGAAAGGTAACAGTTGCGTTCCGTGGGCCTCGGCATCTTGTCATGCCGGCCACATGACCACGGAAATGTCTTCAGACAGCTCCGGCTCTTTGGCTTGGAAACAGAGATGAGCACCGCAACCCTAGAGTTGGATTTGACTGGCTTTCGAGGAAGGGAAACCTTTACTTTACCTTTACTATGTAGAAAAGGGCTTTCTTCTGGATAGTCCCTACTGTGGCAGTCTCTTCCCCAAGAAGCTTGCTTTGCCTAATCTTTTGTTAGTTTTTTGGAATGGACTAAAGGCCATGTGCTACTTAAGTGGGCTTTAATGTAGTTTAATCAGTCACTGCTTTGTGTTCATGTCTGTGGCTGGCTAATTAAGACTACTGTAAAGGTAAAGGTTCCCTTGCTCAAAAGCCTCTAGGGTTGCGGTGCTCATCTCTGTTTCAAAGCTGAAGAGCCAGCGCTGTCCGAAGATGTTTCCGTGGTCATGTGGCCAGCATGACTAAACACTAAGGTGCACAGAACGCTGTTACCTTCCCACCAAAGTGGTACCTATTTATCTACTTGCAGTTTCTTGCTTTCGAACTGCTAGGTTGGCAGGAGCTGGAACTAGAGACGGGAGCTCACTCCGTCATGCGGCCACTCGGGTCTCGAACTGCTGAACTACTGACCTTCCACAGCCTGCAGTTCAGCGTCTTAACCACTTGAGCCACTGCAGCTCCTGTACTACTATACTCCCCTGTTAATGTTAAATTAACTCTCTGATTGTGTTTGGGGGAGAGGTTTTGGATTTCATTTTAAATGTTTAACTTCTTTCAGAGTCCTTCCTGATGGGAAAAAATGGAATAAATATTGCTTACAAATAAATAAAACCACTTTGTTTAGCACCTATTAAAGCTCGTTTCTGTGTTGGTTGGTCTGTAGGTTTGTGCTGTCTTCCATTTTCGGCCTTCAAAATCGCTCTTATGTCTATATGACAATTATAGGATGCATGAGAACATGACTCATAATGTTGCTCTAAAAATAGGCTGGCTGGAGTATGCACCTCTCTCCACACCAGCACCATCACTGTCCCATTATCACAAAAATGCTCACAGCCACTTTTTTTTAAAAAAAACCTAACCAAATGATTCTTGCTGTAAGCAGCAAGTGGCATGAAAGTGGTAATACTGGCTCTGCATTTTGAAAGCATGTACCTTGCAGTGTGGGGTAGGGTTGCCAGCCTCCAGGTGGGGCCTGGGGACCTCCCGCTTTTACAACTGATCTCCAAATGGCAGAGATCAGCTGCCGTGGAGAAAATGGCTGCGTTGAAGGGTGGACCCTACGGCATTGTACCATGCTGAGGCCCCCTCCCCTCCCCAAACCCCACTCTCTCCCCCAAAGTCTCCAGGTATTTTCCAACCCAGACCTGGCAATCCTAGTGTGGGAAGCTCAATATGCAAGGCAAGAAATCCCTACTGGGAGAAGATTGGCTTTTCCACATTGTCATTTTACTCCTTGTTAAGTTCCTGTTTCTTCAGAGGGTTAGGGTTTCCTCTCCTGCACGTGTTTTGCTCCCTCTAGTGGTTGATTCAACATGTTGTTCAGTTGTACAGTCAGATTTATTTCCCTGCAGGTTAAATCTTCAGGGAAATAAACTAGAAATAAACCTGTTTTATGTCAAATTGACCACTAGAGGGAGCAAAACATTAGCAGAACAGGGAAACACCCCCCCCCAAGAAACAGGAACGTAACAATTAATAAAATAACAATGGGGGAAAGTCCAGTGTTTGTATGCAAATGATTAAAGCATTCATCAGAACTCAAAAATTTACATTAAACCTTATTTGCTGCTCTGCATTTCTATTACCAGCAGAAATCAGAAGAAGAGTATCACAGCACCATGGGCAAATAGCATAACCTGGAGAAGTGTACAAGTACTGTTTTTGTGAGGTTTTTCATTTTTCTTACATTCATATACAATCTTACTTCAGTAGAAGATAAACTGTGAAACCACTGTTTTGATTCTCTTTTAAACTGCTATGCCATATTTATATTTCAGTAATTTCTGGTGTAGATTAATTCGTTTAATATTTGTATTTCTTTTCAGGTGGAAACTATAAATTACTTTTCTCAGGCAGGCAAACCTCACTCTCTCCAGGTTCCACCCCTCAAGTCTCCAGGAATTTCCCAACCTGAAGTTGGCAACCTTATCTCCTTCTGGTCAACCATCAGCCGACCTTTATCTGTCCCTCTGACTTCAGCTTCCCCCCCCCAGCCTCTACCTAAGAAAAGTAGTCCTTTTCTGCAGTGGAGACCCAAGCAGGAGGGAAGCGACCTCAGCAGGGTATAATGACCTTGCAAAGCAGCCATTTTCTCCAGGGGAGCTGATTCTGCCATCTGGAAAGCAGTTTTAATTCTGAGTGATCTCCAGCCCTCACCTGGAGATTGGCAGCAACAGTTCCCCAGGAGAAAATAACTGCTTTGGAGGGTAGACTCTATGGCATTCTATTCACCTGAGACCTCTCCCCTCCCCAAACTCTGGCTTCTGTAGACTCCACCACAAAATCTCCAGGAACTTCCCAACCTGGAGCTGGCAACCCTAGTCAGGACTGGCCCCAATGAGTTCCCTACAAAGGCCAAAGACCCTATCTTTGCTTTTTTACTGGCAAAACCAAGCTGGTTGCCTAGCAACAGCCACTGAGGGAAACATAAGCCCCACAGCAGGAAGATGAGACTGGTTTGAGGGCCAATAGCTCACCTCAGTAGCCAGCCAGAGGAGTCAAGCAGGAGAAGTGTCTTTGTCAAGAGAGACAGCCATTTTGGCAATTTATTCTGACAAGAAAGCCGTTTTGACAATTTATTCTGAGCAGCAGTGGATGGGGAAGAGGAGCAGGCCCCAGCCAATGGCACATGAGTACTCTTGCGTGGCGGTTGATGGGCCAATGGCTGATGGAGTGCACAGTACAGCCAATGGGAGAGCTGGAAAGTGCCAACACATTAGGGCCTTTATACATATAAGATTCTTTCCCGGCCAATAAGGCCCTTAATTCAGAAATCCTTCTTGCAGAAGTAATCTCAGTAAGAAAAAAATATGTCTTCTGAGAAGGAAACTTTAGTTTTTAATTATTTGAAAGGCTCAAATGGCAGTTTGCTCAAGGCCTGTAACACTTTAGAAGGGTTCCCAGTAGGAAACCTATGCCTAATGGGAGGTGCCAACTGTATGGTTCCTTCGAGGAAACTCCAAATGTGCCTATGAGAAGAAAAATTACATGGTCTTTTGCAGTCCAACATACTAGCTAGTGTTGCAACCTGCCTTTAAGGTATCCGTTAGAACCTGATTCCAACCCTCATGTAGAAAGGGAATGATGTCTTTGTAAGTAGGTTTCAGTGGCTCCAACTGTTTAGTGCTGGCCTACTTTTAAACGCCAGCCACGTTCAGAGTATTTAGATGACTGTAAGCAGGTGTTCTGAACTGACTCAAGATGTCAACTACTTAACTTGGAAGGCCTGATCCTTCTAAATCTGTCCGCTCAGTCTCCAAGCTGTCAGCTGGAGTCAAAGAGGGTCTGGGTGGCAAACTGATTTTTGTACCAGGAGAACCTGTCTGCTTGGCAATCTCCATGGTGAAGATACTGACATTTTCACTAATTCTGAGGCCCCAAAAAACTTCTGTGCCAGAAGGAAGTTATGAAAATAATCTCTGCTGCCTCTTTTGACACCTTGTTCATGTCTCTGCTGATCAGCGTGGTCAGAGGGAAGGCATACAGCAGACCTCTGGGTCAACAGCAAGTGTATTTATTTTATTTATCTTTCAATTTCTACCCTGCTCAAACCCCTCTCCATGGGTCTCTGAGCGGCTTACACAGCTTGTAAAATCCCTATCTATGGGCACAATGTATTAGGGCGGGACTACCTAACGGCACCCGGTGGGATTTAGTTGACATATCTCCAGCTCGGCTCCTCGGCTTCCGATCGGCATCTTCCTTCTACTCTCTTCAGGCTCTTCGGGAGTTGGTGGGCCCGTTCGTCATGCTGATTGCAGCGGTGCGGCACTGGCTCCGTCCCTCAGGCTCCGCCGTGCCTGCGCTGAGCGTCCTCACGCCTTCCGGGCTCCGCCTTCGCCACCAGTTCACCACTAGATGTCGCATCTCCTTTTTCTTCCACTCGCCACCTCGACTATCGCTGCCATTACGCCACTCCGCTGTTGCCGCCACCGCCGCTCGTTGAGCCGTTGCTGCTGAGGAGGGTGCTCCCTGCCTACTAAAGCAGGTATCCATTTATCTACTCGTGAGTTGTTAAGACTTTCGAACCGCTGGGTGGGCGGGAGCTGGGACTAAGGCCGGGTGCTCACCCCGGCCGCGGTGGGTATCGAACAGCCTACAAGCTGTTCGTTAGATGTTAAAGCAGGTGCATCCTTACCCTCTGCCCTGGGATCATAGAAACTGGTTAGAAACCTCACATTGTAAAAAGATCCAAGATAGGGATCCCAGAATGAAGTGTGATTTTGCTGGAAGATCTTTGTCAGCTATGCACCTGCCATGGCTGAGGAGGGGGATGTTGGCTGCGGGTGCCTTGTCTCTATCTAGGCCTGACTTGGGATGTTAAGTTTTGATTCTCCTTGCCTCCTTATCTTCTTGCAGCTTAGGCCTGTGACCTTGGTGCCTTGTTACTCTATTCTCTGGGAATTCTTAGCCAGTAGCTTAGGCAGCCTTTTGCAGTTATTCTGATTGGTTCTGGTCCATCCCCCTGACCCCTTTGAATCTTGTATATTATTAAACTACACACACTTACTTTCATTCCTGACACTGAGTGTCTGTGCAGAAGACTTGCCTTTACTGACTCCAATAAGCTTTATTCCTTTGGAAAGAAAGTTGTGGGGACTGATTGATGCAGGACTCTGACAGAGTGTCAGGAATCCTTTTTGTCCCTGAACCTCGTACCATGAACGACAAAGAGAACGGGGAAGTTCCAGTTACCTCTGCTGAGGAAATCCTGGTGACGATGGGGCTCCCCATCACTACTACCCCATGGGGCCACCATCCGCTGGGCCAGCAGGGTCCCCAGACCTGAGCGCCCAAAGGAGCTCCTGGATGCTACCTTCAACAGTGACCCGGAGAAATTGGCCTTTTTCCTGCTACAGGTGTGCAAATTCCTCTGGGACTGGGGCTACACCTTCCCAGCAGACGAGCACCGAGTGGACTATATCAGGTCAAAGCTGAGGGAACAGGCAGCTCACTGGTACATGGGGCTGCACAACCGGTGAGGCCCCGAGCTTAGAGATGTACAAGTGTTTATGTGGGCGCTGTGGAGGCAGTACAAAAACCTCATGGAAGCCAGAAAGGCCTGCACCAGCATCTGGGGTCTCAAGCAAGGCTCTCGGTCGATACGTGAATAGTCAGATTTTTTTTATAATCTATTTATTTTTCAAAAAGAATAAAAAAGAAAAATAATAATAAATTTTTTTTACATACAGTACAGTAAAATAATATACAAATCGGCAGTTTAAATCCAATCCTCTAATAATGACTTTCCTACACTTAATAAGTTTTAAGGTTTAACAATAACCAACTTTGAATAAAAACAAGTATACTTAGTCAAAAGTGCCCTTTGAAACAGATTGGTCAACTATTTAATGGATATTTGCAGTGCTAGCCATAAATCAAAAACTGATATTTAATATCTTTCAGTGTTTCCCAATCAAGCCTATTAGCGTCTATTTTTTCCAGGATAGAGTGTCATTTTTCTAGGGAATTTGTTAGCTCGTTTTCTGCATCACTGCTACTTGACCATAAAGATATTTTTTCCTGTACAAAAAAATCCCAAACTTTATGCTTCCATTGTTGCATCAAGGGGAGCGTAGGTGCTTTCCATTTTTGAGCTAGAAGAGTTTTAGCTGCTATCAGAAGTATATTGATTAAAGATTTTATTTTTTCAGGTGGACCGTCTGTGGGCCAAAGATGCAAGAGGATCAACGTTAGTTGGCAAGGTAAGTCAAGCCCTGTTAGGGTTCGAATTTGTAGAATGATTTGGTTCCAGTAATGAGTAACATGGAGGCATTCCCACCAAATGTGGTAAAAAGTTGCTCTATGCCCACATTGTTTCCAACAGAGTGGAGAAGATTGTGAGTATATGTGAGAAAGTTGTACTGGTGTTAGATACCATCTATGAAGTAGCTTGAGAGCTGTTTCTTGAATTGACAATGAGCATGAAATATTAGTATGCATCTTCCATATTGCATCCCATTGATCTGACGAAAGAGACCACTGAATATCTTTGTGCCATGCTTTTTAGTAGCCAAGTACTGTGTTGTGGTTGGAATCAAGAAGTAGTTTATAAATTCTGGAGATCAGGCCCTTTTTCTTCTCACATTTCCATAGGAGTTGTTCGAAGCCTGATAAAGGTTTATTCAACAATGGTTTAATCTGAGGGTTACTCAAAAGATGCTGCAATTGAAAGTATTCATACCAAGGTAGTTTGCCTTTGATTTTCTTTTCTAGTTCAAATTTGGTCAGCATCTTGCCTTTGTTCAATAAGTATACTATCCTTGTTGTTCCTGACGAATACAGCTTGTTAAATGTGCCTGGATTTTCCACTGGTAGAAACCAAGATTGGCCCATGAAAGTACTTAGCTGAGATCTTGGGGCAGATAGGCGTAGTTTGAATCTAAACCATACTTTAAGTGTTGTCCAGAGATATGATTGATGTAGTGACTGAAGTAATCGGTAAGGTTTGTCAATCCAAAGAGCCTCCTTAAAAGTAGTTGGTTTAAGTGCTGATTCCTCAATATATTTCCAATCAAGATTGTTATCATCATGATATTGTCTGACTAAAGTTGATAACTGTGTTGCAGAATAATACAAGGAGAGATTGGGGACCGCCAGACCACCTGAGCGTAGAGGGTGGCGTGGTGTTGTGTGTTTTATCTGTGGTTTTTTGTACTTCCAGATAAATTGGGTGATAGATCTTTGCCACTTAGCTAGCATTGAGTTAGGAACATAGGATGGAATAGCCCGAAAACAATATAAATATTTAGGGAAGATATAAGAACGAATAGTGGTAATGCGATCTAGTAAACTTAACTGTTTGTAATTCCATTTTTTTAACAGATTATGGACCTCTTTATCAATTTGTACATGATTGACTTTAATGAGGTCTGATAGTTTTGCTGGTATCTTTATGCCAAGGTATGGTATATAAGATTTCACCCATTGAGATGGATATGTAGAACGCACATATGCAGTCAATGGGGTGGGCATGTGGATTGGATAGATATTAGATTTAGCCTGATTCACCTGTAAACCGGACACCTCAGCAAATGCTTTTAAGATATCTTGAATCTGAAGTAGTGATGATTGCGGATTAGATACATAAATGATTAAATTGTCAGCGAAAAGACGGATTTTAAATTCTCTCTCGTTGACCTTGATTCCTTGTACTGTGGGATTATTACGAAGTGCAGTTGCCAGGGGTTCCATAGCCATTGAGAACAACAAAGGTGACAAGGGGCAGCCTTGTCTAGTGCCCGTAAGCAAAGGAATGTCAGTAGAAGCTTCTCCATTTATCAATAGTTTGGCTGTTGGCTTGGAATAGATGGCTTTAATTGCTTTACTAAATGTTTCTCCAAACTTCATCTGTTTTAATAGCAAATCAAGGTAGGTAATTTCCACAGTATCGAATGCTTTAGCAATATCAAGCATTAATATCAATGATTCAGTCGATGGATGATTTTTGCCATAGTGTATAATATTCAGCGTCTTCCGAATGTTGTCTGTGATGTCTTGTGCTGGGATAAATCCTGTCTGGTCCTTATGGATATATTCACAGATGATTGACTTTAGTCTCTTGGTAAGGATTGAAGCAAAAATTTTATAGTCTGTATTAAGTAGAGAAATTGGGCAGTAGGCTTTAGGATCTGTAGAATCCTTGTCCTTTTTCAGCAGTAAGATCACATTCGCAGAGGCCCATGTGACAGGTAGCATTCCAGTTTTTAGCACTTCATTAAAAGTATCCAGTAAGGGTTGAGCTATAATAGAGAGGAATGTTTTGTAGTATTACGATTGAAAACCATCTGGACCTGGAGCTTTGTTTTTCTTAAGAGATTTTATTGCCGATTCCACTTCCTTCAGTGAAAATGGGGCTTTGAGAAGCTGTTGATGGTCTTTCGAGAGTTCTTTAACAGATGTTTTAGTATTGAGGAAATCAGTGATTTTTGCAATAGATGGCTTTGAGGAAGTATAGAGCAAGGTATAGAAATTCTCTATTACTTTGATAATTTCTTCTGGTGATGATGTTAAACTACCATTAAGAGTCTCGGATATTATGGATATATTGATCTGCATATTGTTTTTTTAATTTCCACGAAAGGTGACAAAGTTTTTTTGGGCCTTTAAATGTAGCATCGTGTTTACTTCTTAGGTTGAGTTTAGTTATTGTAGAAACATCTAGAATTTCCAGTTGTTTTCTTGTATCAAGTAACCGTTTGTAGGTCTTGGTACTACAGGTCTTTTTGTGATTAAACTCAAGTCTTCTTATAGTTGCTAGAAGTTCTAATCTTTTTTCTGATTTTTCTTTGCGGCAGGCTGCTGACAGTGCAAGAGATTTTCCTTGCATCACAGCCGTCGATGCCTCCCACACCATGGCACAGGATATATTAGATTGTTGGTTAAAATAAAAGTACTCTTTCAAATCATGTAGCAGTTCGTTTTTGGTCCTGGTATCTAGCAATAAATTTTTATTAAAAGTCCAGTTTGGTCTGAATTTTTTTCTCGGTCCAAGATAAAGAGTGCAATCAATCAGCGCATGATCTGACCACTTTATGATTCGAATTTCCAATGATTTGAGAAAGGGGAGAAGTTCTTATGATAAAAAGATATAATCTAATCTGGTGTAGATTTTGTATTTAGGGAAGAAATAGGAGTAGTCACATTCAGTGCCGTGTTGAGTTCTCCAAGCATCCTTTAAGTTGTATTTGTCCAGTAACTGTTGCAGTGGGCTAGGCTTCTTGCCCCAGTATGCCTTCCCTTTGGAGGATTTGTCTAGCTGCCTATTGAGTAAATAATTGAAGTCCCCTCCAATGATTGTGTAATCACTTTTGAATTGGTCAAGTTTGGATACGGTATCTTTCAAAAATCCAATTTGGCCCTTATTGGGCACATAGATGGAAGCCAGTGTAATAAGAATACCATTTGGGCTTCCGGTCGGAGTAAAATGGCGAGTTAACATACTTTGCAATCGTGCAGGGTGGACGGTGGCTCCTTTCGACAGTTTGGGCTTTTTTTTTGCCCAACGCAGCATCCCCCAGGTAGGGGGGTGACAAACAAGCAGCAAAGTCCAAGAGAGAGTTGAGATTGGCATGAGCAAGCCTCGGAGGAGGCTTGTTTACGCTTTGATCCCCTCTCACGAAGCAGGCAGTTGCGTGTCAGCTCTACAGGAGCCAACCGGGCTGAGAATTCAGCATAAATCCGTCATCTACCGACCTCTTTACCATCAAGATCAACATCAAATTTAAAAGAAGCAATGCAAAACCCCGAGATTGACATGTAAGGTAACAAAAAGTTTTTGCTTACCGTTTTGAAGACGTAACGAAATTTGAAGCAAGTGGATAAGTGTATAAAAGCTTTTGCAAGACAATCTGTTTCATTTGGATGTAAAATAAGCTTTCCAGAGCGAGAAAATACCGAAAAATTAACTTTTGTTTAGCATTCCTGTGGTCAGCTAGAGATAAACTGTGAGCTGTAAAAACAAAACTGA
The DNA here is from genome assembly GCA_029375565.1 of Gekko gecko. Taxonomy (NCBI): domain Eukaryota; kingdom Metazoa; phylum Chordata; class Lepidosauria; order Squamata; family Gekkonidae; genus Gekko; species Gekko gecko. The sequence continues at coordinate 102,262,744 of JAPDNY010000003.1, read as the reverse complement.
TGTGACTCTGTGCTACTGAAAATAAGTTCCGGCTGGGAAAGACAAGTTTAAGGCTAGAGTGGGCTTTGAAAGAGACTGAGTAACCGGAAGGAGATGGAAGTTTTAAAGTGCTACACAGGAAGACGGATTTTCGGGACGGACATCAAACAGGAAGTTATAAAAAAGCCTACTCTTGCCAAAAAACCATAGAAAAACTGCGCCCGCCATTTTGAGGAGGACTAATTTTTAAAAACTTAATTTTAAGATATAATAACAACGAAAAGAAAAGTATAAAGGTGGCGATTTGACTAAGCACCTAGGAGAAAAAGAGACTTGGGTGGCATTTAAGATTTTAACGAAGATTTCAAAACGGATCTGAGGCCAAGACAAAGGGCAGCTTCTACATCAAGTCCAAGAATGACAGCAAAAGATAAGAAAGAATGGCAGACAGCTATAGATACCATGGAGAAGAGGATGATGGAGGCAGTGCAGAATCTAGGAAAACAAATGGAACTCCAGACCAAACAAATGGAATTACAGATGAAACAACAAATGGAAAAGCAATTGGAACAAATAGAACAAGTACAAGTACAAGTACAAGAGAAGAATATGGCAGCAATGAAAGAACTGGTCCTTGCAGAAGTGGCAGAGTTTAAAAAAGACACGGAGGAAGTTAAAAAAGAAGTTCAAATTCTAGCAACAAAGTCGACGGAGTTGGAACAAAAAATTAAAACAACGCTCCAAGAGAATACAAGGTTGGAATCTATGATGGAGTATAGAGCAATGCAAAATCATCTGAGGCTAAGAGGAATAGATGAGGCAGAAGATCAAGATATACGTACATTGGTAATAACAGCGCTGACGGCGTACATAGGGGAAGATCAAGGAGACCTAGACTCAGATTTTGATTTAATTTACAGAGTAAATTCAACATATGCTCAGAAAAAGAAATTACCAAGAGATGTTATTGTGCAGTTGGTGACAAGAAAAATGAAAGAAAATATTTTCAAGAAGCAATTCACACAACCGCTTGAAATTGATGGCAAAAAGATAATAATCTTGAGAGAAATCCCTAGAGCGATTTTACAAGACAGAAGAAAGTTTAAAAAATTGGTTGACAAACTAAAGGCAATGGAGATTAGATTCAGATGGGAAATACCACAAGGATTGTAATTTACATACCATTCAGTGAGATTTACGATTAAAACGGAAGGAGATTTGTGTAGGTTCAAAGAAAATAATTTTGAAGATTTTGTGGATATATAAATCAAGACACTATGGAGTATAAATTACTATCTTGGAATGTAAACGGACTTAGAAAATTAGTAAATCATTGGCTAGAAAAACAAAAGAGCAATATAATTTGTTTAGAGGAAACACATATTAGAAAACAAGATAACAAGTATGTGATTAATAAAAAATTGGGAGAAGAGTTTTACTCTTTGGCGACAAAAAAGAATAAAGGAACAGTGGTCTATATTAAAAAAGAATTAGATCCTAAAGAAATGTTTGCAGATAACGAAGGAAGGTATATTGGAGTTGAAATAATGATGCACAGGAAAAAAAAACTTTGATTGTAAATTTGTATGCACCCAATGGAGCTGAAGAAAACTTTTTTAAAGACTTGACAAAAGAAATGGATCACTTAAATTATGATCAGGTCATTTTTGCAGGAGACTTCAATGGTACAGTAAATAATAAATTGGATAGACAATCAAAGAAGGCTGTGGAAGTGGCTGGGAAATTACCAATTTTTTTTTAAAAATTGATGGAACAAGAGAAATTGGAAGATGTATGGAGAAAATGGAATCCTAAAACTATACTTTCTATTCTAACAGACATAACTCTTTTTCTAGGATCGATATGATTTGGATGTCGGATGAGATTGTATTGAAAACCCAAAAAATTGAAATTTTAACGAAGAACAATTCTGATCACAACCCTTTAGTTTGGGTATCAAGAGAAAAGCCTAAACAATTATATTGGAGAATTAATGAAGATTTATTAGACAGGAAAAGAGTTATTGAGACATTGCGTAGAGAAACACAGAATTTTTTTGAAACAAATTTGAATAAAGGTACGAAAATACAAATAGTGTGGGATACATATAAGGCGGTAATGAGAGGATTGCTTATATCATTAAATACGAAAGACAGAAAAGAAAGAATGAAACAACAAAATGATCTACAAGAAAAGATTCGACAGAAAGAAAAAGAGTTAAAGAAAAAAACAGGGAAGAAAAAAATTATTAAAGAGATCCATATGTTACAGGATCAGTTGAATGTGTTGTCAAATCGGGAATTGTACTGGAATTTGAAGAAATTGCAACAGAAATCTTTTGAGGGTGCAAACAAAACAGGAAAATTTTTAGCATGGCAATTGAAGAATCGACGGGAAAGAAATTTTATAAATAAAATAACAGAAGAAGATAAGGATATTGTGGACTTAAATGGGTTAAAAGGAGTTTTTTTTAATTATTATGCTAAATTATTTAAAAAAAAATGCATTGATTTACAGAAACTTAAGAAATATTTGGAGAATATTGAAGTACCAAAGTTGGGACAACAAATGAGAGAGACGTTGAATGGTCCAATTAAAAAGGAAGAGGTAGTGAGTGCGATAGAAGAAGCAAAATTGGGGAAAGCTCCGGGTCCAGATGGATTTACAGCAAAATTTTATAAAAAATTAAAAGAGGAGCTAACCCCAGTTTTTGAACTTTTGTCAAATGACATAAGAGTGACAAAACTGATACCAGAGTCATGGAAAGAAGCTAATATCTCACTCATACCTAAAGAAGGACAAGACTTAACTAATGTGAAAAATTACAGACCAATATCCCTCCTTAATAATGACTATAAATTGTTTGCTAAAATAATTTCTGAAAGACTTAAGAATTATTTGAAAGATGCTATAACAGAGGAACAAGTTGGCTTTTTACCAAATAGACAAATCAGAGACAATTTAAGAATGGTGATAGATGCAATTGAATATTGTGACAAACACCCAGAGAAGGAAGTTGAATTCCTCTTCTCGGACGCGGAAAAAGCTTTTGACAATTTGAACTGGGACTTTATGTTTCAAGTGATAGAGAAAATGAAGATAGGTCAATCTTTTTAAAATATGATTACAGCGATATATTCAGATCAAAAAGCAGCACTGAATGTAAATAAAGAAAGGACAAAGTATTTTAAGGTTCAAAAGGGGACACAACAAGGTTGCCCATTATCCCCATTATTGTTTATATGGATATTAGAAGTATTATTGGGGAAAATAAGAGATGATAAGAATATTAAAGGACTTACAATGAGAGGCTTCACATATAAATATAGAGCATTTGCGGATGATGTAATGTTTATGATTCAAGACCCAATAGAGAATATACCAGTACTGATGCAAAAAATTAAAGACTTTGGAGATTTAGCTGGTTTTTATGTAAATAAAAATAAGGCGAAAGTGATGTGTAAAAATATGGGGAAACAAAAACAAGTTGAACTGCAAGAGAAAATTCAATGTGAAGTGGTTACAAAGACAAAATACTTAGGAATTGAATTGACTATGAAAAATATAGATTTATTCAAAAACAATTATGAAAAAAATTGGAATAAGATTCAACAAGATATGAAAAAATGGGACACCTTGAACTTATCATTATTGGGAAGGATAGCAACAGTTAAAATGAATATTCTGCCTCGCTTAATGTTTTTATTTCAGACTATCCCAATAATAAGACAAAGTAAGATATTGGATTCATGGCAGAAAGAAATATCAAAATTTGTTTGGGCAGGAAGAAAACCAAGGATTAAAATGAAAATATTATGTGATGCAAAGGAAAGAGAAGGACTTCAACTACCTAATCTTAGACTTTACCATGATGCAGTTTGTTTAACGTGGTTAGAACAATGGATTAATCTCGAAAATAAGAAGCTGCTGGCGTTAGAAGGTCACGACAATAAATTTGGATGGCATGCTTATTTATGGTATGAAAAGTCAAAAATGGATAAATTTTTCAAACATCATTTTATAAGACGATCACTGTTCGAGACTTGGATGAGATATAGAAAATTTTTCTTTGAAGAAAGACCACTTTGGATAGTACTGGCAGAAGTGATTAAACCATATTCAAGACATGAAGGACAAGATTGGTTACCCTACAGAAATATTTTAAAATTAGGAACAAATGATAAAATGGGCTGTAAATGTAAATAGTGAAATAACTATGTCATCATGGGAGTGTTTGTGGAAAAAGTCAATGAAAATTTCAACTTGTGTTAATGTGAAAGAAAATTGTTATAAAATGATGTATAGGTGGTATATGACTCCAAAGAAAATTGCTAATATTAATGAGACTATGTCCAACAAATGTTGGAAATGTAGAAATGTAGAAAAAAAGAAGGCTCATTTTACCATATGTGGTGGACTTGTGATAAGGCCACGAGTTATTGGACGGAGATACATAATGAAATACAAAAAATCCTGAAATGTACTTTTAAAAAAGATCCACAAATATTACTGTTAGGTCTCAAAATGGAAGAAATAAATGTAACCAAGAGAACACTGTTATGGTACTTGGTTACAACAACTAGAATAACTTATGCACAATTCTGGAAACAAGAAATGATACCTGAAATATGGGAATGGATAAGGAAGATGCTTTTTATGGCAGAAATTGATAAATTGACAAGAAAGCTTAACAATGAAGAGGATGAAGACTTTTTTTGCAGAATGGAAAGACTTTAAGGGTGGGTAAAGTAGAAAAGCCAGATTCTTGGAACCACGCGCTAATATCATTAATTCCCAAATCAGCAACAGATAAAACAGATGTCCAAAATTATAGACCTATCTCTTGGCTAAATTCGGATTATAAAATTTTCGCAGCTATTCTAGCTAATAGATTAAGGTCGGTACTAGCTCAAACTATACACCAAGATCAAATGGGCTTTCTCCCGGGGAGACAAATTAGAAATAATACCCGTATTCTACTAAAAGTATTACTTCATAATAATAAGCATTATGAAGAACATGAGGAAGTGATGTTAATGTTTTTAGATGCAGAGAAAGCTTTTGATAACCTAGCTTGGGAATTTTTGTTGCAGAAATTAGCTAAAGCTGATTGTGGTCAATTATTTTTCAATATGATTAAAACAATATATAAAAAGCAATATGCGAAAATTATAATAAACGGTGATCTGACTAGCGATATAGAAATTCAAAAAGGGTCAAGGCAAGGATGTCCTTTGTCACCTTTGTTGTTTATATTTGCTTTGGAATCTTTAAACGATGCAATTAGAGATAATAAGCATATAAAAGGTCTAAAAACTAGAAACCATTATAAATTATTAGCGTTTGCTGATGATCTTGTATTTATTGTTGAAGATCCAGAAGTATCGACCAAACACCTGTTGGAGACATTAAATCAATATGGTCAAGTTGCTGGTTTTAAAATTAATTACAACAAATCAAAATTAATAACAAAAAACTGTTCACTAGAAAAAAAGCAAATACTTCAGAAGCTAACCCAAATGGAAGCAGTAAAAAGAGTTAAATACCTAGGAATAAATCTGACGAACAAATGTAGTACAATTATACAGGACAACTATGATAAATTAGTCAATGATATTACTCTAGACTTGCAAAGATGGAAAAATATCCCGTTGTCATTTATGGGAAGACTCGCCTTACTAAAAATGAATGTACTCCCAAGAATACTTTTCCTATTCCAAACTATCCCGCTATTGATCAAAAAAGATTTTTTTGATAAATTGGATAAAATCACAAGGTATTTCATTTGGCAAAATAAGAGACCTAGAATTAAACTTAAAGTGTTGCAGGACAGGAAAGAGAGAGGAGGATTAGCTTTACCTAATTGGTACATCTATTACCAAGCTGCCGCCTTAACATGGATTAAAGAGTGGCTGATTTTAGAAAATGAGAGAATCCTTGCGATAGAAGGTCATGATCTCCATATGGGGTGGCATGCATACGTTTGGTACCAAAAAGACAAATTGTACGCTAACTTTAAAAAACATAAGCTGAGAGCAGCCCTAAATAAAATCTGGATAACAATAAAAGAAAGATTTTATAGCAAAATACCGAGATGGGTATCCTCCCTAGAGGCGTTCATAAATCCAAAGCTTATAATACACTGGAAGAAAGACAGTTATAATAATTTATTAGATAAAGATAACAATATAACGCCAGAAGAAAAATTAAGGTTCCGATATGATTTGACATGATGGGAAAACATTATGTTAAAGGAAAGATTTAAAATAGATAAACTTACGGGATTTGAATCGTGAAATAACCAATTAGATAAATTTGGCTTTCATCAAACAATAAATTAATTCAGAAATTATATAAATTGTTATTGGATGAATACGAAGTAGATGAAGTAGTAAAAAACGTTATGGTATTGTGGATGAAGGACCTAGAAGAAAGTATAGATATTGACAAATGGGATGTAATATGGAAATCTGTAAAAGGTATGAGATCTGTTGCATATAAAGAAAATGTTATTAAGATGTTCCATAGATGGCATTGGACTCCGGAAAAAATAGCAAAATGTTATACGAACTATTCCAACCAATGCTGGAAATGTAAAAATAATACGGTCCAGAAGATCGAAGGAGAAAACCAGAGAAAAATTTTTTTAGGGAAAAGTTGTGATCTTTCGCTGAGGTAAAGTGTTCTCGGAGACACCAACGCAGGCTGCTAACAGCGAGGCGGTCAGAAGAGAACTGGCGGGATGTCCGTGCCCCCGCCCCTTGGGCATGCGCGGTGGGGTTCCTGCGCATGCCCGGGGGCGAAGGGCGCGAAAATCCCGTTGTGAGCTTTGTACAGACACCGACCAGGTCAGCGCAGGCACACTGAATCCCATGGGTGTGATGCACAGAGACCACGAAGAAGATCCAAGAGTTCTGCAAAAATGTCCCTAGGGCCTTGCCGCCGATCTGAGTTTAATGGGCCCAAGCTGTATGCTCCCACCACCATTGGTCTCTGTCGTCGAAATGTATATTAGATGCCAGCCAAGTTGAGATAAACGTTGAGAGATCTTCCTCATGCTCAGATTTCTCCTCAAACCCTCTAAATTTCAAAAAACGTTCCCTGGAGCGATGTTCTAAGGCAAGGATACATTCTTTCATCCAGGTTTCGCTCTTTTGTAAGCTCTGGATATTTTCCTGGTTAGCAATTGAGGTCTCAAGAGCTATTTCGGTCGATTGAGAAACATTTTGCAGCGTTTCATGTAGTAAGTCCAGCCGGTCAGACATAGGCTTAAGCAGTTCATTTATGTTTTCCAGCATCTCGGTTTTAAAATCTTGGAGCATTTCAGTCAGGTCTTGTTTAGTAAGAGCTGTGTGCTGCGAGCGCTGAGGTAGTTGTTCGGCAGCCATTTTGGCTTCAGTGCTGCAAATGCTGCTCGTTGCAGCACTATCGATTTTTGACCCAAAGAAAGATTTTACCTGCGTGGAAGTGGAAGCTCCAGATCTGTTGCGTGATCCACCGGACTTTCCCATGCCAAGGAATAGGTAACCTTTTTCAAAGCTATGTTTTTAGCGACGGAGGAGGGGGAAAGAGTTTAGAGCTCAGTCATTTGGCGTCTGCCATCTTCCCCTGGATGCCCCGCCCCCCGTGAATACTCAGATGAGTTCAACACAGCTAAGATCCAGGGCTGGCTGGAACCCGTGTTGGTGGAGCAGTACCGGCTGGGGCTAAATCACCAAATTTTGGAGACTATACTCCACAGTGTGAACCCAGTGTCATTGGCAACATGGATAAGAGAAGCCGGGGATGCCGAGAATAGGCTCCAGATGACCCACATGCATACCCCGAAAGCTCTTCCTAAGACACCTAGGGCCCCAGTGAAAACTCAGCAACCCAAACTGAAGGAGCCGCTATACGAGCAGAGGATGAAACAGGGGCTCTGTCTGTGCTGCAGAGAGCCAGGCTACTACGCTGCTTCCTGCCCTGCGATCTTCACTCAAACTGTGACCCAGGCTCTGGAGCGAAAGGGGTTAGAGACCCCCAAGAAAGGAGAAGCTAAGCAGCCAAAACACCCTCGGGCCCTTCAGTTGGGCACCCCACCGAATGTCCTGGATAGCGCCTCATCCAGCATTGATGAGAACCTGCAGCTAGCAGGGAAAGTCAAGGACCTGCTGTGAAGGGTGTGAAACAGCAGGTCCAAGAGCAGTTGGCACCAAAAATGGTGAGCAGCACACACACACACACACCCCGTTTTTCATGACTGTGCTGGTCATCAACCCAGATATGGGAACCAGGGGGTGGGCCCTCATAGACTCGGGGTGTGCGCAGGATTTTTTTTTTTTGGCCCCCCGTAGGGGATTTTTTAATTGAATTTTCTAATAACTATAGACTAAAAACTACAAGCAGAAAAAAATGGGAAGGGGATACTACCATCTATAGGAGAAAGTAAAGAAACCCTCTAAAAACCCAAGATGGTGATCATACAAACATTTTACAGAATTGCCTTTTCTCTTAAATGCAAGTTAACTTTAGTTGAAAATGATCATCTCTCTGATAAAGCACTTCTATATTTCACTGACAATTTTAGCATATAAAAGGGACTGTGAATATCAAAATAAAATAAACATATTTTAAGTGCCCCAGAGTACATTGGCCATCTATTTTTCCCCCTTTCTATATCTCAAATGATAGCTTGATTTGGGGCCAGCTGCCCCCAGTTTAGAGACTGAGTCTTCAACAGAAGATCCAATCTCTCCTTCTTCCTCGCTCCCTTTGGAGCCATCGGTTACTCCTTCACGTATGAAAGTATACATCACCTAGAGCAGAGGTATAAACATAGGGCCTGCAGGCTGGATCCGGCCCCCTGCAGGGCTCGTATCTGGCTTGAGAGCAACTCTGTGCTGCTTCTTGCTTCCTGTTTCTTACATCGCAGCTCCTTTGGCCAGTTTCGTCTATTTCCTCCTTCAGAGGAGAGAAAGAAAGCCTTCCTTTAATTGATTGAGGGCTCCTTCCAGCGTTCTCTGGGGAGGGAGGGGGAAGGAAAGAGCCAAAGGGAGGCAGAAAAATTGCATCTCGTGGGATTTTTAAGAAGACCGGCAACATTTTATTCCAGGTATAAGCTTTTGTGTGTAAGCACACTTTTTCTTCAGAAAGAGAAAGGGAGGGAAAGAGCCGAAGGGAGCATGCCAGAAAGAGAGAGAGAGAGTCCTGTGTTTAAGACCAACAACGTATTATTCCAGGTATAAACTTTTGTATGCAAGCACACTTCTTCTTTGGGGGAAGAGGAGGGTGAGGGCGAGGGAAAGATCCAGAGAGTCCCATGTTTAAGACCAACAACATTTTATTTCAGATATAAGCTTTTGTGTGCCTGCACACTTCAGAGAGGGAGGGAGGGAGGAAAAAAGCCAGAGAGAGCACGCCAGAGGGAGGGGAAGGGAGTCCCATGACAGTTGGAGAGATCCACCTTTCTATTTCTAACAGATGGGGGTGGGGGGGAGAAACCTAACAGCACAGCTTGCATTCTTTATTAGTGAAAGGGAGCAAGAGTCCAGCAACACCTTAATGACTAATAAAATTTGTGGCAGAGCATGAGCTTTCAAGAGTCACTGCTCACTTCTCCAGATACAGCTGGAATGTGAGTCCATCTGTCCTTATATCTTGGGGAGTGAAGTGAATTCACACACCAAATGACAATAGCAGGCATTGATAATGAGAGAAGAAACCTAGGTCTCAGTTCAGTCCAGGAGTTTGCATTGTCTTGAGCTGTGTGATCAGTTGCAATTCAGCATTCCCTCTTTTTAATCTCCCTTTGAAACTCCTTTGTAAGAGAACTGTTACTCCTAGGTCAGCAACTGAATGTCCTGGAAGGTTAAAATTTCCCCCCACTGGTTTTAGAATGCTATGGTTTCTAACAGCAGTAGAAAGAGTCCAGCAGCACCTTTAAAGACTAACAAAACTGTGGTAAGGTATGTGCTTTTGTGAGTCACTGCTCACTTCTTTAGACTTATGTCCATTTATTCTTTGCATTCTCCTGGACTGAATCCTCCTGTACCAAATTGAGACCTAGGTTTCCTGTCTCATTACCAATGCTGAGATCTCCACGCCCCTATATCACACCAATGCTGAGATCTCCACCCCTCTGCATATCACACCTAATCCAATCATACCTGCTATTGCCATTCAGCATCTGAAATCATCTTTATAAAGTTTATATCTCTGCCAGTACCTTGTGTTACATTTTATGGTACACATGGCTCAGCCCGACAAAGTGACATTTATGTTAGATCTGGCCCTCGTAACAAATGAGTTCGACACCTCTGACCTAGAGTATGAGATGAGATTCTTTACAGAGAGACTGCGGCAGGGGTACTATAGGGCAGTGATTAACATAGTGGGCAGGAATGTCCAAGGAGCTTAGGCAAGGTGTGATACATAACCGGAACACAGAGGATAAGGAAAAAGAAGACTTGGACACAGTGGGACTTTATGGCAGAAAAGCGAGGTGGAAGATGGCAAGATTTATATTTATCAGCAGTGCAGAACAAGGCAGCTGATACAAACTTCATAATCCTAGAAGAAAACACAACAGCTGACAAGCAAGATAACTAATGAGGCAGACTTGATTTCAGGGTTATTACACAACATTCAGAAACATTAATTTAAATGTAGGGTATTTCATTGCATTTTAGGGGTTATCATTCCAGGGGCAGAGCACTGATTCTAATCCCAAGAACCATCTTTCAACTCAGGGATCTATCATTCCAGTCCCAAAAGTTTTTCTATTCAAATTGTAATTCTTCCAATGAGGTGACTATCATTCAATTCCCAGCATATTTATGCCAAACCCAGTGATCATCACACTACAGCAGGGGCTGTATTTGAGCCCCAGAATACTCATGCTACTACCATGAACTGTCACTCCACTCTGGGGGCTGTCATTCCATTCCCAGAATGTTCATGCTACTCCCAAGGACTGCCATTCTGCTCTAGGGTCTGTCATTCCACATCCAGACCTAACATTCCAGCCCAAGGGACCATCATTCCACTCTGGGGGCTGTCATTCCAGTCCAAGTTCAGTTATCTGGTCAGTATCATTCCAGACCCAGAGCGGTGATTCCATTCCTGGGGACTGTTATTCTAGTGGGGCTGTCATTCCAATCCCAGAACACTTACATCACTCATAGGGATGGTGTTTCCACTGTTGTGGCTGTCATTACAGACCCAGAACATTTATGTCAATCAATAGTACTGTCATTCCACTCTGGGAGCTGTCATTCCAGTCCCAGAACACTTATACTATTCCCAGAGACCATCATTCCTTTGTGGGGGTTGTCATGCCAGTCCCAGAGTATTTTTTTGTCCCTTGGCCAATGGGCCTTCATTCCAGTCTGAGCAGCTTATATGGTCCCAGGGGCCATCATTCCACTCTTGGAACTGTCAATCCAGGCTCAGAGAATTTATGCTACTCCCAGGGACCATGATTCCACTGCGGGAGCTGTCAAACTTGTCCCAGGGCACTGATTCCACTCCCAAGGACCATCATTCCACTCTGGAGACTTATCATTCCACACCTGGGGCAGGTTTCTCTTTTCTGAAAGGTATCTCAATGGAATCATGCAGGTCAATTGGCATTCCTGCCTCCTAGCATGGCCAGTGGGCCTTCAGGCATATGCCCCCCCCCATGGTCATTCTTATCATTCATTTTAGGAAGAGTGGATAAGAACAAAGAAAACTGGGGAGGATGGCCACAGGGCGAGGACGGAGCAGGAAGCAGGTGGGGCGACACCTGCAATTTGAAACCCTATTGTTGCTGCGTTGTATTGGCTGGGGAAACTAGACGAGACCAGTGTTCCCTCTAAGCTGAGTTAATGTGAGCTAGCTCACAGTTTCTTAGCCTCCGGTTCACACATTTTGTCTCAGCTCAGGAAGGGAGGCTCCAAAGCAAAGTAAGTTATAGAGCAGCCAAATCGCTCGCTCACCGTTTTAAGGCCAGTAGCTCACAAAGTAGAATTTTTGCTCACAAGACTCCACAGCTTAGAGGGCGCATGGGACGAGACTAAAAGGCATGATAAAAATGCCCGCACACATAAAGACTGGCCCAAACTCCCGGCCAAGCACACGCCCTCGACAGACCTAAAAAGCGGGACGCGGCGGGAAGTCGACTCAGCCACGGCGACCAGCCTTTTCCTTCGTCAGGGAACCGCCAGTAACGCGAATCCCTTACGTCACATAACGCGACACTCAGCCGGGGGAGACCGGAGAACGGACTCTCTTGTACGAAAGAGCGCGCCCTCTTCTGGTACCTTCCGGTCTCTGAGAGATGACGCAACGAAGCGGGCGGGGGGGCCCCGAAGACAAGAGTGGCCGCTAGACGGGCGTCTCTTCTTCTCGCCCCGCGCAAAGGCCGAAAGAGTTCGTGGGTGTGGCTTCAACGCCTTGCAGGCGGGGCCAAGCGAGTTGAGGGCGGGGTTTCGCTGTGGCATGTGGCGGGTCGGCTGCGGAGGGAACCATCTCTTCTCTCATTGGCTTCGGCAGCTGCGCTCGGAAGGGGCCCGGCGGGATGCAGCTGCTTCGGGGCGGGTAACCGAGCTTTTTTCGTCGTTGTTCCGGGGGGGGGGAGAGGGGTTGTTATCCCTCGGCCTTTGCAGCCTGCGGTCGGTTGGCTGCCCCCCGCCTAGGAGAGAGAAATGAAGCGGGTCAGGGGCAATGCTCCCTCTAAACGGCGGAGTCCTGTGAGCAAAAATTCTACTTGGGCATTAAAGTGGTGAGCGAGGGATTTGGCTACTGCCTGAATTAGTTTGCTCTGGAGCCCTCCTCCCTGAGCTGAGGCAAAAATCTGTGAGCCGGAGGCTGAAAAACGGTGAGCTAGGAACATTGGTCAGGGCGTCCCCTGGCAGTTTGCGAAGTTTTCAGTTTGTCAGGGCAAGGGGTTTTTTTTTTCCCTTCTCCCCCAACGTGTTTCCGAAGCCCCTTGGAGTGCGCTTCGTCGGCGATGCTGATTTGGTGAAGGGGTCCGCGTAACTTCGGCTCCTGTAGTTGTGAAATGTCAGCCTCTGTCTCCCAGCGGCTGCCCTAGTGTGCTGGCTACCCTTTGCCCTTTTAGCTTGTGAGGGATGGAGCTGTGCCTGGAATTTGCCCTGTTCGGTGCCTGCGTTGGCAGAGGGTGGAGCCCAAGGTAGGCTCGGTGGCAGGGCTCTTTCCTTCTCTCCAGCATCATAAAGGAGCTCAGACCTGTGCAAGCTTTTTTCCTTCCTCCTCAAGGTAAAAGTTTCCCTTGCTCAGGCATGTAGCTACAGTGGGGCATCTCGGGGCCCGGCCCCCTGACTTACTGCCAAGGCCCCCCGACTTCTCAATCAGCCCAGGCGCTCCCTTGCTGGGGTGTGTGCAAGGGTGCCCCCTGACTTATTTAAAGGCCCCCTGAATTTAAAAAATCCTGGCTACAGGCTTGCCCTTGCTCGAAAGCCCATCGAATCCGACTCTAGGGTTGTAGTGCTCATGTCCGTTTCCAAGCCGAAGAGCCAGCACTGTCCAAAGACATTTCTGTGGTCATGTGGCCAGCATGACTAGACACTGAGGCACATGGAACGCTGTTACCTTCCCACCGAAGCAATACCTATTTATCTACTTGCAGTTTCTTGCTTTTGAACTGCTAGGTTGGCAGGAGCTGGAACCAGAGACGGGAGATCGATCTGTCATGTGGCACTCGGGTCTCGAACTGCTGAACTACTGACCTTAAAGCCTGCAAGTTACTTACAAAAGTACCATTAAAGTGAGGGGGGGATGCTATATTTTGGAACGATGATGGGCTTGTAGGTTGGAATTATTTGCCTGGAGCTGTTCAGGGAGCTGCTGAGCGAGCATTCTTGTAGTGCTTAACAAATAGATAGCTCAAATAATAAATTCTTGGTATTGCTGGGAATGTGTTTTTCTTGCCTGTTAGGGCTTTTTTAAGGCTGTCTTATCTGGCTACCTGGATCCACACGATGGTAACAATGGAATTAGACCATTACAAGTGGAGACCCACAAGAAAATTGAGGGATGGTTATCTCATTCATCACACCTTTGCTTCCTCTGCTCACTCCCTACTTCTCTCACACTATTTCTCCCCTCTGCCCCCCTTTTCTTATTCTCTATTTCTCCTCCATACATGTGACTTCCTCTCCCTTTCTGACCTGTCATCTTTCTCTTTGTTTTTCTGCCTCCCCACTTCATCACTCTTTCTCACTCTTTCTGCCCCCACCCCATTATTCTTTCTTTCTGCCCCCATCATTCTCCCAGCCTCCTGCCTGCTTCCTCCCCGCAGAGCAGTGGTGGCAGTGCTCTCAGCCACCCACCAGCTTCCTCATCCCCCACAGCAGCAGTGGCAGCGCTCTAGGAATCACAATGGATCTCCCAGCTACAGAGATCAATTCATTTTAGGGCTGCCAGCTCCAGGTTGGGAAATTCCTGGAGATTTGGGGGTGGAGCCTTGGGACAGTGAGGCTTGGGGAGGCAAGCAGCCTCAGCAGGGTATGATGCCATAGACTCAACCCTCCAAAACAGCCATTTTATCCAGGGGAACTGATCTCTGTTTTCCTGGACAACAGTTGTAATTCTGGGTGATCTCCAATCCTCACCTAGAGGCTGGCAATGGTGGTTCTCATGGAAGAAATGGCTGGAGGGTGGAGTCTATGGCATTACACCAGTGTGAAGTTCCTCCTCTCCTCAAATCCCACCCTCTCTAGACTTCACCCCTCAAATGTCCAGGGATTTCCCAACCTGGAGTTGGCAACCCTATTTCCTTCCCACCCAACAGCCCAACCTACCTTTATCTGCCTCTCTGTCTTCAGCTTTCCATCTCCATCCCCCAGCCTCTACCTAGGAAAATTACAGTCTTTCTCCACAGTCGGGACCAAAGCAGCTTTCATTATTCCCTCCTCCTTTGTATCTGCACAACAACCTTGTGAGGTTGGTTAGGCTGAAATATGTGACTGGTCCAAAATCACGCAGTCAGTTTCCATTGCAAGATGGGGATCTGAACCTGGGTCTTGCAGACCCTACTTTGAAGCTCTAACTGCTGCACCTCACTGGCTTTCATAGGGTGGCTGCTGATGAATGCTGGCAAGCAGCCGAGGCTAGGTGAGTCATGCAAATCAGGGGGGACCTGACAACCCTAGACTGCTGCCAGGCCTAGTGTTGCCAACCTCCAGATGGGCCCTGGAGACCCCCTAGAATTACAATTGGACTCTAGACAGCAGAGGTCTGTCTCCCTGCAGAAAATGGCTGCTTTGGAGGGTGCATTCTGTGGCATTATATCCAACTGAGGCCTCTCCCTTCCCAAACCCAGCCCTCCTTAGAGTCCACCACAAAATCTCTAGAAATCCCCCAGCCTGGCACTGGCAACTCTAGTGAGGCCTGGCCCCAAGGCTCCCTCCCTCCCTGAATGGCCAAAAGAGGCCTGGAAAGGGCCCTTCCCCCACCCTTTTGCTGACAGAGCCAGTTAGAAGGCCCCCCCCGAACATTCTAATCTCTCACCATTGATGCCTGAAGCAGATCCCTGCAGAGGCCCTTTCAAAAGGTTTTTGGGGGGATTCAACCATCCCTGAAGGGATTCTCTTAGTTTTTGGATTTTTCTACAAACCCAGGAAGTCTACTGTTGGGGGAGAGTGAGGCCCCTGTTGGTGGAAACAGGTATCCACACATTTTGGCTATTAGAATAAGGATATAGCATTGTACATTGGTCTGCCCTCGAAATCAATTTGGAAACTCCAGCTGGTGCAGAACACCACGGCTTGGCTATGGGGAGCTTGATGGAGCATGTATATTACTTTCATTCTGCACTCACTCTACTGGCTGTTGTATACAAGGCCCTTCATGGCCTTGCACTCTCATATCTGCAAGACCATCCTCACCTCTATGCTTCACGATGGCAGCCTTGCTCATCTGAGCAGGAACTTCTGCAGGTACCAAACCTGCAAATGGGCAGAATCAACAACTGTTCATACATGTGCCTTCTCCGTTGTGGCCCCCGCCTTATAGAACAGCCTGCCTGAGAGGTTAGGAAGTTATTTATTTAATTCATTTTTATCCCCAGTGGTAACCCTTACATTGTTTTCCTCTCGTCCATTTTATTCTCACAACAACCCCGTAAAGTAGATTTGATGGTGAGTATATGGCTGGCCCTAGTCACCCAGCAAGCTTCCATGGCATGAGTTGGGATCTCCCAAATTTTACTCAGCCACTCTTAACCCCTATGCCAGAGGTGCTGAACTCATTTGTTACAAGGGCCAGATCTGACATAAATGTCACTTTGTCGGCCGGGCCATGTGTGCCATAAAATGTAACATGAGGTTGTTGTTGTTGTTCAGGTGCACAGTCAAGTCCAACTCTTTGTGACCCCATGGACCACATCATGTCAGGCCCTCCTGTCTTCCGTCGTGCTCCAGAGTTTGCTTAATTTCATGTTCATTTCATTGACGACACTGTCTAACCATCTCATCCTTTGCCGTCCCCTTCTTCTTTGACCTTCAGTCTTTCCCAGCATCAGGGTCTTCTCCAGTGAGTGCTCCCTTCTCATTTGGTGGCCAAAGGATTTGAGCTTCAGCTTCAGTATCTGGCCTTCCAGGGAACAGTCAGGGTTGATTTCTTTTAGGATTGACTGATCTGATCTCCATGCAGTCCAGGGGACTCTCAAGAGTCTTCTCCAGCACCATAATTCAAAAGCATCTATTCTTCGGCGCTCAGCCTTCCTTATTGTCCAACTCTCGCAGCCATACAGTACTACTGGGAATACCATTGCTTTGACCATGCGGACTTTTGTCGGCAGGGTGATGTCTCTACTTTTTATTATGCTGTCTAGGTTTGCCATCGCTTTCCTCCCAAGGAGCAGGCGTCTTTTAATTTCATGGCTGCACTCACTGTCTGCAATGATCTTGGATCCCAGGAATGTGAATTCTGTTACTGCTTCCACGACTTCTCCTTCTGTTTGCCAAGGAGTAATGGGGCTGGATGCCATGATCTTCGTTTTTTTGATGTTGAGTTTCAAGCCAACCTTTACGCTCTCCTCTTTGACCCTGAGCAAGAGGCTCTTTAGGTCCTCTTCACTTTCTGTCATTAGAGTGGTATTGTCTGCATATCTGAGGTTGTTGAGGTACATGAAGTACATGAGGTACCGGTACATGAGGTACTGGAGATATAAACTTTGTAAAGATGACATCAGATGCTGAATGCCAATAGCAGGCGTGATTGGATTTGGTTTGATATGCAGAGGGGTAGTAGGCATGGAGATGTCAGCATTGGTAATGAGACAGGAAACCTACGTCCAATGTTCCCTCTAAGCTGTGGAGTCTTGTGAGCCAAAACTCTACTTTGTGAGCTACTGCCATTAAAAGTATGAGCAATCAGCCTGGCTACTGCATAAAGTAGTTTGCCCTGGAGCCATCCTTCCTGAGCCAAGACCCAAATGTGTGAGTTGGAGGCCACAAAACTGTAAGCTAACTCACACTCACTCAACTTAGAGGGAACACTGCCTACGTCTCAATTTGATCTAGGAGGATTCAGTCCAGGAGGATGCAAAGAATAAATTGAAGTAAGTCTAAAGAAGTGAGCAGTGAATCACGAAAGCTTATACCCTACCATAAATTTTGTTAGTCCTTAAGTGCTACTGGACTCTTACTCTTTCTACTGCTATTAAAAACCACAACATTCAGAAACCAGTGGGGGAGCATTTTAACCTTCCAGGACGTTCAGTTGCTGACCTAAGAGTAGCAGTTCTCTTTCAAAGGAATTTCAAAGGGAGATTAGAAAGAAAGACTGCTGAATGAAGCTCAAGACAATGGTAATAAAGGCTAGGCTTTAATAATAAATGTATGCAGTATGTAAAAAACTTCCTAATACTATGTATTTTAAATGTTTGTATTAAATACTCTATATTTACTCTGTTGATAATTCCTGGTATGAATAAGTTATAGATTATTATAATATCTATATCTCCCCCTTTCCTTTGTTTTTCTGTATCCCTATTTAAAACAACAATAATAATAAAGAAACTATTTTAAAAAAGACAACACATCCTCCTGGACTGAATTGAGACCTAGGTTTCTTCTCCCATTACCAATGGCTGCTATTGTCATTTGGGGTCTGAAACCACTTCACTCTCAAAGATATAAGGACAGATGGACTCACATTCTAGCTATATCTGAAGAAGTGGGCAGTGACTCATGAAAGCTCATGCCATACCACAAATTTTGTTAGTTATTAAGGTGCTACTAGGGGCCGCGGTGGCTCAGAGGTTAAGACGCTGAACTGCAGACCAGAAGGTCTGTAGTTCGGCAGTTCAAGACCCTAGTGCCGCATGACGGCGTGAGCTCCCATCTCTGGCCCCAGCTCCTGCCAATTTAGCAGTTCAAAAGCAAAAAATGGCAGGTAGATAAATAGGTAACAGTGTTCCATGCACCTCAGCGTTTAGTCATGCCGGCCACATGACCATGGAAACGTCTTCAGACAGCGTTGGCTCTTCAGCTTGGAAATGGAGATGAGCACCACCCCCTAGAGTCTGATTAGAGTAGCTTTTGAGCAAGGGAAACCTTTACCTTTAAGGTACTACTGGACTCTTGCTCCTTCCACTAATAAAGATTGCAACCTGTGCTGTCAGGTTTCTCCCCCCCACCTCGTCTGTTAGAAGTGGAAAGGGGTATCTCTCATGCTCTGTCTGGCTCTTTCACTCCCTCCCTCCCTCTGAAGAAGTGTGCTTGCACCCGAAAGCTTATATCTGGAATAAAACTTTGTTGGTCTTATTCTCTAAGCTACTTAGCTTATATTATCCACCCACCAAACCTGACTGCCACCCACCATTTTTCAATGTAGCATGTGGCTTGGTTTGCTCACTTGAGTTATCTGGTGATGTTCGTTCAACAGACATCTTTCTGCCAGACACAGCAATACATTTAGGCATGACTTTCTTGAATTGATCCATAGGGTGTAGTGTTGGTATGCTGATTATCCTGATTTGTTACAGGAGAACAATATCATAGCTTTAATTTATGAAGAATTTTTTTCTTTGTATTTTTTAATATGTGCGTGAGAGTGTTTGTGCACCTGGAAGTCATGGCAACCTATGATGACTGACTATGTGTGCACCAGGAAGTCATGGCAAATGCTGGTGACTGACCTCTGCTGGGGGCCTGAGGATATCCAGAGAGGTGGCTGAATAAAGCCTGCCCCCACTTCTTGCCTCTGGTATTTCAAGGAGGTCTCCTATCCAAGTACTTGCCAGGGTCGGCCCTGCTTAGCTTCTGAGATCTGACAAGATAGGGCTTGTCTGTGCTATCCAGGTCAGGGCAATTTAAGAACTTTGAATAGTGAGGACAATTAACCTTAAGATTGGCTTACTAAGGGACTCTTTATCTTGTGAAATCTTTATATTGTGGTTGGAGGCATTCCTGAAAGGTAACTGCAAATATATTGGCTTGGTTAGGTGGGGGCGGGGTGGGGGTAGGGAATCAAGGTTTATCTAGATGAATGCATGTTACTTTCTTAAGCACTTGCAAGTTTAGGGTATTTGTCATGATTTTGAGCCTCCCTCCCTTTTTATTTGTATCACTGTCCTTTGAAATTGTCTGAAACCCCTAAATTGTATATTACAGTATTCAAGAGTTTTTAAAGTAAGTGTATCCTGTTCTAAATGAGAGGCACACAGATCTATATTATTTATAGCTTCAGTTCCTAGAATGGCATGTTTCGAAAGCTATATTAGGGTATACAAACTTTTCCTTGTTAAAAGATGAATGGACTTAATTTGTCTTTATGCATCCTTCATTTCAGACTTCAAAGAACTTGGAATGCCTTCAGGCACTGAAAATCCCATTCTTAGTTGTTACTATTGGTGTGCAGTTTGTGGCTTGTGACATGGCGTGCAGTGCTCTAAAGAAGAAGGTGTAACTTTCAAGACATAGCTCCCCTGTACACTGCTGTCAGTTGAAAAGCATGTGTTGGAGAAGAAGCAGGTAAAGGGAGAACCTCCCATTCCTGTTGGGTGTGCTGCATGTCAAGTGATGCATGAAGGACAATGACTGAAGTGTTAGCCTTGGACATACAAGCTTAATTTCAAGCTCCTGCTTAACTATAAAGCTGACTAGTCCAAGTTATTGCTCCAATTACTGGAATTCACCCAAGGGGGGGGGGGAATGCAGCACAATTGCCATTCTGAACTTTTACAAAGGAAGGTTGGGACACAAATATTACCATTTCGCTACAGATAATATTTAGCTCAGAGTTGCATGTAGTAAAGTGGAAAGCTTACATCTCTTCTTGTGGTTGCTTACTACCTTTCTCTTAAGGCCTTATGACATCTTTTCATCCCTGTGGAATCCTTGAGTAAATGGCATTCAGTCCTGAATTATGGTTATTTAAATGGCTTGCAGATCTATCAAGCTGAAAAACGTAATTCTCATTAGATTTTTGCTGTACATTTTCCTTGGTTTTCTAATGTAGTCACATTTTTCAAAATTCAGTTTCTCCTCAAATTGGCAGAACACTCCTGTAGGCCTTCTGACAGGTAAATTTCAAATTGCCATCTGAGTGTATATGTATTTAGGGGTGGGGAGTTTGGATATGTACATTGTGTTGACAATATTCTGATACTGAAACTCTGCAGTAATCCCTTGTAAATGTAAAAATGGCATCTGGATTTCTTTATCTACCGGTCTAGTGCTGTTGTGACATTTTTAGACAGGCAACTAAGTGTGCCACTAACTAAAGTGCTACTTCCTTTATGTGGATTATTTTATTCCTGTACATGACCTCCTTTAATCACAAGATAGCATATGGTATAATAAGCAGGAGTACCCTTGTAATGGGAGTTTGAACTGAGGGTGTGATGTGGTCTTGCGAACCCCATTGAAAAGGGAATCTGTTTAATGTTAGCTATGGATAGCACAGAACTGTATTCCTGAAACAACAACGGAAGAGTGAAGGGAGCATGAATATGTACATTATATTCTAAGCAAGTGGAGACCCGCAAGAAACTTGCGGGATGGTCACTCCTTTGCTTCCTCTGCTCACCCCCTACCTCTCTCACACTATTTCTCCCTTCTGCCCCCCTTTTCTTACTCTCTATTTCTCCTCCATGCATGTGACTTCCTCTCTCTTTCTGACCTGTCATCTTTCTCTTTGTTTTTCTGCCTCCCCACCCCATCATTCTTCCCTTCTGCCCCCATCATTCTCCCAGCCTCCTACCTGCTTCCTCCCCGCAGAGCAGCAGTAGCAGTGGTGGCAGTGCTCTCAGCCACCCACCTGCTTCCTCTCAGCCCACAGCAGCAGTGGCAGCGCTCTGGGAATCACAATGGATCTCCCAGCTACAGAGATCAATTCACCTTAGGGCTACCAGCTCCAGGTTGGGAAATTCCTGGAGATTTGGGGGTGGAGCCTTGGGACAGTGAGGCTTGGGGAGGCAAGCAGCCTCAGCAGGGTATGATGCCATAGACTCAACCCTCCAAAACAGCCATTTTATCCAGGGGAACTGATCTCTGTTTCCTGGACAACAGTTGTAATTCTGGGTGATCTCCAATCCTCACCCAGAGGCTGGCAGTGGTGGTTTACATGGAGGAAATGGCTGGAGGATGGAGTCTATGGCATTAAACCAGTCCAAAGTTCCTCCCCTCCTCAAATCCCACCCTCTCCAGACTTCACCCCTCAAATGTCCAGGGATTTCCCAACCTGGAGTTGGCAACCCTATTTCCTTCCCACCCAACAGCCCAACCTACCTTTATCTGCCTCTCTGTCTTCTGCTTTCCATCTCCACCCCTCAGCCTTTACCTAGGGAAATTACAGTCTTTCTCCACAGTGGGGACCAAAGCAGCTTTCATTATTCCCTCCTCCTCTGTATCTGCACAACAACCTTGTGAGGTTGGTTAGGCTGAAATATGTGACTGGTTCAAAATCACGCAGTCAGTTTCCATTGCAAGATGGGGATCTGAACCTGGGTCTTGCAGACCCTACTTTGAAGCTCTAACTGCTGCACCTCACTGGCTTTCATAGGGTAGCTGCTGATGAATGCTGGCAAGCAGCTGAGGCTAGGTGAGTCATGCAAATCAGGGGGACCTGGCAACCCTAGACTGCTGCCAGGCTTAGTGTTGCCAACCTCCAAATGGGCCCTGGAGACCCCCTAGAATTACAACTGGACTCTAGAGCAGAGGTCTGTCTCCCTGCAGAAAATGGCTGCTTTGGAGGGTGCATTCTGTGGCATTATACCCAACTGAGGCCTCTCCCTTCCCAAACCCAGCCCTCCTTAGAGTCCACCACAAAATCTCTAGAAATCCCCCAGCCCGGCACTGGCAACTCTAGTGAGGCCTGGCCCCAAGGCTCCCTGCCCTCCCTCCCTGAAGGGCCAAAAGAGGCCTGGAAAGGGCCCTTCCCCCACCCTTTTACTGACAGAGCCAGTTAGAAGGGCCCCCCCCCGAACATTCTAATCTCTCACCGTTGATGCCTGAAGCAGATCCCTGCAGAGGCCCTTTCAAAAGGTTTTTTGGGGGATTCAACCATCCCTGAAGGGATTCTCTTAGTTTTTTGATTTTTCTACAAACCCAGGAAGTCTACTGACTATGTAGGAAAAGCTGTTGGGGGAGAGTGAGGCCCCTGTTGGTGGAAATAGGTATCCACACATTTTGGCTATTAGAATAAGGATGTTCTTACATTACCTGTGACTGACCCAAGGTCACCCAGCTGGCTTCATGTGAAGCAGTGGGGTATCAAACCCAGTTCACATGCTCATAACCACTACACCAAAAATGGTACTGAGCAGGCTTGAAAAACTGTGCAGCAAAACTAGGGGAAATGCAAAATGTTAATTTGCTTGACATTGTTGTTGCAAATTGGGGGGGTGTTAGAGTAAAATTTCTGTGTGGAAGCACACAGAGTTTTACTTTAATGGAGTGACATCCTCCGTAGAAGGGTTAGCGTAGTTAAAGGGCACTGTTTGCAATCTGATGTCATCAGTACTGAGCCACATAGCTTTGCTTAACACAACAAATATGCTTGTCACAGTAGAAATGGTTGTTGCGTGAGAGTCAACTTTGGCACAATTTTAAGTAGACAAACTCAAGCAGAAAGAACTGTGGTTTAGCATTACAGGAATGAGCTAGGAGGGATCTCCAGTCTTGTGTACTCTTTCTGTGTTCCCTTTGCACATGGCTTGATGATGAAAAGCTTCTGCTTTCATGTGGTTACGTCCGTAGTTCCCTCTAAGCTGCACTAGGGGGTGCTTGCAAACAAAATTTTAGCTCCTGCTCAGACACTGTAGCTTCTAACTCACAAGTACTTTTCCTCCATTGGAAACAATGGAAGATGGGGGCTTCTCCTTCTGGGGCCCATAGAATTGGATCCCCTGGTTTTCTGAAACTTTGGGGCGGGGGTGAGGAGAGGCACCAGCAGCTATGCTGCAAATTTGGTGCCTCTACCTCAAAAAAACAACCCCCCCAGATACCCCCAGATCAATTCTCCCCTATAGTCTATGGGGCCCATTGACTATAATGGCCCCCATTGGCTATAATGGAGTTGGGGGTGGGAGATTTATTTTTTTTGCACACCCCATCATGATTTTCAGTATGATTTGTAAGCTGCCTTGAGTCACAGTGAAAGTAGGATATAATTATTTGAATAAATAAGTAGTTTGGACAGGTTGATAACATTTAAGTAATCTTCTAAACATTAATTTACATTATAGTCAAATGTGAACTTGCTCACAACTTTAATGCTACTAGCTTTTTTTCACTCATGAGGTAGAATTTCTGCTCACAACGCTGTGGAACTTAAATTGGATGTCTGAACCACAAAAGTATAGTTTGTTCTCCTTTCCAAATCAGGGTTTTGAGTTCTCACTTAATTCTGGTTTGAAGGGGAGAATTAGAATCTTAGAGTTGGAAGGGGCCATACATGCTATCTAGTCCAACCTCTGTCCAATGCAGGATCTGCCTAAAAGCATCCCTGACAAGTGTTCATCCAGCTGCTGATTGAAGACTGCCAGTGAGGGGGAGCTCACCACCTCCTTAGGCAGCTGGTTCCACTGCTGAACTACTCTTACTGTAAATTTATTTCCTAATATCCAGCCAGTACCATTCCACCCATAATTTAAACCATTATTGTGAGTCCTGTCCTCTGCTGCCAACAGGAACAGCTCTCTAAGTGAAAGCCTTTCAAATACTTGAAGAGAGCAATCATGTCTTCCTTTAGCTTTCTCTGTGCTAACTGTGGTTACCTAGAAAAGTGGAGCTCTCATCACTGGGTTGGTGCAAAGGGGAGGGTAGTACGACAAGCCTGAATATCTCCTGACCTTGTTCCCCTAATGTCAGACTATGGCTTGTTACAGGCAGGGGTCTTTTGTGGGGGGAGCACACTGGAGCGCAGCTCCAGCTGCTCAGGAGCCAAGCCCCGCCCCCAGCTGGCGTCCCCTGAGTCTTTCAGGCAGCCGAATGTCAATTTCAGCTCCATTATATCCTATGGGCCATTGAAGTCAATGGTGAAAACATAGGATATATTCTGGGGGCTGGAGGGGAGGGGGTTTGAGGGAGAGGCTCCAAACTCACAGGGTAGCTGATGGAGCCTCTCCCCAAGATACCCACCACGTTTCAAGAACATTGGACCCGGGGGGGTCCAATTCTATGGGCCCCCAAACAGGTTGCCCCATTCCCTCCATTGTTCTCTATGGTGGGAAAAAAGTTACTTCATTTCCCACCATAAAGAACAATGGAGGGAATGGGGGCAACCTGTTTGGGGGCCCATAGAATTGGACCCCCGGGTCCAATGTTCTTGAAACGTGGTGGGTGTCTTGGGGAGAGGCTCCATCAGCTAACCTGTGAGTTTGGATCCTCTCCCTCAAACCCTTCCTCCAGCCCCCAGAATATACCCTATGTTTTCACCATTGACTTCAATGGCCCATAGGATATAATGGGGTCAAATTTCTTTCATTCCCTCCTTTCCTTCTCCTTTCCTCTTTCCCTCCTTCTTCTCTTCTCTTTTTTCCTCCTTTCCCTGTTTCCCTCCTTCTTCCCTCTCTTTCTTTCCCTCCTTCTTTCCTTCTCTTTCTTTCCTTCCTTCTTTCCTTCTCTCTACTCTTTCCTTCCCTCTTTCCTCCTTCTGTGGCCCAACTCTGGTGAGAAGGAGTTTAAACTTTAAAACCCTTCTCTCTAAGCTCCTCCACCCAGGCCAGCTGGGGAAGGGAAGGCTTTTGAAGATGCCTCCCCCCCCTTTTGCTTCCTCTTCTCACATCACTTCCGGTGATGTCAGGGGGCATGGCATATGCTAAGAGTTTAATAGCTCATTAGCATACCATATGCTAATGAGCTCCTGCAGCTCTTTTTCTACTAAAAGACTCCTGGTTACAGGTGAACTGTGTCAGGGTGTGTGTGTGTCCTTGTCCTTCCAAATGTTATTTGGAAGCCAAATGCAAGCTCTTGATGTGTTGAAAATTCTGTTGCATTTGACATGTTTGGTTTCAAGATAGAGTCATATCACCTCATGCAATACTACTTCTTTTTCTGGGATGGGAGTGAAGGCAGCACCCCCAGGGCACTAAGGTTCTTTGACTTGTGTGGCTAGCCAATTAAACCACACAGTGGCAAAAATCCAGGCAGCAACAAGGTAGAAAAAGTTTTATTCGAACAAGGGACAACATACAGCCAAAAGTTCAGCTCAGATGTCCAGTGAGTAACAGCAGGGATCTGACTTATCTACTTCTGTTGCTCCTCCCAATTTTACATCACCCGTGACATCATTTAGAAATGTGTATTTTGATTTTCTTTGTCTCTAACACTCATTAATCTCACATTTGACAAACAAGATGTTACTGGCCACATTTCAGCTTTACAGATGCAGGTGCCTGTCTTGTTAAAATGATATGGGCATCCTCTTGGCTGTTCTCCATACTTGCTCACCTCTGAATGAACTTACAGGCTAAGTTCATACTGAGTACAGGACTTAATTTTTCCTGTTATCATGTGGTTCCTCTGTACCAATACATGCATATATGTGTATAAAAAGCATTCTTAATATCATTTTTATGGGCTATTCCACTAAAGATGTATAAAACATGTAAAAATATAAGATTATAATGATATTCCAAAGAATTAAACTCTTTTCATGCTTTTTCTAGTGATCCAAAGTAGCTTATGACCAATACTCCCTCTAAGCCATGGAGTCTTGTGAGCAAAAACTCTACTTTGTGAGCTACTGGCATTAAAGTTGTGAGTGGATGATTTGGCTCCTGCATAAATGAGTTTGTTCTGGAGCCACCCTTCCTGAGCTAAGACAAAAAAGTGTGAGCCAGAGGCTAAAAAACGGTGAACTAGCTCACACTAACTCAGCTTAGAGGGAACACTGCTTATGACATAGAGTTTCTATAGATATAGGAGCAATGACCAAAATTCTTTACTAGTGTGAAGAGTCTTTATTCCATCAAGTTGTGTTAACAGAGCTTTCTTTTCCCCTGAAGAATGTCTGTGAAACAATTTCTCCTGTTGTTCCATTCAAAATGGTCTCTATCCTCCCCCACACATCTGGTGTTTGTATCTGTGAGCCTGCTTTGCAGAAGCCAGGGTATTTTTGTACTGTGATACACACATTACAGTGCAGTGTTAGGATAATAATTCCTTGCAGTGTAGAATCATAGAATCATAGAATCATAGAATGTTAGAGTTGGAAGGGACCTTGCAGGCCATCTAGTCCAACCCCCTGCACTCTGCAGGAACACAGCCGAAACCCCTACATACCTACAACATACCCAAAAGATGGTTGTCCAGTCTCCTCTTGAAAACATCCAGTGAAGGAGCATCCACCACCTCCCGAGGCAGTCTGTTCCACTGCTCAACCACTCTTACAGTCAGGAAGTTTCTCCTGATATTAAGCCAGTAACGACTCCCTTGTAATTTCCACCCATTAGATCTAGTCTTGCAATCTGGAGCAAGGGAGAATAGATCCACTCCATCTTCTACATGACAGCCCTTCAAATACTTGAAGACTGCAATCATGTCCCCTCTAAACCTTCTCTTCCCCAGGCTAAACATACCCAACTCCCTCAGCCTTTCCTCATAAGACTTGGACTCCAACCCTCTCACCATCCTGGTCACCCTCCTCTGGACCCGCTCGAGTTTGTCAACATCCTTCCGAAAATGTGGTGCCCAAAACTGGACACAGTACTCCAGGTGGGGCCTGACCATAGCAGAATACAGCGGAACTACCACCTCCCGTGATCTGGACACAATGCTTCTGCTAATGCATCCTAAGATTGCATTAGCTTTCTTCACAGCCACATCACACTGCAGGCTCATGTTTTAGCTTGTGATCAACCATAACACCTAGATCCCTTTCACATGTGCTGCTGTCAAGCCAAGTCCCTCCCATTCTATATCTGTGCCTTTGATTTTTTGTACCTAAGCGTAGGACTTTGCACTTATCTCTATTGAAATTCATTTTATTTGTCTCAGCCCATTGTTCCAGCCTATCAAGATCCTTCTGAATCCTGACTCTGTCTTTTTCAGAATTAGCAATCCCACCCAGCTTCGTGTCATCTGCAAATTTGATAAGCATCCCCTCTACGTCTTCATCCAGGTCATTTATAAAAACATTGGATAACACTGGGCCTAGGACCGAGCCCTGTGGTACTCCACTCGAGACTTCCCTCCATGTAGACGCAGAGCCATTTATGAGCACTCGTTGGGTACGATTTTTCAACCAACCATGAATCCACCCAACGGTTGCGCCATCCAGCCCACACTTAACCAGCTTATCCTCAAGGATATCATGAGAAACTTTGTCAAATGCTTTACTGAAATCTAGATACACTATATCCACGGCATTGCCAGAGTCAACCATTTTAGTAACTCTGTCAAAAAAGGAGATAAGGTTAGTCTGACATGACTTATTCTTCATAAACCCATGCTGGCTATTACCAATTAACTCATTTTGTTACCAATTAACTCATTTTGTGTATGAAGCCTTTTTCTTTTTAAGGGTCAACAATCATTGTTAAGTCTTTCTCTGCTATGAGGTTCTATGAGCAAAAGTGTTACAGAATTAGATTTGAGTAAAAATACCACAAGTGGAGGTTCGCTCACAGATTAGAACTTTCCTGTCTTCCCCCTTCTGCTGTAGCCCCCTGCACCTTGTGAAATGCTGTCCTTGGGGGACATCCTCCTTAGAAACAACACTGGATGTAGTGCAGGAGTGAGAGGGAGGAAATTATTAAATTCTTCCTTTCCTATCTGCCATTGGAAATACCCGTTGACAGGTAGAAAGTTAGATTTGGGCCCAGTCAACTAATGCTCATCTGAATTGATCTTGATTAAAATATTTAAAAAAAACAACATTAATGCTCACGTATATAAAACAACAATGAAGATTTTTTAAGGGGTTTGTGTATAACAGATGTCTTGACTCACAGATGTGATACTTATGCGAATTGCAAAAGTATGTTGTTGTTGGTATGAAACAGTGAAATCAGCATTTTAAAAAGTCAGCTTTCTAAATGTGAACAATTCATTCCTTCTTTGGCTGTGTCAAGTGGTTTGTCCATAGCAGCTGCCACCTCTTGACATTTTTCTTCTTTATCTCAAGTATATGCCCAGAATTAATTAGTATGTTAAACTGAAGTCACTGAGTTCTTGGGCATATTCAGTGTAGTTATGTACTGGTGATTTAAATAATTGTACACATTTTAACTTACAAAGAAAACTAACCATGGAAAAGAAAGAAGAAATGCATCTCTAAACTTAAACTATAACTGTGTCACTAAGAATTCTATAGTCAAATGCAGAAATCCTATATGCATTCTTTACTATCTCGGATACATTTGAGAGCCGGTATGGTATAGAGTGTCAGACTAGGATCTAGATCAAGATGGGTTAGTCTGTAGCGGTAGAAAAGAGCCCAGTAGCACCTTAAAAACTAACAAAATTTGTGGTAGGGTATGAACTTTCGTGAATCACATGAGTCATAAAAACTCATACTCTACCACAAATGTTGTTAGTCCTTAAGGTGCTACTAGACTAGGATCTGGGAGACCTGGGTTCTAGTCCTAACTCTGCCATAGAAATTTGCTTGATGACATCGGGTGAGTCAGATACTCTCAGCCTAACCTACCTTACAGCATTGTGAGCAGGGGCAGACTGGCTATTTAGTTTACTGAGGAAACTTCCAGGTGGGCCACTGGTGGGCAGGTGAAAGCAACAGCCAAGCCTCAACAACTCTTCCAGCACCTCAAAAGCCAATTGGCTCCAATTATTGGCAAGAGTAACCTGTGTGAACTCATCCATTGGCTCCCAGTGGATAGAAAGTAAGTACAAATGAAGTAAGTAAATAAAGGTGTATGTAAGCCTTATAGTTTTTCTTCATGTGCTTTCTTTTCCAGGCTTCTTTTTTCAGCTTTTTCACTGCACTTCTCTAATGGACTCTGTCTTAACAATCATAGGATTTGTTTGAACTTCCCATCAGTCAGGCCTTCAGCTTACCTCTCCAACCAAACACAGGTCAGCCAAACAATAACTGATCCCCTTTAAGTTCCAAACCTTTTTCAGCAAATAGGAAAATAACTTTTCTAGACCTTTTTTTTCTTCTGAGAGCACAGCTAGCTATAACAGTGCCCCCTGGGGTCTGACCTGAGGCTGCTGCCATAATTTTAGAGCCTGATGCAGGCGATCTAAAAATGCTGCTTGCAGTGCAGCCGAGCACTTTTGTCCTCCTCCCGTGTTCCTTTTCAAGTGCTAGAGCAGCTGTGAGGAAGGGGGATCGCAGCATCTTTAAACTGCCCACATTAAGGTTACAAGGCAGTGGCATTTCTGGGTTTGACCTGGGAATGCCATGTCTCCTTCTAACTTTAGGTCCCTTCCTTAACTGTATTTTTTTCTCTTAACTTTGAAGTCTACTATTTGAACCCAAGCCTTCTTTTCGTCACACCGTCTACAAACAGCATGTTTAAAAAGAAGTGAAATTTGTGTGTTTTTCCCAGCAGAGCAAATACTGTATCTACCCAAGAGGAAGATTCAGGTGTGCCACCAAGAAGAAAAACGTGTGTGCGTGTGTGTGTGTGTGTGTGAGAGAGAGAGAGAGAGAGAGAGAGAGAGAGAGAGAGAGAGAATCTTAGATTCATGTACGTTAGTTATGTACAGTAATAACTTTTTTGTGTATAACATGACACCTCCGCCCCCCAACCTTATATTTAGGGTTGTCTGTCTTTTGAGTAAATACAATAGTTTCAGAGATGGGGAGAGATCAGGGGGTAATGGGGGAAGGAACAGCTCACCCTGCTTTCCCAGAACCATGGCTCTTGCCCACTTCATGGTGCCCCCATAGCTGCTTTGCATAACATAAATAACATCAGGCGATTTGAGGATCTAACATGAGAGATCTGTTTCATTATGCCCTCTTATTCTAGCATTTTAGCTCTTTTAGCTAAGAACTATGTTTTTTATCATACAGCACATTTAAACTGTCTGCTTAGCAGCATTCCATGCTATCTGCCCAGTGCATTCGTGTAGAAGAATTGGGGAAAGTAGCACATTGACATGCCAAGTGTGAGTACTAGTGTAGAAACTACAGTCTGCTCAAGTTCTATACTTGCCATGTGCGTGTAATGTGTGTGATCAGAGAACAGAAAGAACATAAGAAAACAGCCCTGCTGTATCAGATCTGTGGTCCGTCTAGTCCATCATCCTCTTTACTATGGAGGGTTCATGAGTGGGTGTAGAGGCCAAAACCTTTCCCTAATGTTGCCTCCCAGCACTGGTATTCAGAGGTTTACTATGAATGTGGAAGTCCATTTTAACCACCATGGCTGAAAGACCTATCCCCCATGAATCTGCCTAATCCTCTTTTAAAGTCATCTATGCTTGTGACCATTTCGACATACTCTGTCAGTGACTTTATCATTTTAACCACTCATCAGGTAAAGAAGTACTTCCTTTTTGTGCATTCTGAATCTACTGCCCATCAGCTTCATTGGATGCTCTTGCGTTCTAGTATTACAGGAGAAGGAGCAAAAAGGGGTTAAGTGGGTGGACTCTGGGAGAACCAGGTTTGATTCCCCACTCTTCCACTTGCACATGCTGGTTGACCTTGGGCAAGCCATAGTTCTGTCAGAGCTGTCCTTGAAAAAGAGCAATTTCTGTCAGAGCTCTCTCAGCCCCACCTACCTCACAGGGTATCTGTTGTGGAGAGGGGAAGGAAAAGGAGCTTGTAAGCTGCTCTGAGACTCCCTTGGGTAGTGAAGGGTGGGGTATAAATCCAATCCAATCTCTTCTCTTCTGCTCTTCTCCATTCACATTCTGTGCCCTGTGCATAATTTTATAAACCTCTATCTTCCTGCCTCCAAGACATCTTTTTTTTTTTTGTAAACTGAAAAGTCCCAGATTCTTCAGGCTTTCCTCACAGGGAAGGTGCTCAACCCTCTAATCATCTTGGGCTGCCGTCTTCTGCACGCCTTCCAGCTCTTCAATGGCCTTTTGAGACATGGCGTCCAAAACTGCACACTGTATTCCAGATAAGACCTCAACATAGATCTGTATAGGGGCATGACACCATTTGCATTTTTATTTTCAATTGCTTTCCTTATAATCCCTGGCGTGGCGTTTTGCTTTTGCGTGCTGCAGCTGCACACTGAGTCAGTATTTTCATTCAACCTTCCATTATGACCTCGAGATATTCACCCTCTGTTTCAGCAAGTTCAGACCGCATCACAAACACTGAATTTCATTTGCCATATTGTTGCCCACTCACCCAATTTAGAGTCATCCTGCTGGTGCTCTTCACAGTCTGCTTTGGTTTTCACCATTCCTGACTAATGTTTTCTTTATCTACAAACTGTTCACTCCCAGTTCCAGATCATTTATGAACACATTAAATAGAATGGACCGCACTACTGATCCTTGTGGGTCCCCACTGCTCACTTCCCTCCATTGAGAGAACTGTGCATTTATTCCCACCCTCTACTTCCTTTCATTGAGTCAATTTTTAATCTGTAAGAGGACCTGTTGTCCTATCCACTGACAGCTAAACTTAGGAGTCTTTTTGAGGTACCTTGTAAAAAGGCTTTTGGAAGTCCAAATATATAATGTCTACTGGATCACCATTATCTACATGCTTGTTCACTCCAAAGTGAGGCAGGACTTCCCTTTGTGGAAGCCTTGCTGATTTTCCCTCTGTGTTCCTCTCTGTGCCTAGTAATTCTATTTTTGATTAGTTCTTACTGATAACCTGGAACAGATGTTAGGCTAACTGGCCTGTAATTTCCTGGTATCCTTCTGGACTCAATTTTATAAATTGGTGGAACATTTACCACCCTCCAGTCCTCTGGTACAGATGACAAATTACATATACTGGTTAGTAGGTCGACAGTTTCACATTTGATTTCTTTAAGAACCCTTGGGTATGTACCCTCCAACCAGGAGATTTATTGGTTTTTAATTTGCCCAGTAGGTGGCTCAGAGGTTAAGACTGTGAGCTGCAGACCAGAAGGTCTGTAGTTCGGCATTTCAAGATCCTAGTGCCACATGACGGAGTGAGCTCCCATCTCTGGCCCCAGCTCCTGCTAATTTAGCAGTTCAGAAGCAAGAAATGGCAAGTAGATAAATAGGTACCGCTTTGCTGGGAAGGTAACAGCGTTCTGTGTTCCTCGGTGTTTAGTCATGCTGGCCACATGACCACAGAAACACCTTCGGACAGCGCTGGCTCTTCAGCTTGGAAATAGAGATGAGCACCGCCCCCTAGAGTCGGATTCGACTAGCTTTCAAGCAAGGGAAACCTTTACCTTTAATTTGCCCAGTAATCTTAGAACTTAATCTCTCAACCCATCAATTTGACTCAGTTTGTCAGATTCCCTTCCTGAGTGACTCTGGTGACCAGCATGGGACAAAGGCAAGTGAGATACATGGAATGTTGAAATCTTATAGGCATTAAAAGCATACTGAGTCACTAAATTCAGAATGGTCAGTATAAGAAAAGTTACCATTTTCATTGTCTCTTTTGGATTGGTACAAGAAAAGAAAAGAATTTCTAACACTTCTTATTTAAAAATTCACCCTGAAGCTCTAGTTGTAACTGTAGCAAATTAGCCTTAATGCCGTTAGCCACAGCGAAAGCCATTCAGTCATTTTAGGAGCATTCAAGAAGGATGTTAAAAGCCTCCTAACAACAAATAATAATTGCAATTCAGCAGGCCTTTAAAAGCAACACCAGGAGACAGCTTTGAAGCTGGCATACTCAACAAGCAGCATGAAGTGTAGGGCAATCTTGCCATTTGGGTTTCTACTGCGTTGCCCTGCAGCAGTAGTGCTTTTCCAATCTCTATGGAAGAGGCTTAAAAGGGTGCTTTCAAAGTGGGTAATTTCAGTAGATTACAACATGCTTCAAATATTGTCCTTAGATATGAGTGCGTACTATTTCTCTGTTTTAACTCAGCTCTACATGCTGTGTCTAGATGGGAGAGAGTGTCTAGCCCCCTCCACATAAATACATAGGCCAATGTTGTGGGATAGTTTTGCCTTCCCAGATAGCTTGGGACAGCTCTAAACCAAATGTGGCCATGGATCCACACATATTTATTGATGTGCTCTGCTATTCATTTGTGAAGCAGTTGGAGAGGGAGCTGTCTGTTGCTAACATAAAACAGACGTGCAAGTTAGGGGGGCCTGACTCCCTTGCAAGTCTCTGCTGGGCTGCCAAGGACACTTAGGGCTCAGCCGATCTCATGGGGCTGAGGGGAGATGGTAGGCATAAGCCATACCTGTTGCTTCATCTCATGCTACCAGCCAAGAGCAAAGTAAGCCTCTACAGAGTGTTGGAACCCTTCTAATTGTGCTGCTCAAGGAACTGCTGGATTGCTTGGCTGCATAACCCGATCTGATCATCTCAACCAGAGGCTGTTATTTGTTTCAAAAACATTAGACACCCCTCCTCCCGATCCCCCATTGCTTTACACATGAGCAGGAAAACAGATGAATAAATACGTGTGGATTCTCCCTCCTGTCTCAAAAGAGAGAGAAGTTGTGGTACGTGTGCATCTGTTTCTGCTTCTTCCACTAGTAAACCACCAACTGCTTCCTTTTTATTTCATCAAAGGCTGAGTTTGTCCTCTGGGACAGCTCTATGACACAGGTGGTTTTGAGAGCTTTTTTTTTAGTGTTCTTATAGACTGAGGGTCAGTAAATACATCTTGATTGCAAAGGAGGGAGGCCTTCTGTTGAAAAGCACTAAGGCTTGAATGGCTTGTTCAGTACTAGCCAGAACATGCAGGAAGTGGTATCAGTAGAAGAAGTTACAGCTTTGAGCAATGGTTATATACTTAGAAGTGCCACTTCTTTCACATGGCCACTCATGTTTCAGAATCTTATACGTGCAATATTGATAGGTTAGGGGGGTAAAGGTACACAGTCCTGTACAACTTGTTCTGTTTGTATATAGTGGATAAATGCCATCCCCTCACAAACCTGTATGAAACCTCTTGGAGACAGAGAAGGTATTACACCTTTAAAGCGACTACCTGTTACAAGATGCCCGTTACAAATATAATTAATTGGTCACTTTTTGTAAAGCAACTTCAGTGTGTCATTCTAATTGCACTGAAAGAACGTGACACACATGCCCTTTTAAAAATTCTGTATTGCATTTTCAGAATGTAGTTTTTGCAAGGCTGACTTGTGATCTTTGTTTTTCTGTTGCAGGACCAATAGCTCCTTTCACAAGTGGGAATATTTTTACAAATGCTGATGAGGTAAGATTTGTATTTGTTAAGTCTGTTCTGTCTATCCCACATATCACGCTTCTCTGAAGTATACACAGACTTTGCAAAAATGGTAGAAAAAGAAAGAGCTGCAGATAGAATTGCTGCTTGGTTAGAGAAAGGAAAAATATTCTCAGCAGGGGAGGATTACTTGGGAAGGTCTGACACGGAGAGTAGAATAGCTCACATTAAGGACTATCACATCTCTCCTTATACATAATTCTGTTTTCGCATGGCAACATTCCATGCACTCCCTCAGCCATTGGCCCATCAGCCACCACTCAAGAGTACTCGTGCCATTGGCCAGGTGCTGAGTCTGCTCCTCTTCCCCGCCCACTCCCCCTTCAGCCACTGTGCCCTGTCAGATTTACTTGCAAATGGCTTTCTCTCTTGACGAAGATACTTCTCCTGCTTGCCTCCTGTGTGGGACTTCACTTTTCCCTCAGTGGCTGTTGGTAGGTGTAACGAAATGGCAGTTAGCTGTGTTTGTAAGATGGCTGCCGTCTGTGTGGTTGCTTGTTTAAAATGTTCTCCCATCAGGTTTAATTGAGCTGTAGTTCCAGAGAGGGGCCTGCAGGGGTATCACTCACTGGGTTGAATGGGGCTTCTTCATCTACTGACATACAGTCCCCAGCTGCCCCAAGGCCAAAAAGTGCGGGAAAAGAGGCAGGGCAGCATCAATATAGACTCCAGCCCATCCAGGGAGGAGGCAGTCTTTGTCCTACAGGAGCTCCTGCTGCCTGTGCTGATGAGGCTGTCCAGGTCACAAGCCACAGACGTGGAGGAACCCTGGGAGGCAGCAGAGATTCAGCCACTCCACAGTTGGCTGGACTGGGGAATGAATGGAAGTTTCCCTGCTCGCTTGGGCTGAAACAGAGCCAGAGGCCAATCCAAGGAGAGATCCTATCCTGAGCCCACAACCTCCACAGGTAGAGAGTATTGTGCGTAGGGAAAGAGGATTGCATTTAACCCCTGTTGATTTATGCCCTTTTGTTTCATAGTGTGTACTTACTCCTACTGTTCTGCCTTATTCATTTAGTGTGTGTGTGCTCCATAAGAATGTAAATAGTTAAATAAATTCTTTTATTTGGGCTACTAATCTGTGTTGTGCTCTGACCACATAGTCTCCCCCGCTCTGCACAATAACAAAGGGAGGGGGTAGCCCAAGGAAGCAAGGAAAGGCCAGATCCTAGGGTTGCCAGCTTTCCAGGGGTCCCCCAAAGATTGAGGATTCCATCTCCAAATAGGGAGATTCGGCCAGAGGGGTCTCACTGTCCCTCTAAAAAGACAGTGACAATTCAGTGGGTGGTGGCAGCGAACTTAAGGAGTGAGATACACCCACGGGAGCTGAAGAGTAAGGGGGAGATAAAGGTAGACTGATGATTGGCTGGAAAGGAGATAGGGCTGCCAACTCCAGGTGGGAAATTCCTGGAGATTTGAGGGATGGAACCTGCAGAGGGTGAGGTTTGAGGAGGGGTGGGACCTCAGACAGGAATGATGCCATAGACTCCATCCTCCCAGCCAGCCATTCCCTCCTGGGGAACCGCTGTTGCCAATCTTCAGGTGAGGGGTGGATTACAACTGATCTCTGGGAGGGAGGGCAGAACTCAGCTGCAGTCAGGAGCAGATAACGGTAGGTTGATGGTTAGCTGGGAAGGGGATGGGGTTGCCAAATCCAGGCTTGGAAATTCTTGTGTGGGTTGGACAGCGGTCAGAAGGAATTGGTGGGATCTCTGCACCCCACCCTGAGCATGTGCAGTGGAGTTCCTAAGCATGTGCAGGGAGGGGGCGTGAAAGATCCTTTAGGAGCTTAGAAGTTGCCACTTGGGGTCAGCGCAGGCACCTGGAGTCCCAAGGGTGTGAATGCACAGATGACCACTCGAAGATCATCAGTTACAGGTAAGCAACCTGTTTTACTTCTGCTACTGCATGTAGGATGAGTGGCCATCTTCTGCATGTATAGGAGTAGTTCACATGACTTAGCAGAACCACTGCTTGACAGGAGCTCCCAAAAGAAGCATATTGATGGCATTTCCCTTGTCATTTTTCTCAGCAAGGAACAAGGGTTGTTCTTTTTTCTGTCCTGAATGTTTCTCCAGCTTTCTGCTGCTCAGGAACCTGCAGCACTTACAGATGATCTGAGGATGTGTCACGCTCATCCTCAGGTACTGTGCCATCAGCAGAAAGGAAAGAAGGAAATTCAGGTAACTTGCAGTACT
Organism: Gekko gecko; assembly: GCA_029375565.1. Lineage (NCBI taxonomy): Eukaryota > Metazoa > Chordata > Lepidosauria > Squamata > Gekkonidae > Gekko > Gekko gecko. The sequence continues at coordinate 102,225,829 of JAPDNY010000003.1, read as the reverse complement.
CTGAGGAAGGATGTAGAGATCCCTTTTTCTCGGCTAATTAGTGCAGGTGAACACTAATCTTGGCACTAAAACAAAGTTAGACTCCCAATGGCACCTTTAAGACCAATAAGTTTTATTCAGGGTGTGAGCTTTTGTGTGCATGCACACTTGTCAGATGGTGAAATAGATTAGAATATATAGTTGTATATATAGGAGTGGTTTGTTAAATTAGCATGCAAAATAGTGAGGACACATTTTTTAACAGATCAAAAGAATGACAAGTTTTGTTCCTGGTTATCATCTGTTTTGGTACAAGGGGACGATGACAACATAGGTAATAAATATGTTAGAAACGGAGACTGATGTGCCCTAATTTGTGAGAATTCTATCCTTAGATCCCATCCATCTCTTTTCAAGCATGGAGATGAATTTTACAGCATCTTAGCTGTGCAGAGTGTCTTCTTGTCCCCAAAACAAAGAACTGCATTTAAATCTAACATTGTAAATTACATTACATATTCAATTATATTCTTAATTGCTAAGACTGGTAATAACATTCTGCTTCAATAAAACATGGCATTAATTGACAGAGTCCTTTTCCTGGGGTGCAGTGTTATGTCAGAGAACAACAAGACATTGCATTGCATTACAAATACTATATTGTATTTCCCTTTCCATAGCTGTATTACAAGTTATTACAACACTCGGAACAAACACCCCACCAGGACTTAATAGGGATATTGGTTTCTTATCCCATTACACATGCTAACTCATTCAATCCTCAAGTATGTATTCTCACCAAGAAGGGCTATACATCCCCTATATTTTGATGTTTTTCTTTCATTTTTGAGATAGTATATTATAATAGTGATTGTAATGCAATGCAATATCTTGGGCTGTGCTCCCAGAACTGTGGCTTCACAGCCTCTGTTGCCTTGTAAGGACTAAATGATAGAGATGTTATCCTTTCAGTGCTTCTGACATTTGAAGGGTCACCTTTTTTCCCATACTTCTGACAGTTGACCACCTGCGTCGGCCAGGGAGATTTGCTATCCATAATATGCACCGTTTCCATGAACATAAGTTGTCCGTAGAAAAAATAGGAGCAATAATGGTCTGTATATATCACTTTTATTAAACAATCAAACTGAAGCATACACCAATTATTTGATCTGGCTGTAACAATGCTAATGGTTGGATAGGTTGGTTGGGGGTGTGAGTATGTGATGATTTGAACTACAGTACACTTTTCTTTCTAGATTTAGATGGGATAGGCACAGACGCATGCCTCGTTTGAGTCTTATGCCATTTCTTCAAAGAGCTCAGGGTAGTCCCTCCTTCCCCATTTTATTTTCACAACAATCCTGTGAAGTAGGTTAGAGTGAGAGAGTGTGACTAGTCCAGAATTTACCAGTGGATGTTATGGAGAGTCAAGTCATAGCAAGCTTGAAACCATGTCTCTCCAACTGTAGCCCAGCACTCTGACAGCTACACCATACCAGCTCTCTGTGAGCGAATAGTACTTTTTAAATTATGGTAACAGCCAAAATGCATAGTTAATTAGGTTCTAATTTTGTTGATCTTCTAAATAGGAAACTGATCTTTCCTCCTTTCAAGATCTGTGAGTGCATCTATTCTAAGCACATAAGAACCCTGCTGGATCAGACCAGTGGTCCATCTTGTCCAGCATCCTGTCTCACACAGTGGCCAACCAGTTCCTCTGGAGTTCCAACAGCAACACATATAGGCCTTCCCCTGATGTAGCCTCCTGGCTCTGGTATTCGAAGATTTAGTGCCTCTGAAATGTGGCGGTTCTGCTCAGTCACCAGGGCTGGTAGCCACTGATAGACCTATCCTCCATTAATCTGTCTAATCCCCCTTTAAAGCTGTCAATGCCTTTGGCCATCATGACATCCTGTGGCAGCAGATTCAGCATTTTAATCTCTTGCTGTGTAACGAAGTATTTCATTTTGTCTGTCATGAATCTACTGCCCATCAGCTTCATAGGATGACCTTGAATTCAAGTGAAAACTGAGAAGTCCCAGCCTCATCAGCCTTTGCTCACAGGGAATGTGTCACTCTCCTTTTCCCCCTGTCGGGCTGACATTGCTGCCCAGGAGCCAGAGTCAGACCCTTGCATGTCCCGGGTGCTAGTTTGAACCTTGAGGTTACATTTGTTAATTGCCCTACCTTGACGTTTGTGGGATTCCCCCAGAAATAAGCTTTGATTCTGCTATTCAGTTCTGTCTGGGTTCTCAGAATTCCTTCCAACTTTGTACTAGAACTGCATCACTTACTCACAAATCCAATGTGTGATTTATTGCTCTAGGGTGTGAGCAGTGTTAAAAATCCAACCTAGCAGCTCCTTGGCTGGAGGGGGTGGGGCATATTTGCTTCCATGCACCAGATGGGTTTAGTGAGGATTTGACCTCTGGAAAAATAGGTCACACACAGGCCCATGACTGAGATACACCTATCCCTGACCTCACATGGTAACAAAGAACTCCAAACTCCCTGAAATATGACTTCAGGTGTCTTTAATTAAGATATATCAAATGACATAGGTTGTATCCATGTAACAGCCTTGAGAGGAAGGGTGGGCTAACTTGTCCAGTGTACTTCATTGTTGATTAGGCACAACCCAGGTCCTCACAGTGAAAGTCAAAACACTCTTTCTGATACACTACAAGAATGTTAATAGTATGGCACTGAACTGTGCCAAATACCAGCATTATGTTTGTACCAGCAGTGAGCTGAATTTAAGAAGTTTACAGGCCAGGCATGTTTAACTTCCTTTTCCTGAACCACTGCCTGTCTACACCTCTGAGAACTGAAATGTGGCATTAGCCAGCTGAACCACAGAGTAGTCATGACCATGTGCTCATGTGCAAAGCTAATCCAGTTGTGATCTTTCAGGGGTCTGCCTGCATAGAAGATAGCTGCTGAGAGTGCTGCTTCCTGGATTTTGGGATAATGATAATAATTTCCATCCTCAAGACCTTATGCCCACATATCTGTGGCACCTAAAATGTAGTTTTAAGTTTTTTTAACTGAAAAGTCCCAGACTCAATATGCTTTTAACTTATTCTTCTCTCAGTTTGAAACAGCAAGCAGAGCTCTCAGAGGGTATCAGCTGCAGTTGTACTTTACCATATGGCTAAATATCTGCAAACAATACAAAATATCTGCAAACAATGCAAAGTAATAGAGGAAGACAATAGATTGGGAAGGACTAGAGATCTCTTCAAGAAAATTGGAGAAATCAAGGGAACGTTCCATGCAAAGCTGGCCATGATAAAGGACAAAAACGGTAGGGACCTAACAGAAGCAGAAGAGATTAGGAAAAGATGGCAAGAATACACAGAAGAACTATACAAGAAGGACCTTGATGTCCTTGACAACCACGACGGTATAATCACTGACCTCGAGCCAGACATCCTGGAAAGCGAAGTTAAATGGGCCTTAGAAAGCATTACTAACAACAAAGCTAGTGGAGGTGATGGTATCCCAGCTGAGTTATTCAAAGTCTTAAAAGAAGATGCTGTTAAAGTGCTGCATGCTGCACTCAATTTGTCAACAAATTTGGAAAACACAACAGTGGCCACAGGATTGGAAAAGGTCAGTTTACATTCCAATCCCAAAGAAGGGCAATGTCAAGGAATGTTCAAACTATCGCACAATTGCACTCATTTCACACTCTAGCAAGGTCATGCTCAAGATCCTACAAGCTAGGCTCCAACAGTATGTGGATTGAGATCTGCCAGAAGTACAAGCTGGGTTTCGAAGAGGTAGAGGAACTAGAGATCAATTTGCCAACATTTGCTGGATTATGGAGAAAGCAAGAGAGTACCAGAAAAACATCTACTTCTGCTTCATTGACTATGCTAAAGCCTTTGATTGTGTGGATCACAATAAACTATGGCAGGTTCTTAAAGAGATGGGAGTACCAGACCACCTCACATGTCTCCTGAGAAACCTGTATAAGGGTCAAGAAGCAACAGTTAGAACCGGACATGGAACAACTGATTGGTTTAGCATAGGAAAAGGAGTACGACAAGGATGTATATTGTCACCTTGCTTATTTAATTTATATGCAGAGTACATCATGAAAAATGCTGGCCTGGATGAATCACAAGCTGGAGTTAAGATTGCTGGGGAAAAGATCAATAACCTCAGATATGCAGACGATACCACTCTGATGGCAGAAAGTGAAGAGGACCTAAAGAGCCTCTTGCTCAGGGTCAAAGAGGAGAGTGCAAAAGTGGGTTTGAAGCTCAACATCAAAAAAACTAAGATCATGGCATCTGACCCCATCACTCCTTGGCAAATAGAAGGGGAAGTCGTAGAAGTAGTGACAGACTTCGCATTCCTGGGATCCCAGATCACTGCAGATGGTGACTGCAGCCATGAAATTAAAAGACGCCTGCTCCTTGGGAGGAAAGCGATGGCAAACCTAAACAGTATGATAAAAAGCAGAGACATCACCCTGCCAACAAAAGTCCACATGGTCAAAGCAATGGTATTCCCCGTAGTAATGTATGGCTGCGAGAGCTGGACTATAAGGAAGGCCGAGCGCCGAAGAATAGATTCTTTTGAACTATGGTGCTGGAGAAGACTCTTGAGAGTCCCTTGGACTGCAAGGAGATCAAATCATTCAATCCTAAAAGAAATCAACCCTGACTGTTCCCTGGAAGGCCAGATCCTGAAGTTGAAGCTCAAATACTTTGGCCACCAAATGAGAAGGGAGCATTCACTGGAGAAGACCCTGATGCTGGGAAAGATTGAAGGTCAAAGAAGAAGGGGACGGCAAAGGATGAGATGGGTAGACAGTGTCATCGATGCAACGAACATAAAATTGAGCAAACTTCAGTGGACAGCGGAAGACAGGAGGGCCTGGCTTAATCTGGTCCATGGGGTCGCGAAGAGTCGGACTCGACTGCGTGACTGAACAACAACAACAAATATCTGCTTAAAATAAAGGGCCAAGCTACTCATTACGTAGGAGCTCCATGACTGGCTTTCCTAACGCTTTAATGTTTACTTTCATTTGAAAGCCCGCTCCCATCTTTTATCTGAAGGGGTGTGTGTGATGCTTAACCATTCCCTCCCAGGTACCAGTTTTCAGTGGAAATCTTTCCCTAGCACCACTGTGCAATAAAATACCTGGTTTTTTTTCATAATAGAACCATGTATTTGGCCATTGGTCCAAGAGTAATGGAAACTTTTTCAACAAGCAAAAGAGAATATTTTAAGATGGTGACTTTGGTCTGTATGAGATTGTCAGGTTTCACTGAGAGTGCCTGTAGCTTAAAATGCTCATACATTGCTTGTTAAGTTAGAAAATGCAAGCTGATGTACTGTTAAATGCCTGGTCACTATTTCTTCATTGTTGTTAACATATGACAGCTGAGAAGGGTATTTTTTGTCAATGACAGTTTATTTGATAGCACATGTGAAAATCATTCATTGACCTAATGTGGGATCTGATTCTTAAGCAAGAAACCAAGAGTCAGGGTTTTTTCACAGCTTGCTTTGATTGTTAGCCTTATCTTAGTTCTAGAATTGTACCAGCATCAAGTGCATATCTAGAACATCAGTGACACAGCAGCATAGTATAGAGTTGCTACCACAATAATAAGCATTCCTTCAAAATGTGGGGTTGTAGTATTGCTATTTAATACAGGAGCAAGATGAAGGTTTATGTTGTGACTGCTTCATGTACTTCAATCACTAAAGAGTTCTTCGATGCTGTAGATCTCCTTACATTAGTATAAACCTAGACTTCCTATCTGTGAGAAGAATTGCCACGCATCACAGTACAATTGGTTAGATTTCCCTGTTCTGCTTCATAAAGGACATTTTGTGCAGCCACATATGGGGAACTGTGCAGGCCTGCCATGGACATTCCAAAAGCTCCTGACAATATAACGGGCTTTTCCCCTGTTGAGTGTGATTCCCACCAACAGCACCAATATAAAGGGTGGGAGAACTCCTCCCTACCTCAGGCCTTTCTCTTAGGCTGCTGAAGAAGGACGTTTCTATCACTCTCTCATCTCCTAAAGAAAAAAGAGCTCCTTTAGTGAAGATATTTCACTCAGTGTTTGAGGGCAAACAGACGGCTTCAAAAGCTCTCTTCAAAAAATGTTCCTGACATAGAACCAAGACGGTACAGAGAGACGGTCGTGACTTATGCCTCCTTTGCCTCAGGGAAGACCATATTTCAGATGGACTGTATGGAAGCAGTTTATTCCAAAGGCCTGCTGCAAGAGAGCGTCATGCCTAAAAGGTGGATTGTGGGAGAGTGCTTTGAAATGAGGACAGCTGGCTCCAGTGCACTTGTAGGAGAAGGCCAGCTGGGGCTTCATCAGTCCCACCATCTCTATCTCTGGCATCAGTTCTATCAGCTCCAAGACCTCATCCATCTCCTTGGAGCCTCCTACTAAAAAAGCAAAGTCTAAAAGCACTTAGGCCATCTCATCCCCTGTTGTCAACAAAGTCAAAGTCTTTTCATAAGTCAAACGCACCATCACCCTCAATTCTGAGAAAACCATTGGAACTGACCCCAGTTCCAAAGTCCATATCCTACACTTTGTTCCAGGCATTGGTCCCCTCTTTCCCTCTCCAAGGGAGAGATTCTGAACCAAAAACTGCTCTCCGTTGCCCCTGTTGTCCTTTTTCAGAACTTCACCACAACTGGATTTGAAAGCCAGGCCAAGTTTGGTTCTGTCCAGCTTTGCATCCTCAGGACTACCAGAGCTGCCATTACAGACATCCGAGTAGATACTTGCCATGCACCTCTCTGTGTTACTCCTTTCCCTTGTCACTATTCCCCTCTATACTACTACTATGACTATAAATACCATCCCTACAGAACATGCTAATTCAAGCCTTCAGCTACCTGGCTCTCAAAGCAACCCTATCAACTCTGCAGAGGAACAAGATACAGCTTTGGAACCATGCCCTCAGGGCGATGACTCCAACTCTAAGACTGCATTGGAACCATCACCCTCTGATGTGGTAGCAGACACTTCTGCCCCCCTCCCTGAGTGAAGATCTCTGCTTATACACAGAACAACTAGTGCTCATGCCCAAGTCCCTTGAAACAGAAGTGACTTGCTCTGCTCTTCCTGTAACTGACCCAGTATTCAGAGTTCTTTACTCTGAGGCAGATAGGCCTGTAGCCTTCCTGGTAATGCAAGGCATGTGGTATGTCACTGCAGATATCTGGGCCAAACCGGTTTCTGCTGCAGTGACTTCCAAAAATTGGGATATATGTATAAGACTAGACTGGAGGGTGTGACCTTTCTCTTCACTTATTCTTATGCCAACACCGATAACCAAGGTTCTGCAGGGAAAAGGTACCAGAAGGGTGCAGCCCATATTGCCCCTTTGGCTAAAGAGGGCAGAAAACTAGATATTTTGAGCCACAAGATATATACTTCCTCTGCCCTGTCTTTTAAATTTGCTACTTATGAAGCCATAATGGGAAGATACCAACTCTTCCTTTAGGGAAGCATAGGCTCTTACAACTTATGCTGTATAAAAAAAGCAGTTGGCCGAGGGGAAAGGTCTTCTAAGGAACAGATTACTATGGCACACCATGGTGCAAATGGTTCCACAAGGACCTTAGCCTTCTCCATCACCTTCACGGTACATGCCTGGCTAAGGTCTTAGACCTCCTCTGTAAGCTCTTGGAGGATTGGCTCCATTATGGGTGTGTCGCCTAATATGCAAAGGAGTTTCTGCTACAAAAAGAGCCCTGACGGCACTCACTCAGAGCAAGGGAGAAAGAACTTAGGGTCGTAGTGGATAGCTCAATAAAAGTGTCAACCTAGTGTGCTGCAGCATTGAAAGAGGCAAACTCTATGTTAGGAATTATTAGGGAAGGGATTGACCATAAAACAGCCAAGATTATAATGCCTCTGCATACATCTATGGTGTGGCCTCATTTGGAATACTGTGTACAGTTCTGGTCACCGTATCTCAGAAAAGACATCACCGAGCTGGAAAATGTACAGACGACAGCAGATTGGATTAGGGGATTGGAGCAGATTGGAAAAGATTAGGGGATCGGAGCACCTTCCATTTGAAGAAAGTCTGACAAATCTGGGACATTTTGATTAGAAAAGAGATGACTAATGGGGGGACATGATAATGGTTTATAAAATTATGCATGGGGTAGAGAGAGTTGCCAAAGAGAACTTTTCCCCCTGTCCCAAAATACTAGAACTCAAGGGCATCCAATGAAGTTGATAAGCAGTAGATTCAGGAGGAAGTACTTCTTTATATGGTGAGAGATTAAAATTTGACATTTGCTGCCAGATAATGTGGTAATGGCCACAAACATAGACAGCTTTAAAAGAAGTTTACATAGATTCATGGAGGATAGGTCTGTCAGTGGCTACCAGTCATGAAGACTAAAGGGAACCTCCATGTTCAGAGGCAGTCAACTTCTGAATCCCAGTGCCAGGAGACAACATCAGGGAAAGGCCTCAGTCTCTAGCACTGTTGTTGGTCCTCCAGAGGAACAGGTTGGCCACTGTGTGACACAGGATGCTGGACTAGAGGGACCCACTGATCTGATCCAGCAAGGCTCTTCTTATGTTCTTAGAGGATTTACCTTTTATAGTCAGTGAACTTTTCTGCAATACTACAGATGTACCTTAGAAAAGATTTTTTTAAAAAAAAGACTGGGTTGTGGCTAAATCCGTAGGAGTCGCTCTTCTCTGCACAAATCCTTATAGACTAAAATGTTTTCCAAGTGTTTTCCCCATCAAAGATGCCAATCTCAGCTACATTAGAGTGCCTCACACTGCTTCAGAAAATCTCACTCTCAGTTTCATTAGCTTCTTTCTTCTTCCTCCTCAGGGCAATCCTCCTTGAATAGAACACCTTTTCTTAAAAGTCACTGAAAGGGGTTAGTGTCTTTGGAAGCTGGTGGAAAAATGGTCATGAAAATTCTGACTTCTTCCTCCTTTTGGTAGCAACTCTCACTGTTGTGCATAACACTAGCTCCCAAGTAAGTTTACATAGGATTGCAAGATACTGAATAAAGCAATTTAATGATTTGTGTAATCACATTTGTATATATACGGAATTTAGCATCCCATGACTCTTAGTTTTCACTAAAGCAAAGGCAAACTGGAAGTTTTGCCTGGGATCCTATGGAATGTGATTGCAAGGATCCCACTGGTGAGATTATCTCCTGCCCTTCCCTTGCCCCCAGCAGCCCTTAAGATCTCCAAAATGCTGATGCCAGAGAGTTTTAATACCTTCAGAGGTAAATAATATAATGTGGCCTACAGCAACATTACAGTAAAACTAGGGGACTAGGTGAAAACTCCCTCCTGTTGCTGTTTCAGCAGTGATACTTCCACATGTACAAGAAATTCCCTTGGTGCAAGAGCAGTGCCTGCTTGGTTCCACTTCCTTGCTGCATCTACAAAACACAAACACACACACACACAAGGTAGCTTTTTATCCCTGCAGGTTCTGCCAACCTTCAGCTTTTTGAATGTTTCAGATTATTGGGGGGAGGACAGAAAAGAACATAAGTCCTGAGTGCAATTTTGCTTGCACTTCAAGGTATCTAAGCCATCAGCTTAATGAAAACTGAGGTTCTTTCAAAGTGGCTTTCGAAAGTAGTCTCAGGCTGTGGTGGTGTTAGCATGCTTCAAGCAACATTCTTACTGTTCCGAATGGTTCATTGTGTCTCTGCTGACTAGTTCCCTTGTGTAGTGAGCTCTGCATTGCATCTACCAAAGCACTTTGTTACTAGATCACTGAAGAATAAAAGCAGCAATTGTTTGTGGTCACACAGCTGTGTGCACTTTGTGGGAGAAAAATTAGAGGAGATTTTAGTGAAGGGGTGGTGTGAGTGTAATCAAAGTGGTGATTTGTAAGATAAGAAGCTTCTTGCTTGGACATAGGTCCTTCTGAGGTGATAAACCTGTGTCTGAACCAGTGTTCCCTCTAAGCTGAGTTAGTGTGAGCTAGCTCACATTGTTTTAGCCTCCAGTTCACACATTTTTTGTCTTAGCTCAGGAAGGATGGCTCCAGACAAACTAATTTATGCAACAGCTAAATTGCTTGCTCACAACTTTAATGCCACAAAGTAGCTCACAAAGTAGAGTTTTTGCTCACATGACTCCACAGCTTAGAGGGAGCATTGCACTATGTGGTGAAACAGCCCCTGCAGCCACCTTGTGCTCTGTTTGGGAAACTGGAAATCTGTACAGCTGTCTCAGATCTGCAATTACTAGACCTTTTCAGGTTTACTCTGTCGGGATAAGGTGGAAGTGGCAGGCACGAAGGGGGCCAGGAGAGAGTGCGAGTATCCAATAAATACTGGAGGCTTTGGCTATGTGCAAACTATATACATTTATTTACACACCACGGCCATCATCAAACAGAGTGTCAAAGTGCTCTGCTGCAATCATACATAAGAGAAGAGGGAACTGTACATCACTCACTGTACATTTATACAAACACTAGCCAATCAGGCTTCAGTGCTGAGTCACTGTGATGGCAGTGGCAAGACTGCCCTGAACCAGTTGTAGCCAGCTCTTACTGAGGTACCTGGCTGACAGCTACATGTCACTAGATCAAACACATCTAGACAGACTTATATGAACACCACTCCCCCCTCTCAACACTCCCCCTTAAGTCTGCGTCTGGATGTTCAGTTTGATCTTTAAATCAGTAAATGTTTTTACATCAAGGCATTTGGTAAACAAGTCTGCTACGTTTAACTTAGAAGCACAATAGGTTAGTTTTATTAAACCCCGCTGTAGTACATCCTTAACATTCATGTACCTTATGTTAATGTGTCTACTTCTAACTCTTATACTCTGTGTATCAGCCAGCTGTTGTGTAGCCACATTGTCACAGAAAACATTGATAGGTAACACATAGTTCACATTGAAGTCAGTTAGCAGTTGTAAAACCCATTCTAACTGCACGCAACACTGACTTAATGCTGCGTACTCAGCTTCGCATGTGCTCAGTGAGACAAAACACTGTTTAAGAGATTTCCAATGTATCAGAGCATTGTTTAGATACAATACAAAACCTTTGGTTGATTTTGCATCCTTTTGCTCCCCCCAATTGGAATCACAATACACAGTCACAGTACTTTTTCCATCAGTCTGTAACACAAGTTTATCATCAATGGTACCCTTAAGATAGCATAAGATGCGCTTTGCAGCAACCCAGTCCCTATTAAAAGGTTTGTTGCATCTTTGGCTTAATAAGTGCACAGCTACACTTATATCAGGCCTGCTCCAATTACTAATATAGGACAAGGATCCGACTAATGACATAAATAATTGTTTGTCACCAAACTCCTCATCCTCAGGTTCTTTCACATATCCTGTAGACATGGGTGTTGAAACACTGTGTGCGTCAAGCATGCCATACTTCTCCAGCAACTTAGTTATTTTGCCTTTTTGACTGAGCATGAAATAACCTTTGCTGTGTCTGGTAACTTCAACTCCCAAGTACTGACCCACTTTGCCCAGATGTTTAACCTTAAACATACTCTGGGCTGTTTCTTTAAACCATTGTAGTTGTTGGTCAGTTTGTGATACAAAGCACAGGTCATCAACAAAGACAATAAGATAGCATACATTGTCACCAAGCTTTATATGGAATAAGCAAGGATCTGTAATAGCTTGCTCAAAACCAACTCCTTTTAGGGCTGTACTAAGACAATCAAACCAGTTTCTGGCACTTTGTTTGAGGCCATAGAGAGAACGTTTTTATTTTAATACCAGCTGCCCATTCTGAGCCTCAAAACTAGGAATTTGTGCCATGTAAACCTCAGAAATGGGTGCATTCAGATATGCATTTGCAAAATCAAAATGATTCACTGTCATGTTGGTTTGCCCTGCTTTTATGAGGGCAAGTCTGAACGTGTCAGATCTTACAGTTGGGGCAAAGATCTGGTCATAATCTTGACCTTTGATTTGTGCATACCTTTGGGCAACTAATCTTGCTTTTCTCTTTACAGAGCCATCAGGTAAGTGTTTAACCTTGTAGACCCATCTACATCCAATAGCAGTTTTGTCTTTAGGCAAGTCAGTTAACTCATAGACCTTGTTTTCAATTAGTGAGTCATGCTCTGCTTTCATTGCCTGAAACCAAGCCTCTTTCTCAACTGTAGACATTTGTAGTACTTCATTGTAAGTTTGAGACTCCTTTATGTAGACATGATTGACCTCATAGCCATACCTTACAGGTGGTATGCCCTTAGTGCTACGCATAGAAACCCTCGGTAGTACTCTCTCGTCTTGCACACCATCAGACTGCACATTTACAGATTGTTGTTCTTGTTTAACCACAGGCTCATTACTGACACCCTCAGTGTTATCAGAACTAGGTAAAGCAACCACTTGTGGTAATTCATTGGCATGAATTTTTCCCCAGTTTTCATGCTCACAAAAAGATGCAGACCTGCTGAAACTCACTTTGTTATATTGATCAGCAAACCTATAGGTCTTCATGCCAGACTGGTAACCAAGGAAGACCAATTTTCTGGCTTTGGCTCCCCCTTTTCTCCTGCGCTCGAGAGGTACATTAACCCAAGCTTTGGAGCCAAAAACCCTTAGGTATTCCAAATTTGGTAATCGGTTGTACAGCAATCTGTAAGGTATGTCTTCCACAGAGTGCGAATAAATCCGGTTACTGACATAACAGGCGTTTTTCATCGTCTCAGCCCAGGCCAGAGTCCTTCAACATTGCGTACATCATATTTTGAAGAACCCCACCTTTGCGCTCAGCCACACCATTTTCTGCTGGGGTACAAACATTGGCAACCCTATGTTTTATTCCCTTTTGCTGTAGGAAGTGCTCAAAGGCATTGGAGGTAAATTCCCCCCCCCCATGTCAGTTTGGATGGCTAGAACATTACCAAACTGATTCTTAACCCTCTTGTACCAGTACTTAAAGGTTGAGAACACATCCGACTTGTTCTTCATCACATATACCCAAGAAAACCGCGACCAGTCATCAGTAATAATGAGCACATATTTGTTACCCGAATGGCTTTTTGGAAAAGGGCCAACCACATCCATGTGAACCAAAGCCAAAGGCTTTTGAGATTCTCTTAAACTCTTTTTTGCAACTGGAAACGCTTTAGAATTTGCCATTTTACATATTTCACAATCTAAGTAGTTTTTACACTCATTTACACCCTCTTGACTGGTCAGGGCCAGGGTCTTTTGGATAGTTTTGAAACTTACATGACCTAAACGGCGGTGTAACAAATGCTGACAGTTATTGTGGGGGTTAACATTGGTAACAGCTTGGACCTTTTCTTTTGTATTGTTTAACACACAAACATTACTTTGCAACCTGCCTATTGCACACACTTTGCCTGCTTTCATAATTTTGCACTCTTTGTTAGCAAATACCACTTGGAACCCTGCAGTGTCTAAACTCATAATACTTAACAAATTATTCTGTAGGCCAGGCACATAAATCACCCCCTTAAAAGTATGGTTCAAGTTGGGGGAAACACATCCCCCTCAGCTGTAACCTGGGATGGTGTCCCGTCTGCAAGACTCACGTGAGTTAAGGAAGAGGTCCGTTTATTGTGTAGCAAAGTCTCGTCCCTGCTGTACGTTTGTGATGCGCCTGAATCGAGTAGCCAGGATGAAGCCACGAAATTGTCTGCAGAGCCCACCATAGCTACAGAATGCTGAGTCTCCTCAGGCTGCTTCTGTCCTTGCTTCCGCTTTTCAGGACAGAAACGTACCATGTGGTCTGTAGTGGCAAGACTGCCCTGAACGAGTTGTAGCCAGCTCTTACTGAGGTACCTGGCTGACAGCTACATGTCACTAGATCAAACACATCTAGACAGACTTATATGAACATGTGGATCTCAACATATTCCACCATAACCAAAACGAGGTCCTTTCAGCACTTTCCACTGCTAGAAGGTTCTATAGAAAAGTCCTTCAGGAAACTAAACCATCTCTTCTTAAAAGATTTCCCTTCAAATAAAGGGCCACAAGCTTTTCCTGGCTTCCTGTTCCATTTACACCCCCCCCTTTTTTTAAACTTTATTTATACATTTCATCATATAAGACATCCAAACAGTTACATTTCTCCTTATTTTTCGGAGTCATTACACATACTGTTTTTCACACCACTTGTAAACCTTGCACCATCTTTTCTGGAATATTGATTCGTCTCTTCCTTGAATATGCATTGTCAGTCTGTCCATCTCGGCAATGTCTAGCAGCTTCCAAGCAACTTCTTGCTTTGAGGGTACCTTCTCATTTTTCCAGTAACGAGCTAACAATATTCTTGATGCTGTTAATATGTACATTAACAAATATCTATCCTCTTCTTCTACCCCATCGGGGATGATATTTAACAAATACATTTCTGGTGCTAATTTAAGGTTAACATTTATCACTTCTAAAATAATCTTTTTTACCACCTTCCAAAACTTCTGCACTTTTTCACAGGCCCACCACATATGAAAAAATGTCCCTGTATTACTCTTACATTTCCAACAGTTGCTTGAAATATTATCTGCACATTTTGCAATTTTATTGGATGACCAATGACTATTACTATAGAACATTTTATACATTTTTTTTTAAACAACGTAGATCTAAATATTTTAATTGACTTCCAAATTCTAGCCCAATCATCAATATCGACACTGTGGCCCACATCCTGCATCCACCTTACCATGCTGGGCCTAACAACTTCCTCCTGCATATAGTTATCCAACCAATACCTATATAACTTCTGTATTAACTTGTCGCTAGATGACAGCCATATTTTATCTAATTCATTATTTGTCGCGTGAAATCCTACGCTTTTATCTTTACTGTATATAGATTATAGTTGCCAAGTCAAATCTAGCTTTTCAACTTGTAGCTTTTCTAAAGATTTTAAGTTATCACCTTTGTCCAGTAATTTCTCATAAGTCGCCCTCTTATTATCTGACATTAAAGAAGGTTTTATAAATGCTTCCAGTGGCAAGATCCACCTGGGAGTTCTCGGATAATATCTTCCCTTTATATTTTGCCAACATTTTATGAATGCACCTCTCAATATATGTTGATGAAAGTTTAGATGTATTTTCTCTTTAAATATGCATGCCACCCCATTCTGAGATTGTAACCTTCTAATGTTAACATTCTAGTGTCTTCTAATGTTATCCAATCCTTTAACCATGCCGCAGCTGCCGCTTGATAATATAGTTCCCAGTTGGGTAAAGCAAATCCACCTCTTTCCTTTACATCCTGTAAATACTTCCATTTTATTCGGGCCTTTTTTGGATGCCAAATAAACTGTTTCACAGTTTTATCTAGTTCTACAAATTGCTGTTTATTCTTCAATACCAGAATATTCTGCGCTAAGAAGAGAAATTAAGGTAATATATTCATTTTTATAGTAGAAACCCTACCCATGAAAGAAAGTTGAATACTTCTCCACTTCAGCAAATCTCTTTTAACTTCTTCTATAAGTATTCTGTAATTATTTTCTATTAATGCACTATTCCTGTTTGTCATCATTATACCTAAATATCATACTTTATTAACAACCTCGAATTTAGAGCTCTCAGCAATCCTTTGTTTTATGTCCTGTGTACAATTTTTTGTTAGTACTTTTGTTTTCTTTGTATTCACTTGAAGAACAGCAGCCTCACCGTATTTTTGAGTTGTGTCCAGTAATACTGTTATCAAGGACAACGGATCCTCTAATATAAAAACTAAGTCATCAGCAAATGCTTGTAGTTTGTACTCTTCCTTTTTCACTTTCAAACCAGTTATTCGATTATCATTTCTCACCATGTCCGCCAATTATTCTAATGTAAAGATAAATAATAACAGTGATAGGGGACATCCTTGTCTTGTTCCTTTCTGAATTTCAATCTTCTCAGTCATGTCCCCATTAATCAGAACTTTCGCCTGTTGTATCATATATTGCTGATATCATGGTGAGAAAGTTTTGTCTGCAGTCCTAACTTTCAAGCTTTTGTGTCATAAACTCCCAAGAAACATTATCAAAATCTTTCTCCGCATCTAAGAAGACTAAGGCTACTTGTTTCCCCAGGTTATTTTCATAATATTCGAGAATATTAATGATGGTTCTAATATTGTTTTTGATCTGCCTCCTGGGGAGGAATCCAGCTTGGTCTTGGTGAATTATTTGGGATAATACTTTCTTAAATCTTGTTGCCAATATATTTGCAAAGATTTTATAATCCGCATTCAACAACGAGATTGGGCGATAATTTCTAATCTCCTTCTCCTCTGTTCCTGGTTTGTGTATTAATGTAATAAGTGCTTCTTTCATTATACTATGTAACAAGTTTTTAAGGGGTAGAAATATTTGCTTCTCAAATTCCTGATATATTTCCGCCAGGAAACTGTTTGAGCCAGGGGATTTCTTTTTCTTCTGCTTTTTAATTGCCTCTATAATCTCACACGGTATTATAGCTTCATTTAGTATTTTCTTTTGTGCTTCACTTAATTTTTTATGGATATTCTGAGAGAGAAGCTTCCCTATCTGTTGGTTGTCTTGCTCTTTCTGTTGATATAAGCCTTCATAGAATTCCTCTACAATTTTTTTAAGATCAGAGGGACAATATTTTATTTCCTGTTTGTCATTTTTTGATGCCATAATTATTCTTTTCTCTTTCTGCTTCCTCAGCTTGTAAGCTAGCCACCTTGTAGGCTTATTAGCATTATCAAAATAGTACTGCTTAGTTCTCTATATGTCTTTTGCAATTTCCTGCATTAGCAACATATTCATTTGATGCTGCGACATTTTTATTCTGGTTCTAATTGCTTCTCCTTCGGATACTTTTTTCAGTTTATCTTCTTCTATTTTTATCCTCTTCTTCAAACTTCTGTTTCTCTGCTTCGTCTTCCATGCATTTTGACTTATAAACCACCCTCTCAAAAAAGCTTTAAAGGTATCCCATACTGTAGCTATAGGTGTTTCTGGCTGCATATTTCTCTTTAAAAACTCCTGTATTTCTTCCTTTGTTCTTGCTACTACCTCTTGGTCTTTCAGTCGTTCATTGTACATCTTCCATCTAATCCTTTTTTTCTCTGCCATCAATGTCAATAAAAGCAGGTTATGGTCAGCAAACGTGCTTGGTAGGATGTCCACTTCTTTCAAGTCTCTTACCATTGTTGTTGATACCCATGCCATATCTATTCTGGACCAGGATTTATGCCTAGCTGAATAGAAGGTATAGTCTTTCTCATCACTATTCCTGGTCCTCCAGGCATCTATCAGAGTATACTCTTCCACTACTTGTAAAAACACTTTGGGTAAGGTCTTCCCTATCTTGCTTCTTTTTCCTTGGCTTTCCCTATCCATTTTGGGGTCAAAAACTGCATTGAAGTCACCTGTTATGAAAATATCATCAAAACTCTCTTTTGTTAATATTTCCCCTACCTCTAATTTTTTTTCCTTGATTCTGATTTGGTGTGTATATATTTATTATTATCATTTTTTCCCCTTCTCTCATTATTGAAACCGCCACCATTCTTCCGTCTTTGGAACTATAGAGTAATTCCAGTCGCAATAGATCTTTTACATATGTTACCACTCCTCTTTTCTTTTTCTCATCTGCTGCAATAAATGATTCTCCTATTTTTCTGAAGTACAAATATCTTGTATCTTTTTTCCTTATATGAGTTTCTTGGAGACATGGTATATCTGGGTGATACTTTGTTATCTGATGAAATACTCTTCTTTTTGGGGGGCCATTAAGTCCATTCACATTAACTGATTTTATTTATTTTTATTTGTTTTGATTTATATCCCGCCCTCCCGAAGGCTCAGGGCGGCTAACAACATAAAGAATTTCAACAATATAAACAATATAAAACAATCTCAACCAGATAAAATTATAAAACAAACAATACAACATAAGCACATTTAAACCCAAGATGACGGGTTTCGAGGTGGAATATCGAGGTGGAATAGCGGCAGTGGCGGCTCCTACTCAAAGCCTGGTGGAAGAGCTCGTGTTGCAGGCCCTGCGGAACTGGACAAGGTCCCGCAGGGCCTGGATCTCTCTGGGAGCTCCTTCCACCAGGTAGGAGCCGCCACCGAAAGTCCTGGCTCTTGTGGCAGCCAGCCTCGCATCTCTGGGGCCAGGAATTTCCAAAGATGACGGCCTCCAGACCGAAGTGCCCTTGGGGAACATGTAGGGAAAGGCGGTCCCTCAGGTAAGCCGGACCCTGACCATACAGGGCTTTAAAGGTAATAACATACAGGGCTTTAAAGATAATAGCATTAAAGGTCTATTTGCCATTATTTACTTTTGTGTTCTCTGCATTTTGGCTTCTATATTGATATCTCATCATCATTTGCCAGGGCGGTATGTTTCTGGGTCCTGTTCCCTTTCTGTGTTGTGGTTTCTTAGGCTTTTCCAATCTCCTGCACCTGGTCTGCTTTTTCCGTTGCTGTTGTCTCTTCTTCTACCGCTTTTTCTTCCCCTTCTTCTCTCTCCTCCTCGTGCTGCCAACCTAAGTCCTCTCCGTGCCTTTCCAAAAAATCCTCCACCTGGAAAACAGGTGCCTTCTGTCTTTATATGTGAAGAGGAGACCCTCAGGTATCAACCATCTATATGATATATCATTCTCTCTCAGCAGATTAGCCAAAACAGAATAGTTCTGTCTTCTCTCCCGAACCCTCCAAGGTACTTCTTTTAAAAATCTGATTTCAGCATCCTTGATTTTCACTTTATTTTCATAGGAGGCTCTCAATATTTTATCCCTGATTCCTTTTTTGTGGATTTTTATATGCACCTCCCTTGGTATGTTGTTTCTTTTTGCATAGGCTCAATTCCTTCTGTACACAGTATCAATCTCGTCTATTAATTTGTCCTTCGTTCCTACATTTAATTGTTCAGCTATGTTCTGAGCCAAATCCTCCTTTAAATTTTTATCAAGTTCTTCTGTCACATTTTGACATCTTAATATTAATCCTGCTTTATCCATCTCAATATTAATTATTGTTTCCTCTAGTTTCTCGTTTTGGGCTTTAAGCTCTTGTAGCTCATAATCTATATCTTGGACTCTCCCCTCTAACTTATTCATTGATTTGTTAATGTTTGATATTTCTTTTTTATTTTCTAAAATATGCCTTTTAATTTCATCAGTTTCTGTCTTAATCTGCACCGATATCTCTTCCATCTTTATCTGGACCTGTCCTATTTCTTTCTTAATCAAACCTGGTAAAACACTTTCTGTCATCTGTTGCATTGCTTCTTGCACTGGTTCAATTCCTTTTTTGATTAAAGCTGGCAGAGTATTATCTGTTAACTGCTGTATTGACTGAGATATACATTCCTTAATCAAGGCTTTTAGATCTTTAACCATCATACCCGCTACACTCATTTTTAAATGGCTGGCTGTGCCCAGTTGCCCTGGTGATGGTATAGAAGCCCTTCTTGTATTATCAAATCCTGCTGCCATAAACTCCCTTTTGTCTATGTATTTTAATCTCACTCTTTTATTTCCCTTGTCAATCACCTCCAACTATAAAGCAATATTTCTCTGTCATATACTTTGATCAGTTTTCTTAATGCCCTCACCCAATTTACCATTCAACTTATACATTTGTCTTCAGTTGTATACACTCTTTAAATTGAACAATGTCTCTTTAAGGATCTCCTCCCTCTGCTATCTTAAATGATGTCTCTTGTCTTTTTTCTCTTCTCTTCATCTTTTCTCTTTCAATGAATGCCCCTCCGTGTCCTCTCCACAATTCCAGCCGTTCTCCCAAGGCTTTTCCACCTCCTCCTCTTCTTCTTCTTCTGCCCTCTCTTGCCTTCACCGTCGCTTTCTTCTGCCCTTCTCTTCCCCCATTTGCAGCCGGCTCCACTTCTTCATGTCACTCATCTGCGTCTTTTTTCTCTCTCTCTTGCCTCCACTGTCCGCTTCCTTTGGAGCCTCCTAAAGCAGCTGCACACCAGCATGGACACAAGACTGACAAAAAAGAAAAAGAGAGAAAAGCTTATGTAGCATTCGGAGTCCTATGTAGAATTCTGAGCCTTACCCTTACTGCTCTGATCCTGAGTTCCTCTCCCAAAAGGTAAACGTTTTTCACGCCCTATTTATTAGCGTAACCGCTCCTTACTTCTTCAGCTCTTCAACTCTGGCATCTCTCAGGACCCCCGCCACACTACTTGCACTAAATTCTCCCATTCACCTCAACGCTTTCTTTCCCCTATTTCCCCTTTTTCCCTCTTAAGAAAACACTTAAATAATACTTAGCTTTAAAAGCTGCTGTTGTTGTTGTTGTGTCTTGGTTCCCCTTCCTCATAGACTCCTTATCAGTCCTTGTAGGCTTGGCTAGCGCGCGCACAATCCTAGGCGTTCTGTCAGGCGTCCTGAGGGCTTCTTGCTTGAGACAGACCTACCAAGCTAGAAAGGTCGCCACCTTTTCCAGCCCAGGTTAGAGTCCCTTGCCCATTCTCTTCCTCCAAAAGAGAATTTGTGGAGTTGTAGCACCAAATAAAGCAGACGTCTGCTCTCACCAAACCGGAACCAGAAAAACCACCTGTCAGGTAGCCCTGCCATGATGGATGGAGAAGGGAGGGAGGATGGGATTGTTTCGTGAAGGGAGGGAGGATGGGACTGTTTCGTGAAGGGAGGGAGGATGGGACTGTGTGGTGTTGATTTATGCACCTGGACTGTTCGAATGGAATGTGGGGAGCTGCCTCGACTGCCTGGGCGTACAGGCCGTATCTTACCCAGACCAGAGGCAATGACCTTGGGAGAGCCAGGCTGTTAGCTTCATATCGCTTTCAAAAGCAACAGCTAGGCTGGGAAAGTAGGGGTGGTGGGAACTACATTAATTATTGCTGTCTCTAGTTCCCGCGTGCGCGCTGAGCTTCTATTGGCGGAGGAGGGGGTCTCATTCCCCCCTGATGGTATAATTGTCTGCTTCATGTAACCAAGGTATTCTTAACAATGCTTCTGTTCCAGTAACCTAATCTTGCAGCTTAAAATAAATACTATTCTTGCTTCAATGAACAAGGCCTGGTATTTTGCTGACTAATTTAAGGACTCTGACAGTTTGTTAGGAATCCCTCATTTTCGGGACTGGTCAAAAACCCGCTACTCCAACATGAGTGACGGTGAAGAAGACACTCTCCCGAACAAAGAAGACAAGAAGGAGGAAAAGAAACCTCCTATGACGACAGTGCCTATCACCACATCAGCCGTACCCTCGGAAGTCCCTGGTACCTATGTGCCGGCGACATGGGGACAGGAGTACGACTTGGGGGGCCCTATGGGGACCCTTACGGAGCGGCATATGGCGGGGTGACAACCCGACCCAAGCAACGACGGGATTGGGTGAAACCCCTGGCCGAAACCCATGAGACGTGGTTCCTAACCCCGCGGGCCTCGATGAGAGAGGGTCGAACCGAGAGGTCGGTCCGTCGGCTGACCACCGCAGAAGGGCTGGAAGACACGTATCGGGACTCCGGTGAACTGGAAGGGGCCGTGGTGAGCCGGAGGTGGAGTGGTGACCCGAGCCAAGACCACCTGGTCCGCATACTGGATGAATCCCTCTCCCGCATCCCCAAGATGATCGCAGAGGGCATCCGAGAGGAGATGGACCGGCGACAGAGGGAGGCACCCCCAGGCCAACCGCCTCCGGACCAGCAGAACGTGCCAGTCCCAGATCAGCAGAACGTGCCGGCCCAACCCCCGATCAACCAGCGGGGCCAGGGCCGCAGGGACCGCTGGCGCCGCGACCATAGCGACCTTGGGGCTTTCTGCCACCAAAACCGGCCGAGCTGCTCGACGCAGACTTCGATGGGACCCCAGAGAAGTTCCCCTTCTTCTTGGTGAGAACTGAAAAATTCATTGAAAACTGGGGCCACCTATTCCAGAGCGAGGACCGTATGGTGGATGCTATTGCCTCGCACCTGAATGATGCAGCGGCCGACTGGTATGTAGCCCTGCACCAGGCTGACGGGCGAGAGCTGACGGAGATCGATGCTTTCATGTGGGCTATGAAGGAACACTTTGAAGATGTCAATGCCAACAAGACAGCCAGGGCGGCTCTACGTGCCCTCAAGCAAGGCCCCAAGTTGGTGAGAGAATACACCGCTGAATTCCGCAGGTGCGCCGCCAAGATCCGAGGCTGGCAAGACGGGGTCTTGGCCGACCACTACAAACTGGGGCTCAACGCGGAGATCCGCCGTTCCGTGACGAGAGGGCAGGATCCGGACACGTTGACGGGCTGGATACAAGCGGCGGTCACCATGGAAAACTGCCTGAAAACCATCCGACTGGACGACGCGGCAGCGATGAGTAAAGGTGGCCAATCGGGCCCTACCCCTGCTCTGCGCGGGAAGACCCAACCACCGAACCCCAAACCCAAAGATGGCACGAGAGAGACCCGGATGAAGCAAGGGCTCTGTCTGAAGTGCGGGGAGGGGGGCCACTTCGCAGCAAATTGCCCAGGCTCCCCCGCACCAACCGGGGTCCCGAAAGGGACCAAGAAGAAGTTTGACACCTCCACCCCGAAACCAGTGGTGAAACCAAGAGGGGCGAGGGCCCTGCAAGCCAAACCCCTCAGCGAGGCGTCGGACTCATCGGATGGCGAGACTGCGCAGACGGGAAACGAGACGGACCTGCTGTAAATAGCGCTGAACAGCAGGTCCCGGACTCTCATGCGCAGATCCCGGTGAGCCAACCCCCTCTCTTTTTTTTCTCACAGTGACTTTAATGGACCCGGGTCTACTGACCCATGTGAGAGTGCGAGCTCTCATTGACTCTGGGTGTGGGAAAGACCTTATTAACCCCACACTGGTGACAGGACTGGGGGCGAAGGTGGTAAAATTGACAGAACCCCTTATATTCACGCAGATGGACGGCTCCACGATGAAAGAGCCGTGCAAATATGAAACTATACCATTGCGGGTGGGGATCAGGAACCACTGGGAAGTGAGACCCTTCGTTGTCACCCCTTCTGCCCGGTTTCCCCTGGTACTAGGCAGCGCGTGGTTCTTCGACCATGACCCGCACGTCCTATGGGGAGAGGGGAGAGTTAATTTTATCTCAGAGAAATGCCAATCCTATCTTTGGAAACGGGATTGGAGTGCCCCGATGGCGGGAGGGGACCTGATAATGGCGGGGGTGGCTGAAGCGGAACTGGAGGCGATCCCCCAAGAGTATCGAGACTTAGCCGCCGTCTTCGGGGAAGAAGAAGCGGATGAACTGCCCCCCACAGGAACTCTGACTGTGCTATTGAAATCTTACCAAACCAAAAATTACCCAAAGGGAAGTTATATTCCATGAGCCCCTCTGAGAAGGTGGAGTTGAGGAAGTTTATTGACAAAAACTTAGAAAGGGGGTTTATAAGGCCCGCCTCTTCCCCGTTTGCTGCTCCCGTCCTTTTCCGGAAAAAGAAGGATGGGGGGCTGCGGCTGTGCACGGACTATCAAGGGCTGAATGCCGTTTCTAACACAAACGCTTACCCTATGCCCCTGATCAAAGACCTGTTGGCTGCAGTGGCCGGGGGAAGGTATTCTCTAAATTGGACTTGAGGGATGCCTACTTCAGGGTGCGGATAAGGGAGGGGGACGAGTTCAAAACGGCATTTAATACCCCGCTGGGACAATTTGAATACTTAGTGATGCCGTTCGGACTTCAGGGAGCACCTGGAGTTTTCATGAACTTGATTAATGAAGTACTCCACAAGTATTTATTCAAGGGGGTCCTTGTTTACCTTGATGACATACTTTTGTACTCCCCTGACCTTAAATCACACGCCAAGCTGGTGAGGGAAGTCCTCCAAACGTTACACAAGCACAAACTCTTTGCTAAGTTGTCCAAGTGCGAATTTCACAAGTCTGAGATCCCCTTCTTGGGCTACCACATATCGCAGCGAGGAATTGAAATGGACCCTGACAAAGTAAAAGATGTAGTGGGGTGGGAACCCCCTAAAACAAGGAGGCAACTCCAGGGGTTCCTCGGATTCGCGAATTTCTACAGATCATTCCTGTCGAACTTTGCTCAGGTGGCTCTCCCCCTAACTGACTTACTTAAAACAAAGGGGAAGCCTCCTGATTGCACGCGCCCCGGGGCGAAGTTGGACTGGTCCCCGGAGTGTCAACGCGCCTTTGACCGGCTAAAGGCTCTCTTTACATCGGAGCCTGTCTTGGCGCACCCTGATGAGCTTAAAAAGTTCATTGTGCAGGTCGACGCATCAGACGTTGCGATGGGAGGGGCGATCCTTCAAGAGGGGAAGATGGTAAACTGCACCCCCTCGCCTATGTTTCCAGAAAATTTAATGAAACTGAGCGGAATTGGTCAGTGTGGGGAAAAGAAGCAGGTTCGATCCGGTTGGCATTGGCGACCTGACACCATTGGCTTGAGGGGGCGCGGGTTCCGTTTGAGGTCTGGACCGACCATAAAAACTTGGAGCTCCTCCGCTCCCCCGCTCCTTGAACGCCAAGCAGTTGCGCTGGGCTGATTTCTTTTCCAAGTTCAATTTCACTTTACACCATTTGCCCGGAAAATCTAATTCGCTGGCTGACGCACTATCACGCCTCCCACAACACGACAGTAAGAGGGAGGAGATTCGTGACTCTGTCTTTATGCCTTCCCAATTGGGAGGAGCAGTCACCACCCGTAAGCAGGCGAAGCTTTTCCCCCTTCCGCAACTCCCCCCCAAATGACTGGGCTTCAAAATTCTCTTCGGCTATGTCCGACGCTGACAGAGAGGTGGGGGGGAGGACGGGGTTACGCAGGATGCTCAAGGTTGCTGGCTGAAGAATGGCAAGCTGTTTGTTCCCCATTCCCTACGGGGGAGGTGATGGGGTGGGCACACGGATCGAAACTAGCTGGGCACACGGGGTTTGTTAAATCACTCCAACTGTTACAACGGCAATTCTGGTGGCCTAGACTACGTAAAGACATTTCTCTGTTCACTTCGGGTTGCCAAACGTGTTTGATGAGCAAACCCAGGCCAGGTAAACCCCCAGGAGCGTTACAACCCCTTCCCACACCGACTCGACCCTGGGAAGTGA
Source organism: Gekko gecko (assembly GCA_029375565.1). NCBI lineage: Eukaryota > Metazoa > Chordata > Lepidosauria > Squamata > Gekkonidae > Gekko > Gekko gecko. The sequence continues at coordinate 102,200,811 of JAPDNY010000003.1, read as the reverse complement.
TTTCAATGGACTTTATCACTGATCTACCCCCAAGTGGGGGAAATACTGTCATATGGGTTGTTGTTGATCTCTTCACAAAACAGGCTCACTTCGTCCCGTTTGCATCTATCCCCTTGGCCAAAAAGTTAGCCTCGGCGTTCCTGCAACACGTTGTGAGGCTCCATACTTTGCCAGCTAAGGTGATCTCGGACAGGGGGTGCAATTCGTTTCTTATTTCTGGTGTGAACTTATGTCCCTGCTTGGAATGTAGATGTGGTGCATCGTTTACGTTGCTAGAGCTGCATGGAAGTGTGAGTATGTTTTAGCACTTTTAAGATACTTTTCTCTGCTCATTGTGGACTCAAAGTGGTTTACAATGTCAAAAAAAGGAGAACAAGAGCAGACCAGTTCTGCGAGAAATGTAAACACAAATAACTGAACTGGAAATGGGGGCAGAGCAGATGGTAATAGCTCTGCCTTTTATGGAAAGTCTTCCTGCAAACACAGAGGTAGGCACTCCTGCCCTTCCAGCAAGCAGGTCATTAAGGATCACATTTTTTGTTTCTTTGTTTGCCATCAAGTCATAGCTGACTTATGGTGACCCCGTAGGGGTTTTTAAAAATAATTTTTGTGAGTGTATGTGTGTACGTATGTACATGCCTGGAAGTCCTGGTTGACTTCTGGCAACCCCTAGTGGGACTTGGATGTTTCAGAGAGGTGACTTACTATTGCCTACCTCTGCATCCCAGCCCTGATATTCCTTGGAGGTCCCCCTTCCAAGTATTTGCCAGGGTTGGCCTTGCTTAGCTTCCGAGATCTGATGAGATCAGGCTTGCCTGGGCTATCTAGGTCAGGGCCCGTAGGATTTTCAAGGCAAGAGATGTTCAGAGGTGGTTTACCTTTGCCTGCCTCTGCATAGTGACCCTGGTATTCCTTGATGGTCTCCCATCTAAATAGTAATCAGGGCTCTGCTTAGCTTCTGAAATCTCATGAGATCAGGCTAGCCTGGGCTATCCAGGCCAGGAAGAATCCCATACATATTTTTTAAAAACGAGTAGTACAAATTGCAATCATATTTGCAGTGATAATCCAGTTTTATGTATGTCCAAATATCGGCAACATGATGTTGCCACACTGTTCTGTAACTGGCTAACTTTGCCTTTCAGAAGAGAAGAAAAGCGAGTTCTGCCTTGCCCTTCTGCCTCTGACCTTTTCCCAGATTTATTTATTTATTTTATATTTTGTTGATAACAAATTAACTTAACATATATTTTACAGAGTTTCTTCCATTATGCATTATAATATTTGTACATACACCATAGTCAAAATTTACATTAAATTAAGCTTATGCTAATTTTCTTATATTCTATGTATCTCGGCATCCTATCAAATACACTATCTATAAAACTAATTAGAACTTAATTTTCTAACCATCTATAAACTCGGTACCAATATTTTTCAAAATCTTCATTTTTACCTTGTAACGTAAACGTTAATTCCTCCATTTCTGCTACTTCAAGTAATTTATAAATAAAGTCATCTCTAGTTGGAATGTTTTCGGATTCCCAGAGTTTTGCAAAAAGAATCCTTGCCGCTGTCAGAATTTGCATGATCAAATATACATCAAATTTTTAGAACGTATCTGGAATTATATTTAACAAAAAGAACTCTGGTTTTAAAACTATTTTTGTATCTAATTTTGTTTTACTTATCTCTGACCTTTTAGTGGGATTCAATGGAGAGTTCACACACAGTGGCCACCAGGGAATTAAGGTTTGAGTTGAAGCTTAGTAAAGTTCTGTTAGTCTGTAGCAATGTCTGTGTGTGTGTGGGGGGGGGGGTTTCTCACATCACACAGATTGTACATTTATAATTTTCACTTGTGCCTTTCGTTCATGATTAGGCTATGGAAAGCAACCATCAGTTTGAGGCAGGGTTTTATTCCTTGGAGGCATTTTCATTGACACATTTTATTGTCCCGTCCCAGTTTTGATGCTGTTGATGTTTGACAGTTCATTTTTCTTTTCTTTATATTTAAACTGGATTTTCAGATATTCAAACCAAGCGACATTTTGTAAATGAAACCGCTGCATACTAATTTTTATAGGGAACCTTCAAAGGGCAATGCAGTCTACCATAGCAGCTTCTGGAGTGTGTTGGGGGGCTTGGCTACAGCATGACCAAACTTTTTTCCACCTGTACTGTGGTGGGTGGTAAAGGTATTTAGTAGAACTAATCGCCACTTTGGTTGTCCTACAGTATGACTAGAAATGTTGACACAACCAAGTAGTAATGCTGGAATTTAATTTACAGCTACTTGTTATGTTTGTGCTTGGAATTCCAAAGTCAGACGTGTCAGCAAAGTCAATTTACTCTTATCGGCCCTTTTGTATGTTAGCTAGCACTGAAGAAAGCAGCTAGGTTTACTTAGAAAGTGATGGATATCATAGGATTGTGTAGTAATGTCTAAAAATCATATTGAGAAGGAAAAAAAACCCACGCAGTTCCTGATCCTGCATATCAGCACCAAAGTATCCCCCCCAAAAAATATTATTAAATAAACAGATACAAAAGATTTGTCCATTTTATGTAAACAAATACATATTATTTGATGTTATATGGCCAGTTCCATGAAACAAACAAAACTATATTTAAAGCTCATATAAATCTGTGTCCAACAGTTCTTTTTTAACAGCTTTCATAAATAATTGCTTAAATATTGAGTCTTGTATTATGATCCTCAGTAGAGATAACTAAGAATATTTTAGATTCATATCCTCAAACTGTTTCAAATGACTGAATATTGCCTTATGTCCTTATGGATCCTCCTGTGTATTGTTTGGACGTCTGGATTGATAGTATGTTTAACAGCTAAATGTCTTCCTCTGAGGCGGAGGACAACTTGGGTGATTCCCATCATCCTGTCAGGGAGAGGCAGGAACCAAATTTTCTTCCTCTTCCTGTGTGGTGTGGGAATGCCCCCTTCTCAGTTCTATTCCTGCCTCAAGAGGGAGAGGTTCTTGTAGGCTTTGCCTCCAAAACTTGCTAACATTTTCCCCTTATTTTTTGTACTTTTCTTCACTAATTCTTACTCCTTCTGTTTTTCAATACTTTCTTCTTCTCTAGAGGGAGTTTTGCGGCAGCTGTAATGGCCTCTGGAAATAGCCGCAGAACCCCTCTTTCTCTTTTCACACCATGCTGTGAGGATCGTCCGACGGCTTTATCTCAGAAACGGAAAATGATGCTGTCATATTGGAGCTGCTGCAGGATGTCTCCAGAGCCGGCGTGACCTACTGGCTTGCCTCGGCTACCAGCAACAGCCCCAAATTGAGTGTGGGAAGAAGTGCCATCGCTCTGAAGATCTTGCCGCAGCGCCCTGTCCCTTCTCTTCAGTCGATAGTGGCAGCCATTTTAGCTCCCTCCTTTTGGCGGGAAACGCTCCCACATCCCGATCTGAGGATCATGTGCCTGTCACCAATCTCCTGGTGGGAGACTTGAGTGGACCACTCTCACAGAGCCAACCAACAGTAAAGACTCCAGAAGATTTCAGCCTAGTACTGTACCCCTGTTGGGTGGTGATCCTCTTCCTCAGGAATTTTTTGAGTCCATGAGACGCACAATGCGGGAGGAGTTCTTAAATCTCTGCTGCCTGGGGGATTTGGGTACACTTGCCCCCTGTTCAAACTCCCCTATTCCAGAACAGAATTCTAAAGGCATCATCCTTACCTTCTCCTTGAGGGCCATGTCTTCGGCAGTAGTTGCAAAGAGGGGGATCTGGCTATGTGCCTGGCCCGAGACCTACAGTCTGTCCTTCATAATGGCATATCCTTTCCAAGGTGAAAAGCTGTTTGGAGACCACCTGGAAAACATCCTGGTGGGGGCTAAATATAAGAAGACGGCAATGCCTAGGAACGTACATCATCCAGACAAGAGAGGTTCCAACCGTCACTCCTTTCATCCCGCAAATTCGATGTATAGACCCAAAACAGGACTAGAAAAGAACTTCCTGGGGTTCCTCTAGACAACCCTATAAGAGGAACTTCACCAGACCACGTTTTGGATGACAAGTCCCTAACAGAAATGACAAGCCAGACCGTGACAACAAAACCCACTAAAGCATGACTTGAAAAAGACGCCGGTGGGGGGGCTGGCTGCTTCATTTTCAAACAGTTTGGTTGGAATCCCAAGCAGACTCTTGGACTTTAGAAATATTTTCGAAAGGATACTTCATACAGTTTATAAAACCCCACCAGATCAATTCATCATCTCTCCCATTCGCAAAAACCAAAAGAAAAGAGCAGTAACACTTGTGGCGGTTCAGCACCTGTTAGCAACAACAACAACAACAACAACAAGCACCTGTTAGACATCTTAGCAGTGAAGCCGGTCCTGGGCACTCAGAAGGGCCAGGGGATCTACTCCATATTCTTCACAGTTCCAAAAAGAATGGAGACTGGAGGGCCGCCCTAGACCTAAAATTTGTGAACAAGTTCATCAGTCTGAGGCATTTTCATATGGAGACCCTCAAGTCCATCACAGCAGCTCTGCAGCCGGGAGAATTTCTTACCTCCCTGGACCTCACAGAGGCATACCTCCACGTACCGATCTTGCTATTGCACAGGCGTTTTCTAAGGTTTTGCGTAGGAAGCTATCGCATGCAATTCAGAGCCATACCTTTTGACCTTGCAACTGCCCCGAGGGTGTTCACTAGGGTGCTGGTCAATCCAATAGCGCATCTAAGGAAGAAGGGCATACATGTTCACCCCTACCTAAATGATCTCATCCAATCCTCTTCCAGAGCAAAAGCGCTTCAGGACATCCAGGACACAATTCATTGCCTTCAGTTGCACGGCTTCCTCATCAATCTGGCCAAGAGTTCGCTTTCCCTGACACAGAAGTTAGAACATCTGGGGATGCTTTTTTGTTTTTAACAAATTTATGTATGATTTTCCATTACAAAAAAGAATCATATTCAACTTGTCCATTTCTGCCACATCACAGATTTTTATAATCAACTCCTCTCTAGCAGGTAGGTTTTCAGATTTCCAACATTTAGCAATCAGTATCCTGGCTGCAGTAAGGATATATGACAAAATACATACTTCGTCATTCCTGTGTCCATTTGGTATTATATTAAGTAAATAGATTTCTGGTACTAACTGCAATTCAATGCCCATAATCTCTGTTATTAGCTGCTTAATACCCTTCCAAAATTTATGAATCTTTTCATACCGCCACCACATGTGAAAGAAGGTACCCATGTTATTTGTACACCTCCAACAGTTTCCTGACACTTCTTTATAGCATTTAGCCATTTTATCTGGAGACCAGGGCCACCTATAGAACATTTTTAGTATATTTTCTTTGTAGGGTATTGATCTTAAAAGTTTGGCAGCCTTCCATATTTTTGACCAGACATCTATATCAAGGCTATGTTCTATGTCCTGCATCCATGTTATCATTGATGGCTTGATTAATTCCTCCTGCATGACATCATATAACAAAAATTTATACAACTTTTGAATCAATTTGTCAGAGGTTTTATCAAGATCTGTTTTCCCATTATATTTTATCTTTATTGAACGTTGACTGTAATTGCAAGTTCTCCCACCATGTAAGTTCTATGTTCATTTCACGGAAAGTCTCAAGTGGTTTTAACTCATTAGACTTGTTTAATAAGGTTTCATAAGTAACTTTTTCATTTTCTGACATCAAAATAGGCTTTGTAAAAGCCTCAAGAGGTGAAACCCATCCTGGTATTTTAGAATAGTGTCGTTCTTTTATTTTCCTCCATATTTTTATTAGGGCTCCTCTAATTACATGATTATGAAAGTTTGAGTGAATTTTATCGTTGCCATACCATATATAGGTGTGCCAGCCCATATATAAGTCATGGCCCTCTAAATATAGCAGACTTTTATCTTCTAACATTATCCAGTCTCTGATCCACCCCATAGCTGAGGCTTGATAGTAAAGTAACCAGTTTGGCACTCCAAAACCACCTCTTTCTTTTTTATCTTGAAGAAGCTTCCATCTAATACATGCTCTTTTACCATGCCATATAAATTTTCTTATATGTTTATCCAATTCTTGGAAAACATTATTGTTTTTTAATATTGGTAAGTTTTATGCCAGAAATAAGAAATGTGGAAGACTATTCATCTTAACAGTAGCAATTGTACCCATGAAAGACAGTTGTAAATCATGCCATTTCTAAAGATCTTTTAAAATATTATCTAGCAATTTTTATAGTTATGTTCAAATAACGTATTATTTTTGTTTGAGAGTATAACACCTAAATATTTGATCTTATTGACCACCTCAATACCTGAATCTCAGTATTCAAATCTTGTGAACAGTTTTTTGACATAGTTTTAGTTTTCTCTAAGTTTATTTTAAGTCCTGCTACCAAACCATATTCGGATAAAACATCAAGGAGATGTGAAATAGAAGTTATTGGATCTTCCAGATTAAATACCAGATCATCAGCGAAAGCTTGAAGTTTAAATTTTTCTCCTTTGACTTTAAGGCCCTTTATGTTTATATTATCTCTTAACAAATCATTTAAGGTTTCCAGTGCAAAGATAAATAGCAATGGTGACAGTGGGCAGCCTTGACGTGTTCCTTTTTGTATAGATATATTTTGTGTTAAATCCCCATTAACTATTATCTTTGCAAGTTGTTCTTTATATATAGACATTATCATCATCATGAAACCATTGCCACAATCCCACAGTTCCAATTTACATCTTAAAAATTCCCAGCTTACATTATCGAAGGCCTTCTCCGCATCCAAAAACCCCAACATTAATTGTCTTTTGGGGTGTTGCTCATAAAATTCTAATGTATTTATGATTGTTCTTATGTTGTTCTTTATCTGTCTTTTTGGGAGGAAGCCTGCCTGGTCTTGATGTATAGCCTGTAAGCAGGGCTCTTTTTGTAGCAGGAACTCCTTTGCATATTTGGCGACACACTCCTAAGGTAGCCAATCCTCCAAGAGCTTACAGAGCTCTTCTTACAGGGGCTACTGTAAGCTCTTGGATGATTGGCTACATTAGGGGTGTGTCACCTAATATGCAAAGGAGTTCCTGCTACAAAAATAACCCTGCCAGTAAGAGTATCTTCTTAAAGCGAGTGGCTATGATAGTTACAAAGATCTTAAAAATGACGTTTAAAAGCAAAATAGGTCTATAGTTATGGACTTCTTTATCGTCGGTATTAGGTTTATGTATAAGTGTGATCAGTGCTTCATTCCACAAATTAGGCAAATCACCTGTTCTTGTGATGTGATAGAGTAAATCTTTAAAAGAAAGAAGAATTTCATCACCAAGCTTTTGATAAACTTCTGCAGTAATACCATCTGGACCTGGAGATTTCTTCTTCTTTTGCTTTTCGAGCACCTCTACTATTTCACAAGGTATAATTGGATCATTTAGAATTCTTTCCTGCTCTTCATTAAATTTCTTTTTATTGTGTTTCACTAGAAAAATTTTGGATGATCTTACGGGGTTTGATTATATAATTTTTTATAAAAATCTTCAGCAATACCAGGAACACTTCTCTCTTTCTACCAGAGGAGAAGATAGTGCGGTCAGACAGCATGCTGGGAGCAGTTTAAATTGTTCCAGTCCCAATATGTTCTTTTTTAACCCGGAGAATCACGATCACACTCACCTCCTTGTTCCGGATTGCTTTGCAGCCACATCGCTCCCCACCATCCACACGTGGGAGCGTGCATTGGTGTTTTTTTTTCTCTCAGTTTGTCAGGTGATCCTGCCATAAGAAGTGAGGGAGGGAAGGAGGATGAGATGGTCTGTAACTTTTTATGCTTGGAGGGGGGAAGTGGGGAGGTTGCTGTGGCAACATGACCAGATGGTCTTGTCATACGGTTTTGGTTTCTCCGTTTTGGACAGCTGGGCCCCTTTATGGCTCGAACAACTTTCGCACCTTTCTCCCACGCGCGGGCTATGTAGCCATTGGTAGAATGCTTAGGGGGGGGCTAGCTCAGTGGGGTATATCCGTAGATGTTCCTTTGTGTGCTTTATTCCTGACAATGGAACGTTAGTGCGCTTTTAGAACTGCTGCTGAATAAACTCTATCTTTTTATGAAGCCTGGTGTTTGACTGCCTTTCTGAAGTGCCTGACAGATTGTCAGGAATCATCTTTGTTAGGGATCGGTTCTGCACCGCACTTCTCTCACAGAGATGAGTGATGAGGAAGACACCACCCCGATCCCAACCTCGGAGGAGGAGAAGGTTCCGACATCTACTGTGCCCGCGACCATGGCTGTGGTGCCGGATTCCAGTGCCCCAGCGCTATGGGGCCCCAACTACAACCTGGGAGGGCTCTACGGAGAACCATACGGGGAGCGTATGCTGGAGTGACGACCAGGCCGCAGAAGCAGTGAGACTGGACGAAGCCGCTCGCAGAGACGTATGAGACGTGGTTCCTCACCCCCCCAAGCATCGGTACAGGAGAGTCGGGTCGAGAGATCTGTCTACCGCTTGAGTACGGCGGAGGATGAAGAAGTTCACCCTGATACCCGAGACTTGGAAAGGACCGCGGAAAGCCAGAGATGGAGTGGGGACCCCAGCCAGGATCGACTCCTGCGCCTCATAGACGAGTCCTTGTCTTGAATCCCGAAAATGATCTCAGATGGCATACGAGAGGAAATGGAGAAGAGACAACCTCCAGACCCAGCAGGGGCCCCAGCGCAGAGAACCCTGCTCCTACCGGCTGGACTGCCGCCCGGGGGTGTGCCGGGGCAGCCCGGGGCACCTCCGGACCAAACCGTGGGGCCCCCACCTACGGGGCCACTGGCACCGAGGCCACCAGGGATGCCAAGGGGTTGGGGGCCCATGTTGCCAAACCCAGCCAAGCTGCTGGACGCCACTTTCGATGGTACGCCCGAGAAGTTCTCCTTTTTCCTGGTAAGGGCAGAGAAGTTTATCAAGAACTGGGGCCACCTGTTCCCGGACGAGGAACGGATAGTGGACGCCATCGCCTCCCGCCTGAAAGATGCGGCTGCCGACTGGTATGTGGCTTTACACCAGGAAGACGGGTGCAAGCTGAGAGAGGTGGATGTGTTCATGTGGGTGATGAAAGACCAGTTCGAAGATGCCAACGCGAACAAGGCTGCCCGGGCGTTCCTCCGGGCCTTTCGCCAAGGGACGAAGTCCGTTCGGGAGTATACGGCGGAATTCCGAAGACACGCCGCCAAGATCCGAGGATGGCCCGATGGCGTATTAGCAGAACAGTACCACCTGGGCCTGAACCCGGAGATCCGTCGCACGATTATGCGAGGACGAGACCCGGAAACCTTATCGAGCTGGATGAAAGAAGCGGCGGCCACTGAGACTCAACTGAAAGCCATCAAACTGGATGATACAGCGGCTTTGGGGAAGACGACCCAATCTACCGCCGCCCCTCTAAAGAGCCGGTAGACGAACCCTGCACAGCGGCCAAAAGACGGGACGCGTGAGAGCAGGATGAAGCAAGGGCTGTGCCTAAAATGTGGAGAAGCAGGCCATTTCGCCGCGAGTTGCCCAGGGTCATCCACCCCGCCTAGTGCTGCGAAGGGGCCTAAAAAGAAGTTCTAGACATCTACACCGAAACCCCCGGGAAAGCAGAGGGGCGCAAGGGCCCTGCAGGTCGCCCCCTTGGGAGAGGAAACCGAGTCGTCGGAGGAGACCACCGCGGTGGCGGGAAACGAGAAGGACCTGCTGTAAACAGCACTGAACAGCAGATCCCGGACTCTCAGGCGCTAAATCCGGTGAGCAAGTCCTCTTCCCTTTTTTTCATGACCGTGACTCTAATGGACCCGGGTCTACTGACCCACGTGAGGGTGAGAGCGTTAGTAGACTCGGGGTGTGGGAGAGACATTATTAATCCCTCCCTAATGACTGGGCTGGGAGCCAAAGTAAGGAAACTGGCAGAGCTGCTGGTTTTTACCCAAATGGATGGCTCCACTATGAAAGAGCCCTGTAAATACGAAACGGTACCTCTACGGGTGGGAGTGGGGAAACTTTGGGAGGTGCGACCATTCGTGGTGACCTCCGCCGCAAGGTTTCCCCTTGTCTTGGGGAGCCCATGGTTTTTTGATCACAACCCACACATAATATGGGAGGCTGGGATTGTTAACTTCATCTCCCCACGGTGTGAGACCCATACCTGGAAAGGCGACTGGGGTCCGCGGAAACCTGAGCACTGCCCTGTGGTGGGGGGGGTGGCTGAGACGGGCTGCAACACGATCCCCCAGGAGTATCGGGACTTGTCTGCGGTGTTTGGGGAAGAGGAGTCGGATGAGCTGCCCCCCCCATCGCAACTCTGACTGTGCCATTGAACTGTTACCCAACCAGAAACTCCCAAAGGGGAAGCTATATTCTATGAGCCCAGGCAAGAAAGTGGAGCTCAGAAAGTTCATAGATAAGAATTTAGAGCGCTGGTTTATACGGCCGGCCTCTTCACTGTTTGCCGCTCCCGTCCTGTTCCGGAAGAAGAAAGACGGTGGGCTCCGTTTGTGCACGGACTACTGTGGCCTTAATGCTGTGTCTGCAACTAATGCTTGCCCGCTGCCGTTGATTAAGGATCTGCTCGCCGCCGCGGCCGGGGGGAAGGTGTTCTCAAAACTTGATTTACGGGATGCGTACTTCCGAGTGCGCATCAGGGAGGGAGACGAATACAAGACCGCCTTTAACACCCCCCTGGGTCAATTCGAATACTTGGTGATGCCGTTCGGCTTACAAGGGGCCCCAGGGGTATTTATGAATTTGATTAACGAGGTGTTGCACAAATATCTGTTCAAAGGGGTCCTCGTTTACCTTGATGACATTTTACTGTACTCCCCCGATATGAAATCCCATGTGCAACTCGTTAGGGAGGTGTTCCAAATGTTACACCAGGACAAACTGTTTGCCAAACTAAGTGCGAGTTCCATCGGTCAGAGATTTCGTTCCTGGGTTATCGTATCTCACAGAAGGGCATTGAGATGGACCCTGAGAAGGTCCAAGACGTGGTGGGGTGGGAGCCCCCCAAAACACAGCGGCAACTCCAAGTGTTCCTTGGATTCGCGAATTTTTACAGATCGTTTCTATCAAATTTCGTGCAGGTGGTCTGCCCCTCACTGACCTACTTAAGACAAAGGGGAAAGGCCCCAAGAGTACCCGGCCAGGGGCCAAATTGAACTGGACTGCTGACTGCCAGCGGGCGTTTGAACAGTTGAAAACCCTGTTCACATCCGAGCCTGTGTTGGCGTACCCTGACGAGGCGAGAAAATTCATAATCCACGTTGACGCCTTGGATGTCGCTATGGGGGGGGCATTTTGCAGGAGGGGGAGGATGGGAAATTACACCCCCTCACATATGTATCCAAAAAGTTTACGGACACTGAACGGAACTGGTCAGTATGGGAGAAGGAAGCAGGATCAATAAAGTTGGCCCTCTCCACTTGGCGGCACTAGTTAGAGGGGGTGAGGGTGCCGTTCGAGGTTTGGACTGACCACAAAAACCTTAAGTTGCTGCGCTCGCCTCGGTCCTTGAACGCGAAGCAGCTGCGGTGGGCCGACTTCTTTTCAAAATTTGACTTCACACTGCACCATTTCCCAGGGAAGGCAAACTCGCTAGCAGACGCCCTGTCCTGCCTCCCACAACACGACAGCAAGAGGGAGGTGGTTCGAGATTCAGTATTCACGCCCTCGCAACTGGGGGGAATGGTGACGACTCAGAGCAAAGCAAAGACCCCGCCTCCGCTCCCCCTCACTTCCCCATGGGAGCTGAAGTTCGCATCAGAACTTTCCGAGGCCGACCGCGCCTCCCTGGCAAAGGAGGAGGGGGTGGTGAACGACGAGCAGGGTTGCTGGTGGAAAAACGGGAAGCTCTTTGTTCCGCTTTCCCTGCGAGGGGAGGTCATGGGATGGGCACACGGTTCTAAACTTGCGGGGCACACCGGGTTTGTTAAATCACTGCAATTGCTTCAGAGACAACTTTGGTGGCCGGGGATGAGAAAAGACTTGTCTTTGTTCACGCAAGCCTGCCAAACTTCCCTCATGAGTAAACATCGCCTGGGGAAGCCACCGGGACCCCTTCAACCATTACCAACCCCATCCCGCCCCTGGGAGGTTGTATCAATGGATTTTATCACTGACTTACCACCAAGTGGGGGAAAGACCGTGATATGGGTGGTGGTGGACACGTTTTCCAAGCAAGCACATTTCGTTCCTTTCAAGTCCATCCCCTCGGCTAAGAAACTAGCGAAGGCTTTTCTGCAGCACGTCGTAAGACTCCATACTCTTCCTGGGAAGGTGGTCTCAGACAGGGGGTCACAATTCATTTCTCAGTTTTTGGGGGAGTTGATGGCGCTGTTGGGGGTGGAAAGGGCATTAAGCAGTGCGTATCACCCAGAAACCGATGGGCAAACGGAACAGGTGAATCAAACCCTTGAACAGTACTTGAGATGTTTTACTAACTTCCAGCAGGACGATTGGGAATCTTTATTGCCCTTGGCAGAGTTCTGTTACAATAACACATGTCATGCTTCTACAGGGATGTCCCCTTTTATGGCTGTGCATGGTTATGAAGCCCCGCCACTCCCTTTCTTGGCTTCACCAAATTTGCCGCAGGGGGAGGCGGGGGAGTGGTGTAAAAAACTTCAGGTGGCATGGCCGCTCCTAGCACAAACTCTTGAAGATGTTAAGTCGGTTTACAAGGAGCAGGCTAAAAAGAAACGAGACAAGTCGTGGACCCCAAAACCGGGGGAGTTTGTGTATCTATCCACTCAGAATTTGAAAGGGCTGCAACCCAGCAAGAAACTGGGGTGGAAGTATATTGGCCCTTTTGAAATCAAACGTGTTTTGAATAATGTGACTGTTGAACTAATACTACCTAAATCACTGAGATCTCTTTATCCTGTATTCCACCTCAGACTATTAAGACGCTCGCCTGGGGAGAACGAATGGAGACCGAAGCGACCTGCTCCCCCCCCGATGGTGAGGGGGAAACTGCACTATGAGATAGCGCAAATTCTGAACTCGAAGATCTCTAGAAACCGATTGTATTACCTGATTGAGTGGGTGGATTTGGGGCCTGAACAGAGGGAATGGGTGAGGGCGGACAATGTTCGGGCCCCCCGGTTAATCCGTGCATTTCACATGTTGTACCCATTAAAGCCGAAGGGCGGGGGTTTATCATCAGAGGGGCAGAATGTCAGGTGATCCTGCCATAAGAAGTGAGGGAGGGAAGGAGGATGAGATGGTCTGTAACTTTTTATGCTTGGAGGGGGGAAGTCGGGAGGTTGCCAGGGCAACAGGGTGTTCCTCAGCCTGGGCTATCTCTTATCTGACCAAATGGTCTTGTCATATGGTTTGGGTTTCTCCGGTATGGACAGCTGGGCCCCTTTATGGCTCGAACAACTTTCGCACCTTTCTCCCGCGCGCGGGCTATGTAGCCATTGGTAGAATGCTTAGGGGGGGGCTAGCTCAGTGGGGTATATCCGTAGATGTTCCTTTGTGTTCTTTATTCCTGACAATGGAACGTTAGTGCACTTTTAGAACTGCTGCTGAATAAACTCTATTTTCTTATGAAGCCTGGTGTTTGACTGCCTTTCTGAAGTGCCTGACACAGTTTGAGCATGCGCACTGGCAGCCATCTGTAGAACTAACATTTTCACAGTCATTTCCACACTTCCCTTTAAATTTTAAATGAACAATTCCCTTTAAACTTTTACCCCAAAACTGGCCTCTGTGAGATCCCGAACTTGTCTAAACGCTAAAACTAGGCACCATTTAAACTTTGTTTTTATTAACTTAGGAGTGGAGTTCCTCCTATGTGCACACCGCCAAGGCATAAAAAAATGGCAGATGAAAAGTGGAAGCCTTGGGCTTCCATGGCAGCTTTCCAGAGGAGAGAGGGTTGAAGCATCCAGAAGTGGCTCAACACCGCAAGAGCAATCAGGTGTCAGAAAAGTGCGGCTAGAACTGGAGAATTAGGAAAACACCACTTGGGAACCTGGTATCAAAATATTCCATTTTAAAGGGGGGTTGATCCAGAAAGCGATAGCTGGGGATGGTGTGCAGATGTTGGGTGTGTGAACATGCACATAAAATCCGTTATTGAAGTGTGCCGAAAACGGTTCAAATGGAGCATCTGAACGCACCCACTGAAGACCAAACTGATGGTAACAATCATAATCAAGAATACTTCTTTTCTTCTCACCCTGGCCAAGGTGATGGGTATCCTGATTTCCAACCTAGATGCAGTGCATTGGGGTCAACTACACATGAGGTCGCTACAGTTTTCCCTCCGACCATACCAGCTGCAAATCTTGGGGGAAAGGGACACCTTGATTCCAGTGCCACTGGCTGTGAGAGAGGCCCTACGATGGTGGACGCGGGACACCAATCTTCGCCAGGGAAAGTAGTTTTTCCACGACAAGGAGCTTCAACTGTTCACAGACGCGAGCCTCCAAGGTTGGGGAATGACCTTGAATGAGGAACCAACGCAGGGCCATTGGTCACAGAGGGAATCTTGACTCCCCATCAGTATATTGGAACTGAGGGCAATTCAACTAGCTCTACTGCACTATGGTACCAGAGTGAGAAACTGGCATATTCTAGTTCGAACAGACAATGTTTCTGCCAAGGGGGGGTTCCAGATCGTCAGCCCTACACAGGGAAGCATGATGCTGTTCTCCTGGGCAGAAAACAATTTAGCCTCCATCAGGGCTGAGCATATCAAGGGCCTGGACAACATCAAAGCAGACTGGCTCAGCAGACAATCAGTCTGGGGGGGGTGGATGCTGAACAAAGAAGTCTTCAACTGGATTCTACAGAACTTCAACATTCCACTAGTAGATCTATTTGCATCTCATCAGAACAACCAGTTACCCAAGTTCTTCACCAGGTTCTTTCATGACAGAGCGGAGGCAATGGATGCCCAGACCATCCCTTGGATGAAAGGTCTACTGTATGCCTTTCCTCCCATTCCAATTCTACCAAAAGTGCTGTGGAGGATAAAACAACAAAAGGCTGCAGTTCTCCTGGTGGCCCCATGGTGGCTTTGTCGTCCGTGGTTTTCGACTCTGCAACAAATGTCTGCATCTCCACCTCAGTATGTACCCATCTTTCCAGACATGGTCGTACGAGGTCCAGTGCGGTACCCGCACCCAGAATGGCTTCTTCTGACTGTATGGAACTTGAACAGTGCTCTTTCTTGACACTTGGATATTCTCCAGATGTGATGGATACAATCCTTCTAGAAAGGATTCTACTAATAGGATATATAATGCCACCTGGAAGGCCTTTTACAGGTTGTGTAGGAGGAAATCTGTAGATGCCATGGAACCTCCTATTCACTCCATCTTGGATTTTCTGAATGATGGTCTTGAATCTGGTTTGAAACCAGCAACACTCAAGAAACAAGTCACAGCTTTAGCGTCAATACTCCCTCATGTGAATGGTCAGTTTTGTTGGCACACCCACACATAAGTAGGTTTCTGAGAGGAGCAATGCTATGCAGCCCTCCACAAAAACACAGGTTTCCAACATGGCGATTGCACACGGTCCTGTCAGCTCTTACTAAGGCGCCGTTTGAACCCATTCAGGAGATTCCGTTGAAATGGCTACACATGAAGATGATATTCCTGGTGGTTGTGACCTCAGCCAGACGCATTTCTGAAATCAGGGCTCTCTCTATGAATCCTGGATTGTGTGTTTTTCACAAAGACAAAGTGGTCCTTTGTATGGACCCCATATTCATACCAAAGGTGGTTTCAAGGTTTCACAACTCTCAAGAGATATACCTTCCTTCTTTTTGTTCAGACCCAAAACACCCTCGAAAGAGGGTCTGGCACACATTGGACGTTTGAAGAAGCCTTAAAGCATATCCGATTCGAACTACCAATATTAGGAAGACTGAGTCCATGTTCATTAACATCTCATCTCCGAATCTGGGGAACAAGATGTCCAAATCAGCAATCAGCTTTGTGATCAAATCATGCATGGTGGAAGCTTACAAAGCGCTAAATTTTGAAGTCCCATCTGGGATCACAGCTCATTCGGTGAGGAGTGCACGCTTCAATAGAGGAAGTTTGTAGAGCCGCAACCTGGTCCTCTATTTCCACTTTCATAAGGCATTACAAGCTGAATGTCTATGACTCCGCTGATACATCATTCGGAAGAAGAGTCCTACAATACATTATAGAAGAGGAGAGCGGTCTCCCACGCAGGGTTTATGATATTGCTTTGGAACTACCCAAGATGTCCTCCACCTCAGAGGGAGAATGACCCTTGGGCACTTACCATGAGGGGTCCTTCTACTCTGAGGAAAGGAGGACATCTTGCCCCTCCCACTTGCATCACTCTCTCTCTTTCTCCCTCTCTGGGTCTTGACTCACCTTATCTCTTCTTCCATGTTTGTTCCTATGTGTATTTTCATTGGGTTCATGTTTCCACATTCCTTTCCTATGCTTCTGTTCAAGTTTGCCTTCATGTTTGGAGTTTCCTCTGTTTGTTAGTAGGAGTAAGTTGTATACAGTACTGCTGCTGGGAGTCCCTTGAACTGAGAAGGGGGCATTCCCACATCACACAGGAAGAGGAAGAAAATTTGGTTCCTGCCTCTCCCTGATAGGATGGTGGGAATCAGTGTTCCCTCTAAGCTGAATTAATATGAGCTAGCTCACAGTTTTTTAGCCTCCAGCTCACACATTTTTGTCTTAG
This sequence comes from Gekko gecko, assembly GCA_029375565.1. Lineage (NCBI taxonomy): Eukaryota > Metazoa > Chordata > Lepidosauria > Squamata > Gekkonidae > Gekko > Gekko gecko. The sequence continues at coordinate 102,184,123 of JAPDNY010000003.1, read as the reverse complement.
CTCAGGAAGAATGGCTCCAGAGCAAACTAATTTATGCAGTAGCCTAATCCTTTGCTCACAACTTTAATGCCAGTAGCTCACAAAGTAGAATTTTTGCTCACATGAGTCCACAGCTTAAAGAGAGCATTGGTGGGAATCACCCAAGATGTCCTCCTTTCCTCAGAGTAGAAGGACCCCTCACGGTAAGTACCAAGGGTCGTTCTATTGCTCTCTGGAATTTTCTTTGTAACATTTTGATTACGACAGCCCCACTTTACATCAGCCTGCCCAAACCAGACATTAGTACATGAACTTGGAGAGCAGGTTTGTCACATGGTGAGGCCGACAAAGTATGCAGGTTCCCATGGTGTAAGCAACTTGGCCAAACTGTATGCTACAATGAAAGGTATAAAGGGGAAAAAACCCGGTTTAGTCCTTGATGTGTTAACTTGACACCACTGATGTTAAATGGGGGGGACTCTATCCTTACTTAGGTGTCTGTATCTTCTTATGTTCCGCTCAAATGTTTGAAAACAAAATATCCTTTGTAGGCCTCCAAGCCTTGGAACTGGGATTCCATCCAGCTCAGTGCTCATGGAGTTCTGCTGTGTTCAAAGGCCTGTTTCAAGCAAATAGAGGAGTATTCACTACTACATTCTCAGTCATTTAGTGCTGCATTTTCTCACTCTTCCTCTCTGAGATCATCCAGTTAAACGCAGCTGGACAAAGCAGGGAGATGGAGCTGTCACCATAGGATCCATTTCCCAAATGTGTAAGTAGTCTTTTGATAGGCAAATTAATCCCCAGTATTTGGAATGAATGTTCCTTTTACTGAATATAGACTTAATAGATAGGTATGATGCTGAATATAGACTTAATAGATAGGTATGATGCTTTTCACCAACATACTATATAATGCCCACTTTGTTTCAATAACCTCATGATGACTTTACATCCTGTGTACACATACTAGGGTTGCCAGCGCCCAACACAATGATATCACCCAGAAGTGATGTCATCATGTCAGGGGCATTGCATGTGATGCTCTGGTTTGAGGGCAAAACTCTGTGGTAAATTTGGCCTAAAACCATAGAGTTTTGCCCTTAAACCAAAGCATTGCTGCATGATGTCACCAACACGATGATATCACTTCTGGGTGACGTCGTTTCATGGGTGACATCCTGGAATGCTCCCCAGATCTCCCCACTGGTGCAGCGAGGGGGCCTGGTAACCCTAGCACATATATTAGTTTTTAAGGACCAACCTGTATATAGTCACTTTGCAATTGAAATTGAAGTCACTGCATAAATGTGAGTCACTTTGTAATTGAAATTGAAGTCACTGCATAAATGTGAGGTTTGTGTCACAAGTTCAGCTGCGCACTGAATGTAACATAAGAATTGCTCAATGTGTATTCTAAAAAAATTAAGTGTACATTGTGTGCAGGTTTTACATGCATTCACTGTAACTTGTGAACAGGGCTCTCATGAAAGGACATTCTCAGCTTTTTCCCCAGAACATGAGCTGTTTCTCTGTAGACAAGAAACAATTTATTTCTAAAATCCCCTATCAGCACAGACAGATGTTTTCTAGTATTTGTAGAATGGAGTCATATGACTGAAAGATTATTGCTGGAAAGCTTTTCAGGGCTATTTATGGTATGTAAAGAACTAAATCATTCTAGAAGCCTTTCCATGTTGTGCACACAGAGGCCCAGTTCAGTAATCTTTGGAAATGATGGTATAACCTGGTCTCCACATGAATGTTCGAAATATCCTGGGCTGCTGTTAAATTCTGCAGTGTTGTGCCAAATTAGTCCTGTAACTACTTTTTCAATACTGACAGTCCATAGGAACTTCCCAGGACAAATATTCTGTTTGTTCAACAATCTGACTATTTTGCAGTTTCACCAGTATGTAGTTTCTATACTGAGTACTGTGTAAAAGATACATCATATCTTTTAGGGGAGGAAAAAGTATGAATTACAGTTCTTCAGTGCAAAGTTTGACTCCAGTGGCACCTTTAAGACCAACAACGTTTATTTCTGGGTATGAGTTTTCATATGCATGCATATTTCTTCAGATACATTGAAACAGAAGTGAGCAGGGGGAGGGGTGGGGAGGCTGTTGCCAGGAAGGGCTAATTAGAAGATATATAAGTAACTGAGCAATAAATATAGCTAAAATTGGATTAAGGCAATTGGTAAGACCTGTGAATAGCAGCAAATTAGCATACAACATAATAAAAGAGTTTACAAACAGTTGCGCGAACTGAATGATATTAGCATATGTAGTGAGATAAGAAACCAATACCTCTATTAATCCCTGAGGGTTCCATTGTCCTGAGTGTTGTAGCTCAGCAATCTCCCGTTCTAGTCTGTTTCTGAAATTCCTTTGCAATAAAATGTCTACATTGAAGTCCCCCATTGAATGTGGAAGGTTGATGTGTTCTCCTACAGGTTTCTCAGTTTTGGGATTCTTGATGTCAGATTTGTGTCCATTTATCCTTTGGCGTAGGGTTTGCCCAATGTAGAGAACTGATGGGTGCTGTTGGCATGTAATGGCATTTACCATATTAGAAGATGAGCAAGTGAATGAGCCTGAAATTATGTAGGTGATGTTGTTAGGTCTAGTGATTATGTTGTCTGGGTGTATGTGGCAGCAAAGTAGGCATCTGGGTTTATTGCAAACTCTGGTACAGATGTCCATGTTCAAATTCAGTGTTGCATTACTGAGGGGGGGCTGAGTTTAAGACTGCAGGGCTGTGAGTGGGGCAAGAAAAGGTTTGCCCCCCAGTACTTGTGAAAGAGAACTGTCATTATCCAGTAGAGATTGTAAGTTGCTGATAATGCATTGAACGGTTTGAGTTGAGAGCTGTTCTGTTCTGTTATTGTCTCTTCTGGGCCTGTCTTGCAACAGGTATTCTCTGGGTACCATTCTGGCTTTGTTAATCTGTTTCTTGACTTCATCAGGTGGATATTTTATTTCCAAAAGGGTTTGTTGTAGGCTGTTTTGTGACTGTGTTGTATTTGAAAAAGAGCAAAGATTGTAAATACCTTGAAATGGGATATATAATATTAATGATATTTTGAAAATAACAACACATTAAAATGTGAGGCTCCATTGTATCTGAGGAAATGAGTCTAGTCCATTAAAATTTTATGCTGGAATACAATGTTGTTGGTCTTTAATGTCTTGTTAGTCCCTACTATTTATTCTTTTTATTGCAACACTGCACTGTTAGTGTGATCCTAGATTCTCTGTCAGTGATTTAGGATGGCAACTAAGCTCTGTGTTGGTATGTCGTGGAGATATGTGGCTGCCGTGTTGGACTGATTTTAGTGCCTGTTTACAATTCGATGGCATCGAGAGTATGGTGTGGGTGGAATAGGGCTTTCCTAAGCCTTTTCAGCTTCAGACACAGCTTGTACACAGTTCGATTGTGTTTCCTTACAAAAGACAGATAAGTGTTGGATTAGTGGTTAAGTCCCCCAATGGGTTCAGCCCACCAGGTGGGAACACCAATGTAGAGTGGAGAGCTCCTGACCTTGCAAAAGGACCATGTGCCGAGTTTTAGAGCCCTCTTCATTTTTGCTGCTACTCAACAATTGCTCATTACTGTCCTTGTGTCTCTTTGCAGGCAGTCATCCAAAGGGCTGACTGACTCTATGCAAAATTCAGTCACAACCTTGTACCAGACATATAACCAACACCTTCAGTGACCAGTGTGCATCTAGCTGCTCTCTGTTGGGGCTGCCAACTCTGTTGTTCTAGTTTAGCTCCTACACCACTGCAAGATGTATCAGACAGTTGATTGATTAGCAGAGCTGGCCTTCTCAGGTGGAGGTGGGAGTGAAAAAGACAGTTCTATCTGTCAGTGTAATTTGCATAGACTTTCTGGAACAAAATGCTGGCAACTCCATTCATCTGGCTTGCTTTCGGTTTCCCCCGGTGGTGTGTAGGTTGCTGTGCAGCTGTGTCCCTTGGGCTTGGTTGATAGAGGCTGTTTGTCCAGTGTTTGCATAGCTGTGCACTGACAAGAGGGGAAGGGTCCGCAGGTCACATACTTCCCCCAGCTCACTGATGGCATCTGATAAACCAGGCAGCCCAAGTCACAGGAGGGGGTGGGGGAAGATGAAGTGCAAGGGGGTTCTAGAGGCGAATAGGAGCAGATGGCAATAATGAGCCCTTGAGTGCAGCAAGAGACTTGCTGGCCAAAATAATGGGCATGGGGGCCAGTCAGTCAGTGTAAGCAGCCTTTCCTGATCTGTGCAGAATCTCAACAGTGCCTGGAATGCCTATCTGGGCTTCCTAGCTATATGTGCAACTGAATCAGAAACGTTGGGTATGCCACGCTTGTTCCTCCCCGCTGTACTGTGTCTTTCTCTCCCTGCCCTGGTATTTATGGCTTGCATCAATAATGTCCTGTTCCTGGATAGACGCACAGTAAAAGGACTGCTCCCAAGTGTGTGAGTTATTGGCTCTAGTCTGCCCTCTTTGGTTTTGCAGCTGTTTGAACTGTTGCTGGCCATGAGGTAAGCTTTGCCATCTAACTGGCATCCCCCTTAGTATGACCTGAAACCATGGCCCCTGATTGATACGTGGATGCCTCCCCCCCATGAGGTATTAGAGAGTTGACAGTACTGCCTTTCGTTAAGGTGTAGTATTGTTTCCTCGTTGTTGCTGCCCAGGAGTCTGAATTCCTTTTCCTAGAAAAAGACTGGTGCTCCCAAGATCTGAACCCTTGTGAAGAAAAGAAAGAAGAAGAGGAGGAGGAGGAGTAGATTGGATTTATACCCTGCCATTCACTACCCAATGGAGTCTCAGAGCGGCTTACCATCTCCCCACAACAGGCACCCGGGGTCACACTGACACAAGGTCACACCAGCAGCTGCCTGTGGAGGAGTGGGGAATCAAACCCGGTTCTCCCACGCTCCTGACCACCACACCAAACTGACTCTTCAGCATTCTATTCGGGTTGTCTTTTGTTGAGTGAACTACCAAATCATGTGACTGCTATGGCTGGAGTGGCTGTGTTTCCACCCCAAATGAGTTCCTGGCAAAAGGGAACTTGGTTGCAGAGAAGGACTTGAACCAGCATCTGCAGATCTCCCAGGAGTATATTCATTCCACGGCTCCTCCCAGTTACACCTTGGTGCGCATTCCAGTGGATGATGCTGTGTTCCTTTTGCTCCCTTCCTTGGTGTGTTCTTTATGTGGATGATTGTGGTCTGATGTTAAGAGAGTCATGGGCCACATCATTGTGCATCAATTGTCCATCTGCCACTCATGGAGGCAGCAGTGACAGGCATCTCTGGGATTTGTGTTGGAGTTGCTGTAGACTCTGGTTCAGTTGAAATGCTCTCTGAGCCCTGTCAGGGGTGTTTCTTTCATCTATTGCCCTATTACAGAACAGACATAGGATACCAGCTAGCAGCATCTCACTAGCAATGCACCAGAGTCTTAGAACTTGTCCTCTGGAACTTGTAGTGCATATTGTTTATCATATACCATGAGGCTGAATATTTTTAACTGCAGGTGAAGATTCTTGAGATCCTAAGGATAAACTTCCACACTTCTGAAAATATTTTGGTATGTGGGCTAAGCTTGGGTACACAGTTGAATAGGTGGTGCAGCTCCTTTTATATTGTTGGTCAAAAGGAACTTGGTTGCTGATTCAGTCAGTATGTCTCTGTCAGGGCTTTTTTGGTAGAAAAAGCCCAGCAGGAACTCATTAGCATAATAGGCCACACCCAACAGCACAAACTTATTAGCATTATTAGGCCACACCCCTGACAACACATCTCATTAGCATATTAGGCCACACCCCCATGTTACCAGGAGTGTGGTCATCCAGCCACACCCACCTTTTGCTTCTTATTGTTTACCTTGCTTATTGTCAAAACCCAGGACTTTTTTTGTAGCAGGAACTCCTTTGCATGTTAGGTCACAGACTCCTCATGTAGCCAATCCTAATGAGTTTCTGATATTGGGTGTGGCCTGTTATGCTAATGAGTTCCTGCTGGGTGTGGCCAACTCAGGAGCCAGCCAGAACTCTGTTCCTGTGCGTTCCTGCCCCAAAATAGCTCTGGTCTCTGTTAACTAGTGTCAGGCTCCTTAGTCAGATCATGCAGTGCAGGGCTTCATAAGAAGAATCTGTTTATTGGTGAATCATAACTAAAGATGCATACACAGCTCATGTCAGGAATGGCCGTGAATAGTGGAGGCCCCTGACTTATAGTAAATTCTAAGTGAAGCCAAAGAATATTTATAGCACTGGGGAAAATGCAGAAAAGGGCAACTGCAGATGAAAGGAAGTACTTCTTCACCCAAACAGTGATTAACGCATGGAATTCACTGCTACAGGAAGTGGTGGTGGTGGCGGTGGCTGGCATGAACAGCTTCCAGATGGAATTTGACAAACGTATGGAGGCTGGAGCAGACAGGAAAAAAACAACCCCCCCCCCAAGCAACAGCAACCAGCAGAACTTTTTAAACTTGTAAACCTGTAAGAACCAAAAAACCTTTCATCTATTCTAACTTCTAACCTGACTGCTCAGCAATTTCATTGAGTGCCCACGAGTTCTTGTCTTGTGAGAAAGGGTGAAAAGTACTTCTTTCTCTACCTGCTCTATCCCATGCATAGTCTTGTAAACCTCTTATTATGTCACCCCTCAGTCATTGTTTCTCAAAGCTAAGATCCCCAAACGTGATAACCTTTCTTCATAGGGAAAGTGTCCTCCTCTTATTATTGCAGTAGTCCTTTTCTGCATTTTTTCCAGTGCTATAAATATTCTTTTTGAGGTGAGTGTGGTGTGAGTGGTCCAATGAGGTTGCACCGTCAATTTATACATGTATAAATGATGTTCCTTTTGGTCTTTTGGGGTTTCTGTGTGGCACTGAGGCATGCTTGCACTGCCACAATGCCACTTGTTCTGGAGTGTGCCACTTGTTCTCATGGCAAACAAGCACCTCCCAAGATAGTTCACTTTCCCTGAGATTCTCTCAGAGAGTCTGACTGCTGGGTGGCTGCCTGCTTGCCTGCCTTAAGTGATGCTGGCTGGGTTTCCCTATTGGAAACAATGGAGGTAATGGGGGTAACCTGTTTGGGTGCCCATAGAATTAGGCCCATTGGTCCAATTGCTTTGAGACACGGGGGTGTATGTGGGGAGAGGCTCCCGAAGCTACCCTGAAAATTTGGAGTCTCTCCCTCAAATCCCCTCCCCCCCAGAGATATTAACAGCACCATGGGAAAAAAGTAACTTTTTCCCCACCATAGAGAACAATGGAGGGGATGGGGGCAACCTGTTTGGGGGCCCATAGAATTGGACCCTGTGGTCCAATGTTCTTGAAACATGGTGGGCATCCTGAGGAGAGGCTCCAACAACTACTCTGTGAGTTTGGAGCCTCTTCCTCAAGCCCCCAGAATATACCCTATGTTTTCACCATTGACTTCAATGGCCCATAGGATATAATGGGGCTGAAATTGACATTCAGCTGGCTGAAAGACTCCCCAGTCGGCTTGTATGGCCGAAACTGACATGTGAGAACCTTTCTGTCCTCCGAAGCTGCCAGAGCTATGCTCTGGTGCGCTTCCCCCAAAAAAAGACCCCTAGGGCAGATGGACTCGTCTTGGCCGAGACCGCATTTCTCTGTGGCAGGGCGGGCTGGGGGTGAGGGGGGAAGAGTGTGGGTTTGGACTCCCGCCACCGCCATGTTGGCGGGCAGGCAAAGGTCCTTCCAGAAACCCTCTTTGGCCCTTCCACTCTCCTTCACAGGCCACTGGTGGCACCTTCCCTCCCCCTTCTCGAGTCCCGCAGGTCATACTGGGGCGGACGAGGAGGAGGGGTGCAGGTCCCAGGCATTCCCCTCCCGGGGCGTCTTTTGCTGCCTTTAACATCTTCATCTTCCTTATTTGGTTTTTTCTCTAGCAATGGAGGATGGCACGAAAGGGCTTGAAGAGGCCAGACAGGGAGCAGCTGAAATCCCCACCAGGATCTGGGCTGAGCTGGCAGTCTCCTTAACGCTGCTCCGCAGGTGGGGTCGGGGGGGGCATGGGGTTTTTCTGTACTTGCTGAAGTGCCACTGCCAAATCTGTCACCAGCCCGGAGGCCAGAGAAGCCCAGCAGACAGCAGCAGGGAGAGGCAGGCTCTCTGGCCCCCAGTCTGCCGGCCACCTCCTCGCTCCCCCCACCCAGGGTGGCAGCTGGGCAAGGCCTGGGGGGGAGATGTGCCAGAACGTCACTGCCCCCCTTCCTCCCAGGAGTAGCCTGGAGGTTGGCAACCCTGTAATTGGTGGGTGCACGGGGGGGGGGTGGCCCAGAAGGTAGCCTCGCCTAGGATACAGAAAAACCTTGAGCCAGCCCTAGGGATATTTTAATTTTTTATAGTAAAATTGACATCTGCTTGGAGATGCAAATTTTAAACGGATTTTAAGAAGCTAGTTTTGATCATCTTTTTGCTCTTTCATGCAGCCTTAATATAATTAGTATGAACAACCCCAGAGAGATGTATAAAACGTCAGAATAATAGGAAGTGAAATGATACAGACTTGCTGGTCATAGTATACTCTTCCTATTTCCCAGGTGCTTAAGGAGCTGTCCAGGCAGCAGTTTTTCACATTTTGGGATAATTCTGCCCCCTGATCAGCTACAAAACTCATCCTGCAACATTTTAGCCACCTCTCACGCTTCTGTTGTGTGTACATCTATTAACCCTGTAGCGTTCCTAAAGTACAGGTCTGCTGAAGCTAGGCTAAATGAATACATAACTGCATTAGTGCCTTGGGATTACCTCCTGCCATTAAAAACCAGCCTAAATAAATAGATTATTTGAAAAATGCTTGTGGTCTAGTGGTTGTGGTTTGTTTGATGTAGCTGCTGCCATTTTGCAGTGCCCCAAACTCCATCTGGGCAGCCAGCCTGTATAGTCATTTGTGTTTCCCTTACAAATTCTATCCTTTTTGGAAGTCTCAAATTATTAGCAGCAGAATTGTGCTCATCCCAGCCTGGTTCACGATATCAGCACTGACTTGGTGGGTTATTAGGGAGCTGAAGGCTTGGAAATATGGTAAAGGTAAAGGTTCCCTTGCTTGAAAGCCAGTCGATTCCAACTCTAGGGTTGCAATGCTCATCTCCGTTTCAAAGCCGAAGAGCCAGCGCTGTCCGAATACATTTCTGTGGTCATGTGGCCGGCATGACTAAACACTAAGGCGCACGGAACGCTGTTACCTTCCCACCGAAGTGGTACCATTTATCTACTTGCAATTTCTTGCTTTCAAACTGCTAGGTTGGCAGGAGCTGGAACTAGAGACGTGAGCTCACTCAGTCATGCGGCACTCTTGGGTCTCGAACTGCTGAACTACTGACCTTCCACAGTCTGCAGTTCAGCGTCTTAACCACTTGAGCCACCGCAGCTCCTGGAAATATGGTGGGACAGCTTTTAAGAGATTCGGTGTGGCAGCTTTGCTCCCATGTCTGTTTATATAACATGTGGCTCAGCTGAATTTGCTCCTGAGCCCAAAGATCATGTGACTGATGCCATCCTGGTCACAGTGAATGGCCTGGAACAAAGAACTTCCGAACTATATATTTAAAATGTAGTATTTCTTAAGCAGTAAAGAATGGCATCAGCCCAAGTAACCTTGTGTTTCTTTTTGTTTTGACTCCAAGTGATCTGATTTTCTAAAACATTAATGGATTGATAAGTTTTTAAATATATATATATATATAATTTTATATAGGTTACAGGAAAAATAAGTTTTTAATCTGTTCTTTAATTTCCCTCGGGGTTTGAACTTCTGTACTGATGTGTTCTGTTTTTAAATCTATGCTTTTGATAAAACACATTTTGATTGTATCTGAGAAAAATGAGACATTCCCCACATGCCTGAAAGGCTAATACAAAAGAAGGAAGGTGCATATAGTGCAGTGAATATTACTCAGAGAACTGATGGAAGGGTACATGTTTGGGATTTTTAAACAACAACCCTGTATGCCCCTGGCTTTCTGAAATTTGGTCTCTGATGAACCTTAGATTGTAAAGACAGTTGTGGTCTTCTCACTATGTAGTTCTCCAGCTGCTTAGGGTCCCTGCAATTAAAGTCAGTATGGATATAAAAACAGTGACGTAATATAATCTTTTGAGTCCAGAGGCACCTTTAAGACCAACAGAGTTTGATTCTCGGTATAAGCTTTCATGTGTGAGCACACTTTTTCAGATACACAGTCTCAGTCTGCACCAGCTGAAACTGAAACCTCTGAGTAAGTTTTAGGAGCAATCTTCCACAGAAGAGCCAAATGCAGCAAAGAGGTCACAGCTTTTCCCACTAGCTGAAGTGGTGAGAAGAATGGCCATGGACAGAAGCAGTCTGGGCTCAGAATAGCCTATGCCTGTAAAACTGAGAGGCTGCAGCAGAAGCTCATCAGTGATGGGAATCTTTCTTTTTCTCTCTACTTCCTTGTGAGGAAGGTGAACCGAGCTGAGTGAGGACTGGCACAACACGGCTACCTAGTAGGCTTCATGCATTGCTCTCCCATGTCCAAGGCTACTATATCATTGGTTAACTCTGTGGTCTTCTATGTGTTGCTGTGGTTTTTTCTTCTTCTTTTTACTCTTTGTAAAATAATTTGCCACTTGAGAGGAAATACTGAGTTTTATATAGTTCTAAGAATATAGCTAGGGATGGGAGGAAATTGAGTTGTACTTAGAAAATTTAATGGTGTAAACCTGCAGTTTCCTACGTAATTTATTCCGCACTTCCTTCATGCAATTAGAACATAAGAACATAAGAAAAGCCAATGTCGAATCAGGCCAATGGCCCATCTAGTCCAACACTCTGTCACACAGTGGCCAAAATATACCAGGTGCCATCAGGAGGTCCAGCAGTGGGGCCAGGACACTAGAAGCCCTCCCACTGCTGCCCCCTCCAGCACCAAGAATAGAGTACATTACCTGCCCCAGACCGAGAGTTCCCATCTATACCCTGTGGCTAATAGCCACTGATGGACTTCTGCTCCATATGTTTATCTAATTCCCTCTTGAAACTGTCCATACTTGTAGCTGCCACCAGCTGTTATGCTGCCACCATATGTTAATCACTCTTTGAATGAAGAAGTACTTCCTTTTATCTGTTCTAACCCGACTGCTCAGCAATTTCATGGAGTGCCCGCGAGTTCTTGTATTGTGAGAAAGGGAGAAAAGTACTTCTTTCTCAACCTGCTCAATCCCATTCATAATCTTATAAACCTCGATCATGTCATCCCTCAGCCGTCGTTTCTCCAAGCTAAAGAGCCCCAAGCGTATTAACCTTTCTTCATAGGGAAGGTGTTCCAACCCTTTTATCATTCTAGTTGCCCTTCTCTGCACTTTTTCCAATGCTATAATATCCTTTTTGAGATGTGGCGACCAGAACTGTACACAGTATTCCAAATGAGGTCGCACCAATGATTTATATAGGGGCATTATGATACTGGCTGATTTGTTTTCAATTCCCTTCCTAATAATCCCTAGCATAGCGTTGGCTACACACTGTCTAGACGTTTTCATTGAGTTATCTACTACGACTCCAAGATCTCTCTCTTGGTCAGTCTCTGCCAGTTCAGACCTCATCAACGTGTATTTATATTTTAGATTTTTGGCTCCAATGTGCATCACTTTGCACTTGGCCACATTGAACCCCATTTGCCACGTTGACGCCCACTCACCCATCCTCGACAGATCCCTTTGGAGTGCCTCACAATCCTCCCTGGTTTTCACACCCTGAACAACTTCATGTCATCTGCAAATTTAGCCACTTCACTGCTTACTCCCAATTCCAAATCGTTAATAAACAAGTTAAAAAGCATCGGACCAAGTACTGATCCCTGTGGTACCCCACTGCTTACCACCCTCCACTGAGAAAGTTTCCCATTTATACTCACTCTCTGTTTCCTATTTATAAGCCAATTTTTGATCCACAAGAGGACTTGTTCTTTTATCCCATGACTACTGAGCTTACTTAGGAGCCTTTGATGAGGAACTGTATCAAAAGCTTTCCGGAAGTCAAGGTAAATAATATCTATTGGGTCCCCCTTGTCCACATGTTTGTTCACTCCCTCAAAAAACACTAACAGGTTAGTGAGACAAGATCTTCCCTTACAGAACCGATGCTGAGTCTGCCTCAATAGTTTTTGTTCAATGTGCCTACCAATTCTTTCCTTAATAACAGTTTCCATCAGCATACCCGGTATTGATGTCAGACTGACTGGCCTGTAATTTCCTGGATCTCCCCTGGAGCCCTTTTTAAAGATAGGAGTGACATTAGCTACCTTCCAGTCCTCAGGAATGAAGGCAGATTTTAAAGAAAGATTACATATTTTTGTCAGGAGATCCACAAGTTCACATTTGAGTTCTTTCAGAACTCTCGGATGAATGCCATCCAGGCCTGGTGATTTATTAGTTTTTTAATTGTCCATCAGTCGGAGGACTTCCTCTCTTGTCACCACAATCTGATTCAGGTCTTTCAAACCCCCTCCCGAAATCAGTGCTTCTGGAGTGGGCAAACACTTCTCCTCTTCCACAGTGAAGACAGAGGCAAAAAATGCATTCAGCTTCTCAGCCATTTCCCTATCATCCTTCACTACTCCTTTTACCCCTTGGTTATCCAAGGGCCCCACTGCCTCCCTGGCTGGCTTCCTACTTCTAATGTATTTGAAGAAAGTTTTATTGTTGGCCTTTATGTTTTTTGCGATATGCTCCTCATATTCCCTTTTTGCTTGCCTGATCACAGACTTGCATTTTATTTGCCACAGCCTGCGTTCCCTTTTATCAACCTCACTGAGACTAGCTTTCCACCGCTTAAAGGAATCCTTCTTACCTTTTACAGCTTCCATTACTTTATTAGTTAACCATGCAGTCTTTTTTCTATACCTATTTGTGCCTTTCCTAACCTGCGGTATATATTTTTTCTGAGCTTCTAGGATTGTATTTTTAAATAGTCTCCAAGCTTCCCCAATGGTTTTGACCTTCTCCACTCTTCCTTTCAGTTTCTTCCTCACATGTCCCCTCATACCAGAGAAGTTACCCCTTTTAAAGTTAAAAGTGGTTGCGTCAGTCTTTTTGGGCAACTCCCTATCTGTACAAATGTTAAACTCAATGACATTATGGTCACTGTTCCCAAGCGGTGCAATCACTTTTACATCTCTCACCAGGTCTTGGGTGTTACTTAGGACCAAATCCAAGATCGCCTCTCCCCTGGTAGGATCCGTGACCATCTGTTCCATAGCACAGTCATTGAGAGTGTCTAAAAACTCAATCTCTTTTTCCCGACTAGAACTCATATTGACCCAATCAATGTGTGGGTAGTTAAAGTTGCCTATTACAACACAGTTATTCCGTCTAGCCGCTATCTTTAATTCATTCATCATTTTATAATCCTCCTCTATCTTTTGATCTGGTGGGTGATAACAAACTCCCACTGTTAAGCCTCCTTTTGGACCCACTATTTCCCCATAGCATTTCCAAAAGTGAATCCAATTTTCTTACCCTCTCAGTCTTACTGGACTGTATACCCTCTCTGACATACAGAGCCACCCCACCTCCAACCCTTCCCCCCCTATCCTTCCGATATAATTTATAACCAGGAATCACTGTATCCCACTGATTTTCCTCATCCCACCAAGTTTCTGAAATACCCACAATGTCTATTTCCCCCCCAACACCAAGCATTCCAACTCCCCAATTTTACCTCGGAGACTTCTAGCATTTGTGTATAAACACTTACAGTTTCCCACGTTTGTTAAGCCCACAGCCTTCCTCTTGCTGCCTCGAGACCTTGCCAGGCAGTTCCTATCATTAGCCACAATTTCAGTGGGCAATTTTAATCCATTTCCTTGTACAAAAGTAATAGCTACCCCTTCATCTCTTTGAGATGAGCCATCCCGAACCAGAGACTTTTCATCTCCTGTCAGCTTTCCCCCATTATTCAGTTTAAAAACTGCTCTGCAACCTTTTTGATTTTGAGCGCCAGCAGCCTGGTTCCTTCTTGGGACAAGTGGAAACCGTCCCTTTTGTACAGCTCCCTCTTCAAGCAGACTACCTATAGTTTTCAGCAGTGTCCTATCTACACACAGTTCTGGGCCATATTCCTTTAACTTCAAATAGTTGAACACTCCATGCCTTTAGACCAGTCACTGAACCCTTCTAATAAGGATGCTGGACGAAATTCTTAACCTTCCTCTTACTTAAATTTGGCTCAACCATGCTTGTTATATTGTCTTATGAATAATTACAGCTCTGCAAATAGTTGCGGAGATCACCACAGTTTGGGGATCCATAGAAAGAGAGCGTTAGCAAACAGGCATACATTTGAAAATGTCATACAAATGTTTAGAAAATACAAGCTTGTTAATATTGTGTTTTTACAGATGTCTCACTTAAGGGCTTACTGACAGTGCTTGGTAAATCTGGAGGACATCATCTGGAAGGGTTGCCCTCCTTCCAAGGCAAGCCCCCCAAGATGTGGACAGCTACTGTATTTTTCTTGCTGATTTCCTTATGCATTTCTGAAAACATGGATTCCATCTTAAAACAGAGTGGGGCCCAAGTAGCATGGATAAACGTACTCAGTACCGAAAAACATTGCAAGCAAGCTTGTAGAAGCACAACGGTTTCAGGTAAGATTACCTTGCTTTAGATGTTTTCCACTGAAGGATAGAGTTCTGTCTACATTTTCTTGGCATTTATAAGTATAGTTTCTAGAACTGGTAGCTAACAACTTTGCTGCTTTATTTTAAACTGAAAACACAGCATCAGTTTCCTAGGTACTGACTTTATTTTTACAAATCAGCAAGCACAGAAGAGTCTTTGTGCGTGCTGCTAGTATAGAAATCGTTATAGTGTTGCCACCAAACCAGGTGTGTTTGCATCTGGTGACATTCTGCATTCTTGTGTATCTTTTTTGCCTTGTGGTCTTGGAAAGAATTTAGAATCAAATTTGAAATGAGTTTCAAGGATCACTTAATCCAGCCCTCCACAACCATATAGCTTTAAATCATCTCTTACAGAGGCCCAACCATTCCTCAACTTAAAAGCATTCAGGGAAGGAGCTCTCACTTTTTTCTACTGCAGCTTTTTACATTGCCTGGCTGTGGTCTGCATTGCTGTAACTTGGACTGACTGCTTTTCTTGCCCAGTATTCATGATTAGGTAATTCCTTCAGTAACTGTGCTTCATGCCACCCAGCCCCAATCTTCTTTAAGGTAAATATGCCCAGTTTTTCCTCTCTTCACCCCATGAAATGAGTTCCAGTTCCATCTGTTTGCCGTTTTTTGTGCATGTCATAAGATGCTTAATACAAGCCATTTGGGCCAGTGCTTTGTACTCTGACAGGCAACTGTTCTCCAGGATCTTAGTTGTCACTGCCAGCCTCAAAGCTTGAGATCCTTTTAACTGGAGATTCTTTCCACCCCCACCCCACCTCTTGCTGTCTCGTCTTGAAATTTAGAACAGAAGAGTGAGTCTTTTAATTTTGCAAAATTCTCTTCTTGCAGATTATACTGCATTGGGTTCATTTTTTGCTAAAATGAGACAGATGTCCTTCTTCCCTGTGTCATGTTCTAGGTAATCGCTACTGCTGGTCAGTGCTTTATCAAAGCCGCTGTGTCCTCCTGCAGTGTCCTCAACTGAGTGCATGTCAGAATGCCAGCATACAGGACGTCAAAGAACTAATGAGAGGTAATGTGGGCTCTTGGCAAACATTAATGGGTTCATTTGCACAGTAAACTTCTCTTTTCTTACTCAGCTTCCAGATATGCTTTAAAGTGCCAACAGATTCCCAGAGGTTTTAGCAGAGAGATGATGGGTCCTAGAGGCCTAGGACTGCAAGATTGATTGTGAATAACTATACTCCCAAGCATGGATAAAGCTCAGCCAGCAGGAAAATGAATTAGTTTAAGGGTTTATAGGGTTTGGAAGGCAAACAATGTACTTACAAAGAGCTGGTTGTTCATCCTTGGTTATACTAAGAGTCTTTAGCCTCTGATTGCTGGATGGGTTAAGAATGAAACATCTGGTGAACTGAATTTTCCACTGGCAGTAATGCCTCTGTCCTCCATTAAATGCTGCTACTGAAGGATAGCATGGGGGTAGTTCACACTGGGAAGGAGGAATTGTTGGAAACCACTGGTTTGGCCTGGACCCAAGCCACATCTGGCCTACTAGTCATCCTGGTATAGGCAGCTCAAATGAACAAAAAAAATTTGCTGTATTTATGGAAAGAGTGGTGTCCTAACACTGTGGTCCATGCACATACATGACAAGATTTGGATCCTGCTGGGGATAATTGATATTTGACAGGCCCACTAAGCTAAGATCTTGCGGCTGTCCTATAAGCTACTCTCTGGTGCCTGGGAGATAAGCAGGAAAAGTAGATCAACTATTATGAGAGCGATCTGCTGGGGAAGCTGAAAGCCTGTTGCACTGGAGTATCAGTAGCACTGCAGGCCTCTTATCAAAACCTGGAGGCATTCTCATCTAATGTGGGGGGAATCTAGTGCCTTTTTTTGCATTGAGGAATCTGTCCAGTGAAGAAAATGGAATTATGTGATTCTGAAAAAACAATTTGGTTTAGGTTGTCAACATTTTAAAAGTGGCTGTGCCATTTTCCTCATGCACTTTTGTGTCTTTTTGTTTGTGTATTTATTTATCCTTATACCCATGTCTTCCTGGAGGAAGTCTTGGCATTGGTAGGCTGTCAAGACAGAAACTGGGGTCTGGATGTATAATCAGTATGGTTTTAGCATCTGGTGCTAGCAATGAATTTTAAAGCAGCAAGGTCTTCTATTCTAATTGAAAGTGACACAGTAACAAAATAGACCAAGTCAGGGACTGCGAAAACAGACTTGTATAGTGTGATTCTCAGGCGCCCTTTACATGCCTTTTTAAAAGGGCAGCTTTTCATGGTGATCTACAAAGGTCTTTTCAGGGATTTAGCAGTCATTTTAAACTGAATAGGGTCTTATGTAGTAGTAGTGCTGATGAGTAATATGTTCCAGCATTCTAACTTGGCTGGGGGGTGCTTTTTTATTTAAATATTTGGGAGAGTTGAAGTGGGTGTGCTTTAAAAAGGCTTTTCAGATATTTTTGAAGGTGAATTGTAGAGATAGGCAACCATCCAACCCCTGGGAGTTTCCTGTTTAGCCTCCATAATAGGCCCTGATATCCTAAGCCTTCCACTGATTTATATCCCTTGATCACAGTCTACTGTACAAGTCAAGGCACAGCCTAAGGGATCTTGCATTCCTGGGGTGTGAATGGCAGAAATTTTGGCAAAGCTATCTTCTTGCATACCTCAGCTGTTCACTTTGAGCAACTTGAGGGATACAGAGAGAATTCCAGTAGTGTAGTAGAGGCAGGTAGGAGATCCATCTTAGCTAGCAGGGGAGTCAGTGGATACAACCAATATTACAGCTTCAGCCCTTGATGTTAAAAATGTGTTACCAGTCAGCTGTGTCCCAACATGGCATATTGAAACATAAGCAGCATAAGTTGTAATGATGTTACACCATTGGACTTGTTCACTTCTACTTTGTGTAGTGTAGTTGTTGCTACCTGTAACAGTAGAATATAACTAGCCTGAAAGAGCTACTTGGCCAATTGTATTTCTTTTCTGCAAGTGGCATTTGAGAGTTTGGAACCATGGAGTCACCAACCAGAAGCCACGTGAAATAGCATGTTCTCGGAAAGATGCTATAGGAAAGATATTAGATCTAAATAGATTTTGACTGTGTAATTTTTCTTTCAATCACTGTAAATTAAAGGAGTTACTTATTTACACAATGAGTGGAATTCTCTGCCAGAGGATGTAGTGATGGCCATAGGCATAGATGGCTTTAAAAGGTGATTAGACAGATTCTTGGTCTAGCCATGGTGATTAAAGGTGACTAAAGCCATGGTGACTAAACCTCCACATTCAGAGGTAGTAAATTTTTGAATAACAGTGCCAGGAGGCAACATCAGGGAAAGGCCTCAGTCTCTGTGCCCTTTTATTGGCCTTCCAGGGGAACTGGTTGACCACTGTGTGAGATAGGATGCTGGTTAAGATGGACCTCTGGTCTGATCCAGCAGGGCTCTTCTCTAGTTCTTATCATATCTTTGGTTTTTGTTGTTGTTTAAGAATTCGTGATCCGTAAAAGAAGAGAGACTGGAATAATCCGACAGCCCAATAACACTGAAGAGTCTAAAGGAAAACCAGAGATGGAGACTAATAAGAACCTTGTTAATACAAATTATACAGAAGTGCCTCTTTCATTAACTCAAGCAAGTAATATATCTGATGTTAGTGGATTCAACTCAACTGTAATGATTCTGAACAGCACTCCCTCTGCCACCTCTCAGCTTACAAGAGGCACAACAGCCCCAAGTGGAATTCATGACAATAGTACCACAGATAGTAATAAATCAGCTGTTGGAGTCCCAGCCATCTCTTCAGTTTCCAGCCCCCCTCCTCATAGAACATCCTCTACAACATTTTTCCTTAATGTTGAGAGTATAACAGGCTCAAAAGGAATAGGTAACAAGGAGCTAACTTTGGGACCAATTAAGAAAGTGACATCAATAGAACTTCTTTCCAGGAGTACTGAACCCACAGCGGTGAAACATTCAGTGCTTTCTCTATCCCCAGCTACTTCTTCCAAAATTTCTGTGTTAATTAATTCTGTAAGAAGTCACTCAACACCAGCAAGCTTTACTGCAAAACCAAGCACCCATAGTCCACAGACAGCAAGAACCTATTCCGCAGTTACCAATGCATCTCGAGCAACCCATAGTCCACCAACATCAAGGCCTTGTTCAGCAGTTACAAGCACATCTTTAACAACTGCTGCAGCCACACACCGTCCACCACCAACGAGACCCCATTCAACAGTGATCAGCACAGCTCTGACAACTTCAGGAGCAATCAGATCAACAACAAAGTCAGATGATAAAACGACTTTGATCGACCAGACAAAATCTAATCCAGCTAGGATAATTCCCACCATCTCTACAAAGGGTGCTGAAACCTCCACTGCTACACAGAAAACAGAGACTACCAGCCAACTTGTGATGGCACCAACTCATATCACCTCTTCATCAGTGCTTATTGTTACAAGTTCAGCAACGTTGTCTAAATCAGTGACACTACTTAGCGGCCTAAGTAGTGAGAGTATCTATTGGCAGGTAGATATCAGTTTGCTCTTAGCTCTTATTTTTGGAGTCCTATTTTTCATAACAGTTGTAGTTTTATTTGCCCTACAGGCATATGAGAGCTACAGGAAGAAAGACTATACTCAAGTGGACTATTTAATCAATGGGATGTATGCAGACTCAGAAATGTAAAAGCAATAGCGTGGCAAAGGGATACATATTTCCGAGGGATTTGAAAGCCCAAAGTGGCTTGTCTTTCATTTCCCTGTTTTGCCTCTTAACGACTAACTGAAAGTACTTCCAAATTACTTCTGGTGCAATGTAGGAGAAATGCCATGTATTCTATTGTAAAGTATTTTTTAAAACAAATACAGGTTGCCATGGATATATTATTTCTGAAACTGTAGTATCACTTCTGTTGTGCCAGTTTTTTTTGCCATTGGAAAGGGGCATTAATGTTGCAAGCAGCCTTCATACAAGGACTATGTGGCTTCCTAGGCCAAGTTCCTCAGATTCTGTTAATGTTATGCCCTTTCTTGTGCCACAAATGATGGAAAAGGAGTGATTCCAGGTATAGGGTTTTTGAAGTGTTAGTGTGCCTGGATGCTGGAAGTTGCACAGGGACTATGGTAGTAGCTACTCAAATGGTGTAAGGAGTGGCAGATCAAATGCAGGTAGCACAGCTTGATACCTCTTTGTGATGGTACCTTTCACTTTGATACTTGCTACAGCACTAATCAATCACGGGAAAGCTGCTGGCTCAAGATGTAACCTTAAAAAAATATTTGTTTACAGAATAAAGTTTTGAAGCCTCTGGATAAAAAGCTTTCTAGAATTGCTAAGCTAAATTACTCCATGTTTGGGGCAATGTTGATGGAGCAGCCATCTCATTTTCCTGAACTCCCTGATTATTTAAAGGAAAATGCGACTGTTTACTAGACCCTGTTAATGCTGTGCTATTTCCTAATCATGATGGCTTTTCCCTGAAGTACTTATGTGCCTCTATATGATTTTATTTTTGTACCCACTGAATAAATGAGGGCCTCGAGGGAATTTAAAAGCTCAATGGCTCTGCTTTTGTTCATTCACTTTTTTCCTTCCATCCTCATCTTTGAGCACAGAACTCACAAAAGCATACATGTCAACAGGAGCAGGGTAGATCCAGGGGGGGAATTAGGACTTTGTAAAGCATGAGCTGCGGTGGCTCAAGTGGTTAAGACACTGAACTGCAGGCTGGAAGGTCGGTAGTTCAGCAGTTCGAGACCCGAGTGCCACTTGACAGAGTGAGCTCCCGTCTCTGGTCCCAGCTCCTGCCAGCCTAGCAGTTCAAAAGCAAGAAATTGCAAGTAGATAAATAGGTACCGTTTCAGTGGGAAGGTAACAGCGTTCTGTGTGCCTCAGCGTTTAGTCATGCCGGCCACATGACCACAGAAATTTCTTCAGACAGCGCTGGCTCTTCGGCTTGGAAACGGAGATGAGCACCGCAACCCTAGAGTCAGATTCGACTGGCTTTCAAGCAAGGGAACCTTTCCCTTTTATGTTTAAAGCATGATTAGGCCCTTTAGAGTGTTTTCATGGAATGGCTTAACCAGTGGTCATCTAAAAGGACACCTCACACACACACACACTGCCCACTGCTGCAATGGAAGACTGAAATATCCACAAACCTTAGGGTTTTTTCTTCAGTGTCTCCATTTGTCCTCTGAAGAAATTTATAGGACAGATGGCTCTTTTCCAAACTACGTGTTCTTACTCTTTAATCCTAGCCTAATTTTATGTTTGCTGTTCTTTTTCAAAATCTTTCATATGCTTATCAAATGAGTTCCGATTTGCAAATATGTAGTGACTTTTCTTATAAGAGTATGGAGTGGGAGAGGGAAGGGGACTTTCCCGGTCAAGATGTCTAATTCTCAACACGGCCAGACCTGTGGATACTTGAATTCAGGGACTGCAACCAGGAACAGACAAGGACACCTTGCTATAACCAGAGAAAAACACGAGGTTTGGTGAAAAAATCTGAAGCCTTAAAAAATTTGGTTAAACCCCCCAATAATAGAAAGCAGTGCCTATGGCTTTAAGAAATTACTCCCCTTTCAGTGACTATTGTGGGGGGGGTGCTAGGCAATTACAGCAGTACTGCCAGCCTTCAAGCCTTGGTAAAGGGGGGGGTCCCTTTCCAGGGCAGTTTTGGACTTTAATAGCGAATTCATCAGGACCAGGTCCAGCACCAGCCACAGGGCAACTTGATACCACGTGATTTGCATAACTCTTCCAGTACTGGCTGCTTGCTCCTGTTCAACAGAACCCACCCCACAAAACCCAGTGTTGTGTAATGATTTCAGAGTAAAATCTGGGAGACCCATGTTCAAATCACCCCTGATTTAGGAAGACTTGATAGGAACAGGCCCAGCAGTGACCACCGGAGACTCACCACCCACACCACTCTGCCAAGTGGGCCTCACCTGGTGGCAACTCGGCCAGACTTTTCCTAGGGAGATGCTGCCAAGGGAAGGGAAGGAGGGAAAGCTGAAGGTGGGAAGCAACAGAGGTAGGTTGGCTGGTGCATGGGAAGAAGATAAGGAAGCAGGAAAGAGGTAGAGGCTTTGGGTGCTATCAATGAATGGAAAGAGGAAATAGTGGGGTAGGGGATACAGGGGAAAATGAGAAGTTCATGCAGGTCCTAGAAATGGACAAATTAACAAGAAAATTAAACAACGAAGAAGATGAAACTTTTTTCGGAGACTGGAAAGACTTTCAAGAATACTTGTTGAAGAATTGGGATGTTAAACGTGGTTTGATTTGTTTTGACAGCTATTGAGGAGAAGTGGAAAGAGACTCAAATCTTTGAATTGTTACCATTAGTAAAAGAAAATATGTTTAGTAGTAAATGTAACTGAATAAGAGAAATATCAGTGGGGTTGGTGCAGTGCGGGAAGCCTTGTTTGGGGGGAGTGGGAGAAAGAAAAATGGATATGTATTGGTTTGTTTAAATTGTATGAACATGAAAATATATCCAATAATAAATTGTATTTACAAAAAAAAAAAAAAAGAAGTTCATGCAGGTCCTCTGCTTGTCCCAATTTAAACCCTCCTTGTTCCCTGACACTATGCTTCCTGCAGTGCAAATGGGGATACCAGCTGGGTTTTTGCGGCTGAAAGTTTGAAATAGCAAAGGAAGAGCAGGAGCTGAATCGTGGTTTCACAAGATAAGCACAGTTAAAACTAAAGCATGGTTTTGTAGTATTTCCGTTGAAACTTACTTACCAGATCAAATGAGAATCAGCAGAGAATTATCATGTCCTCTTTGGCAAAACAGAATTAAGGGGACTGGGCGCTGAGGCTCCATGAAATTTGGAGACTAGGAGAGGAAGTAAGTCCTTCTTCCTCTTGTTTGTAAAAAGTGGGGCAAATAAAGGGCTCGGCTCACATCCTTCTCTCAGCATAAAAGTATGGGAGCTAAATTGCACCTCCTGTTGCAGCTGGTCGTGCATATCTGCCTGTTAGCAAAAGGCTGTTTGTTTTTCCTCTTTAATATAAGCCTGGACAGCTATTGTGGTTCACTTTCAGTTACTCGTACTTGCAGAGATGAACCAAGAGGTTGTGCTATTGTGCTGTTCATGTGATGTGTAGATTCTACCTCCAAATAGAAAACAGAGATTCTGGAAAACAAAGCATGCGGTTTCCTATATTTCCCTGGCTGCTGCTCCTCTCATTCCCGATGACTACTGATAATGCTCTTTCCCCCCCCAGTGTATTTGGGTGAGAGATGCTCAAATGGTACACTAGACTCAATACTACTGGCTTCAGTTGAAAAGAAGAAAGCGATTAGGGTAGGATTGTGCACTTCTAAAAATATAAAACGACCATTTGTTTATGTAGTTTATCTCTGGTTATGCTTGGGCAGGCAGGAATTTTTAACAACGGGGGGGGGGGGCATGGCCAAGCAATCTGGATTTCTCTCACCGCTTCCCCACCCTTCCCCTTGCATGAGCAATATAGTAAAGGTAAAGGTTCCCTTGCTCGAAAGCCAGTCGAATCCGACTCTAGGGTTGCGGTGCTCATCTCCGTTTCAAAGCCGAAGAGCCAGCGCTGTCCGAAGACGTTTCCGTGGTCATGTGGCCGGCATGACTAAACACCAAGGTGCACGGAACGCTGTTACCTTCCCACCGAAGTGGTACCTATTTATCTACTTGCAATTTCTTGCTTTTGAACTGCTAGGTTGGCAGGAGCTGGAACTAGAGACAGGAGCTCACCCTGTCATGCGGCACCCGGGTCTCGAACTGCTGAACTACTGACCTTCCACAGCCTGCAGTTCAGCGTCTTAACCACTTGAGCCACCGCAGCTCCATAGATCAATATAGGATCTTATTAATAATAAGATAAGCAATAATGTAGTGCTGTTGAGGTACATGACACTCTACAAAAGACAAGAATATAGGTCTCTACCCAGAGGAGCTTACAATCTGAAATATTCTATAAAAGAAAGAACAGGGGAAATGAGGGAGAAGAGTTAGTTTGTGGCCGAGGGGAGGGAGAATGCTGGGAGAAATAGCCACCAGAGGCGGGGGAATGGGGTGGCGGGATTGGCTAATGGTCCCATGAAATGTGGGGAGAGGAAGGGATTCAAGGAAATTTAGCAAGAAGAAATGGAGAGGGGAGAGAAATCAGATTGGATACCTTCAATTTTCTTATTGAAGGAGGGAGGCAAACTCTTGAGTGAAGTAGGTGTTGACACAGGTCTTGGTAGGAAAGAGAATGATGATGTAATGATGAGTCCCACTGGGGGGGGGAAGTATGGCATCATATATCTAATTCCAAACGGGGCCATAGAGCATGGATCAGTATCAATATTTCCACAAAATGGAGCTAGGAACAGGTAGAGGGGATTTCTCTACAAACCCAAAGGA
Organism: Gekko gecko; assembly: GCA_029375565.1. Lineage (NCBI taxonomy): Eukaryota > Metazoa > Chordata > Lepidosauria > Squamata > Gekkonidae > Gekko > Gekko gecko. Next base: position 102,160,074 of record JAPDNY010000003.1, on the reverse strand, counting down.
AGTTCCAAGTCGGCAGAAAAATCTAAAATCTTTAAAAAAGGGGGCGATTAAAGCTCCCTAAAACAGAAGAAACAATGCCTGCAGCTTTAAGGAAAGGATGCCCACTGACTCAATCACCATTTTGGAGGTTGCTAGGCCATCACATCAAGCCTGGGTTTCTGTAAAGCAAACCCATGTGGGGAGTTGGGGGGGGGTCTTGGAGGTAAAAAATGCTCTGGGAAACGGTCCTGTCCCCCTCATGGCCCCTGATGGATGAGGACTCCGCGGCAACAGCCAACACAGTAACCACTGGAGACCCATACTGTTTGGCCTGGCAGCTGCTGCCACTATAGAACTCAGCCAGACTTTTCCTGGGGAGAAGCTGCTGCGGGAGCAAAGGTGGGAAAGCTGAAGACAGGAGCAGGTTAAAGTGAGTTGGCTGGTGCATGGGAAAAAGAGAAGGAAAAGGAAAGGTTGTGGAGCCTACCAGTGAAGGGAAAGAGGAAATAGTGGGGGATTAGGAGGGAAAATGAGACTCCACCTCAAGACCTTGTGAGTCCCCCAGTGGTAAATATCTAAGTAAGAAGACCAGATTCAAGTGAACAGGGGCAGATGTAACTTCAGATAGACCCACTGTGGTCATAGAAGCAATGAAATCTTTAGATGTGCCAGTCAAGGGGGATCTTTTGTGGACAATAAAGACCCCCAAGAACAAGAATTTTGGAGTTCTGTATAAATATCTGAAACCAGATCAGGCAGTACCAAGTTCAAACACTCAAAATTTAGGAGATTGTTGGGGGGCATAAAAGGAAAGGGTGTGCAAACTTTGTGCAACTCCATCTCCCGACACACTGATGAACTGAGAACCCAGAATGACGTAATTAAGACAAATCAAATCCATGTACCTCCTCCAACAAAGTCTTTGTAATGCATACCAGGTCAGCTTCCTTACCCAGGAATAAACCCTGGATGGTTTTTCTGTTTACTTAGCACTCATTAATACTGTTTTAAGTCTTGATGAGCACAGCAGCCAGGAAACCACAGCTGAAAAGAGCCCCTTGGTGCTTAGGATGAATAGTATGTGTTATGTATGCGGGTTGCCACCAGGGGCCCGCAGTCACAGGTCAGAGCTTGGCTCCTGAGAACAATAGAACGGTAGGCTCCCTGTCCACCCAGTACCAACCAATAGAACCGGGGCGGGAAATTCAAACCCTCCTGTGGGACTGTAGGGGTACCGGGTGTGGATGTATATAGGCGACCTTGCAGGGCCATTTTGCATGCTTGTTGTTTAAAGTACCAATAAACGCATCAGACCGCATGACGTAGTCCAAGTCCTCCATCCGTCAAACCCAGTACTTTACAGTATGGTTAATGGTATATACGTCAAGAAAGAAACTACTAAAAGAGAAATCGAGAAGGTTTGTTGGTTTTGGTATGTAAAATTTCATTGTAGTGTTACAGATTTACTTTTCAAATTTGTTTCTTCTGACAGATAAGTACTTAGAAAAATAATTTGTGGAAACTAGTTACAGGGATACTTTAATGATGAATAATCATTTAATTGCAAAGGACAGTCTGTCTGTGTAGCTTGGTGTACGCATTAGTACTCATTAGAAACTGTATCCACCAAGATGAGGGAAATGCAGTTTACATACCAAATTGTACAAGAACTGGCCTAAACCATAGAACAGAATGTTGCACTATGCAGGTTCAACTCAGTTTACTGTGGGGCAGTGTGGCACTGAAGTTGACAAAACTAAGTTTAGTTGTAACATTTGAAAACATATGGGAATTTGTGGGGGCACTGCCATAATCTGTGTCTACTGAGTTCAAATTGCCCTACTCTAGCATTCTCCAGTGGTTTTATGTGGGACATTCCTCACGTCTGGGATAAGCTCCTCCCTCTTCCTCAGGGTCGGCTCCAAACTTTGATCCAGGCGGGGAGGGGCTTATCCCCTTGGAGGCGAACCAGTTCCTTTGCCGACCCTGCTTCAGCAGGACGTGCTCCGGAGGTGCGGAGACGCGCCTATTGAAAGTAGAAGAAACGAAACCACAAGGAAGATTTACAGCCTGATGAGGCTGGACTTGATTGACGATGGGCTTTGTCTAGGAAGTGCTGACTCTTCCTTAGCCCTACAGCACTCTCTCCTCTGCCGGTCTGACCCGTCCTTGGGACAGAGGACCTGCTCCTATTGCAGGGAGCGCAGAGAGAGAGCCGAGACAAACGGCGTGTGAGTGCAAACGCAGTCTTCTACCTTCCCACCTGAATCGCGGTAAGCAGAAGCAGGCAGACAGTTTCTACCCTCTCCAGTACTCCTGGAAGAGGCTGAGACATTGCCTAAGGAATGCGGAGGTCCGTTCCTTATACCCCCGGGAAGAAAGAACTCTGTGGCATTTTTGTTCCTCAAAACCCCCATGAGAGCGAGCCGGGGGGGGGAGAGTGGTTTTCCCAGCCGTAAACCGTCCCAGGGTGGGTAATCTCGGCGGGAAATGCTGGTAGCAGCCAGTTTAGGCCCCTCGAGTAGAATTGGCCTATTGTGCATGCGTCAGCACTCTCCGTGGACCTTGATGAGTCTACTCATGGTAGATAAGCTGGGCCAATCCTGGTTACTTTTGGAGGGGAGACCTCCAAGGGTCTCCAGCAGAACCAAACAATTGAAGACTACCTCTGAAGCCCTTAATGGCTATTACAGGGGGATGAACCCCAGAGTCTCATTTGGTTGGGGGGGTCTTCATTATCTATTATGGATCTGATCCCAGATTCATTTACACCTCACAGGTTCTGGTCATGGCTGAGAAGGCATCCCAAAACTGGGGCTGTTCCTTTGAGGACAAAGCACAGATGGGGCCATCCACCTCTCAGGACTGCCAAGACTTTAGGGATACCCCAGGTCTGGAATCCAGGGAGCCCATTTCAGCTGATATGTTAAATTGGTTCAGAGGAGAAATGAGAAGAGAGTTTAAAGAATTGATCAAGGAGACCATTCATGGCTCCACACCACATGAATCCACAGTGGAAAGAGGTAGATCCCTCAAGAGGAACAGAGACAGGGTTACCAGTGTTTCTAGGTCCCCCGTAAGATTAAAACATAGCAGACATAAGTCTAGAGAACAAAGTCCCCTTTTGGGGCATGCGGACTCTGAACCAGATTCTTCCACCTCCTCTTCTGGTAAAGAAGAAGGGGAGCTTTCAGCGGAAGAGGATGAGGTGGTTGTGCCTTCGGTGCAATCTAGGCTTTTTCTGCAAGAATTATACTCCCACCTCTTGCCTAAAGTATTAAGGACTCTAGATCTTTCATCTAGACCTCAGGAGGAGACGGTACAGGAGCTAGAATTTCAAAAAGGAGCTGGAAAATTAATGCCTAAGGTCTCAGTTTCACAGACAGGGTTGCCTCTTCCCACCTCTTTCTACAATATTATGAAGGCAGAGTGGGAACAACCGGCTAAACCCAAGGCAAATCACCCACTGTTCTCGAAATTCTATTCTCTAATGCCAGAAGCCACAAAGAAACTGAAGCTTCCAGTGGTAGATGATCCCGTGACCAGCTTGTATTCCCGTTCGGTGCTTCCAATGGATGCTGACGGGATGCCTAAAGATCATACAGATAGAAGGGTGGAGCAGGCTTTGCGAAAAAATTTTGAAGCCTCCTCTTCCGCTATCAAGGCTTCTACTGCTGGCTCTCTCTTTGCCAGGGCTGCGTATGATTGGGCAGACAAATTGGCTTTGGCAGACAGCGAGGTGCCAAAGGAGTTCAAAGATGAACTGAAGAAAATAGCTCTGGCAATTGCCTTCACGGCAGATGCCACACTGGATACTATGCAGCTGTCAGCAAGAGCATTAGCATGCAGTGTGACAGCAAGATGGAACAATTGGCTCCGTCACTGGGATGTGGACTCATCTGCACAGGCGAAAGTGGCAGCAGTCCCTTTCAAAGGCACTAACCTGTTCGGAGATGGTCTGGATAGGTACTTAGTGGAGGATAAAGACAAAGAGAAGGTCCTCCCCTCTAAAAGAAGGGACAAGGAGGGAGGGGCGGAGCTTGCGTCGCATGTCGGACGCTTAGAGAGAGAGCTCTCGATCCCATCCACCAAAATTCAACTAAAAACCCTTAAACTGCAGCTCAATGCCGAAAAAAGGCACTAAAAAATCAACTAGATCTTCTGCTTCAATAACTGCCAACGTTTCTTGAGCTGTTACTGACTTCTTCTCTCCAAACTCTGCGATTAAAGATTCAGTTGTGTCGTCGGTTCAAATCTCTAAAATGGCGCCTGTGCGACCTGAAGAGGGCACTACGCCATCATCTCCACCCAGAACTGAATCAAGTCTTACAAAAAATGACCTTAGAGACTTAAGAGAAGACCTCCTAAAAGATATGGCTTCATTAGTAAAAGACCTACTAAAGCCGGTTCAATCTTCTCTGGTCGACTTAGTTAAGAAAGTGAAAGAAGCCACGAAAATGGCTGAAAATGCATCAGAGATGGCGCTGACCCTGCAAGAAGAGGTAAGGTCGTTGCAAAGCGCGGAAAACTAATTGCAAAATCGTTTAGCCCTCTTAGAATCTAGATGGAGACAATTTAACCTAAAACTTCGTGGTTTTGAAGAGGGGGCAGAAGAAAATAAAGACCTAGCTTCATTTATCTCAATATGGCTTGCAAAAACATTGGAGTTAGAAGACGGGATAGCTCCTGCAATTTCTAGAGCTCAACGTTTAGGCCCTCTGGCCTCGGCGAAAAAAGGAAGACCCCGAGACATTCTGATTCAATTTTTATACCAAAGAACCAGAGACAAAATACTGAAAGAAGCTCGGGCAAGAAAGACATTAACTTTTAGAGAACAAAAAATCATTGTATTACTTGATTTGTCCCCTGAAGCTTTGGAAAAAAGAAAAAAATTAAGACTGATTACCTCAAAACTTAATGAAGCTAAAATACGTTTCCGATGGTCTCCAACTTCTGATATCATTGTCTACAGAAACGGTCTACAATATAATGCTTCTAGTGCCATTACTGGAAAAGCTCTTCTCGATGCTTTAGGTCTGAATCTTTCAAAACAGGAAGAAGAAGAACTTGTGGAAAACTGATTTCATATGTTTACTGTAAAGTTTAACAGTTCTTAATTTTACATTATTTAGGCTTTTTGACTTCTTTATTTAAACACAAAAGTCTAAAGTGTTATAAACCTGACCTGTTAGTTTGGTTACCTTGATATTTCTATATTTATGCTGACTTTATTTGTTATATCGATGGTGCAGCAACTTAACATAATTAAGTTCAAACATATCAAAGGCAGAGATATGCCACGTTAGTTCCTTAGTTTCATTTTAGTATACGCTTAAATGTCATTGAATATCAAAATAATGAAAAGATAAATAATAAGTTTTATTAAATTTAATCATATTAAGGGCAAAAGTGTGCCATATTGTATTTGTTTAATTTTAATGATGGTGGTAACAACATTTTAATATTTATTTTATAGTGCACTAAACTATAGTGATGTAACTAATAATTCTATGTTTAATTATTATGAAGAGCAGGAGTATGCCAATCTTTATGTTTATAATTATTTAAGAGCAGAAATATGCCATTTTTATTTAAAGAAGTATGTAATATCAATTTAGCATTTATATGTATAGTGCACTAAAGTATGGTGATGTAACCAAAGAATATTAAGTACATTTATAAGACGAGTAGAACTATGCCAATTTTAAGTTTATAATGCAATTTAATAATTATTTAACTTGTATTTTACAACAGTTGTATGATTTGGATCTAAGAACACTATTATGATAATATTTACAACAAAGTGCCTTTTCTATTTTTATAGAAGCTATGACTTATAGAAGCCATGATTCAAAACAACAATGAATATATTTACTATATACTTTCAGGTGGAAGGGGGTTGGTAAGTGTTTACTTGAGTGTATACTACTTTACTTTCCCTCCAGGTATCATAAGGTTTCTAGCTAGGGTGTCTTTTAAGCCACCCTATTGGCTGAGACTCTAGGTAGTTCAGCCTTCTAGATCCTACCCCCATTTTTATAGGGGTTGGTTATTTGTTCAGAAGTTTTTTTTATCTTTTTTAGATTTGAAATAGAATTAGATATTATACCTCAGTTTGTGTGTAAAGTAAAATAACTATCTTTGAAATTAGCCAAATTTTCTAGTTTATAATTTTTTAATGTCTCACCAAGTAAAAATAGCTACATGGAACGCCAGAGGCTTAAACAACAACATCAAAATTAAAAGGGCATCTACTTATTGGGCAAAAGAAAAAGTGAATATCCTATGTGTACAGGAAACCCACATAAAAACTGTGACCAGATTGGTTTTTAGAACCCCTTGGTTTCAACAGCAATTTCAAGCTCTAGGCACTTCAAAATCTAGAGGCACGGCGATATTAATCTCTAAGAATTTACCTTTTCATTGCTCAGCCTCAAAAATAGATCCCAGAGGCCGTTTTATTTTTGTTAAAGGAGAATTGCAAGGAGAGCCTTTAACAATTGCATCAATTTACGCCCCCAACTCTGATCAAATACCCTTTCTACAACAAGTTTTTAAACAATTAATGGACTTCAAACAGGGTGAAGTGATTATAGGAGGAGATTTAAATCAAATTATAAACCCAAATTTGGATAAAACGCATAAAACCTTGAAATTAAGAAAAAAACATTGGGAAAATACTGAACTAGACAAACTTATCCAACTATATGATTTAGTAGATGTCTGGAGAATTTTAAACCCGGGTTCACACCAATACACATATTTTTCTCCTAGACATGAGATCTATACCCGTATTGATTTCATTTTAGCGTCTTCAAATTTAATTAAATACATTGATAAGGCAAATATTGGCTCTTGCCATATTTCAGATCACTTTTGGGTTTCCTGCGAGCTAATAAAATTACAAAATGATAACAAAGGCTGGAATTGGTGCTTAAATAAACTTTTATTGCAAAGTGAAGTAATCTGTAAAGAAATTAAAACAAAGATAGTGGAATATTTTAAATTTAATGCAGAATGTGAAGCTACACAACTTAGCAAATGGGATGCCTTTAAGGCAGTTCTTCGTGGAAATTTGATCTCTTTAGCCACAACCTATAAAAGAGATAGATTAAAGGTAATATCAGATTTGCAAGTTAAGATTAAAAATCTCGAAAATAAACATATGCGTTTTGGAGGGGGAAAAACCCTTAAAAAACTAAATAGTGAAAGGAAAAAACTTGATCTCTTGGAGACAGCCCAAACTCAAAGGCAGCTTTTAATTTTAAAACAAAAATATATCACAAAAACTCCTAAGTCTATAAAACTGCTTAAAGTTAGGGTAGCGCAAAAAAATTCAACAACTGCAATTTTTGCAATAAAAAATCAAGATGGTACAATTCATTCAACCCCAAAATCTATTACTTCCATTTTTGCAGACTTCTACTCTAAACTTTATACTTCTACAAACCCATCTGATCAGATGGTTCAAAACTATTTAAACTCAATACATTATGATAATACCTTAACAAATGAACATAAAGAATTTCTGGAACAACCAGTTTCCTTGCAGGAACTTTCTAAAGTTATTACAAATTTGAAAACAACAAAACACCTGGTAGAGATGGATTCCCTGCAGAATTCTTTAAAAAATTTAAACCCCAAATTGAAAACCATCTACTAAAAACTATCAATCATGTTTTATCTACAGGAGTTATGCCACCCTCTTGGACAGAAGCAAAAGTGATTTTAATACATAAACCTGGTAAGGACAAATTAGCTCCAGCATCATATCGTCCAATCTCAATCTTAAATTCTGATTTTAAAATCTTTTCTTCTTTGCTAGCCACAAGACTTAATAAAATAATCACACATTATATACATAAAGATCAGGCTGGCTTTATGCCAGGTCGCAACATTGTAGATAATATAAGAAAAACTTTAAATATAATAGCCTATTGTAGAGATAAAAACATAAACTGAGCTATCCTTTCAGTGGATGCTGACAAGGCTTTTGACAGAGTGGAACCCAATTATTTACTGAAACTATTAGAACACATGAACTTTGGTCCCAGCTTTCTTTGTGCTATTAAAGCAATCTATTATGACCCCAAGTCCCAACTTAGTATAAACCAATACCAATCAGATGAGATCCATTTAAAGAGAGGAGTGAGGCAGGGTTGTCCCTTGTCTCCTCTTCTATTTGCAATTTCTTTGGAACCACTGGCCCATATCGTAAGATCAGACCCATTGATCCAAGGTATAGAAATTAATTCCGAAATTTGTAAACTCAGTCTTTTTGCAGACAACACTATATTTTATCTCCAAAACCCCAAAACATCTTTAATCCCCTTAATGCAACATATTTGTAATTTCAGTAACATTTCCGGATATATGATAAATTATACCAAATCAGAACTTTATCCCATAATTCTGAAAGAAGCTGAAATTGAAGACATAACTAAAACCTTCCATTTTAAAAGAGTAACAAATTCTTGGAAACATTTGGGTATAAATATTCCCATAGACTTGAAAAACCTCTATCAAACCAATTTTAAGCCATTAACTCAATCCTATAAATCAACTCTACAAGCCTGGCAGAAACTAAATTTTACTCTATTAGAAAAAATAGATTTGTTTAAAACGTTTCTTGTACCCAAATTTCTTTATTTATTTCAGACTCTCCCATTAGAGATTCCCCTAAAAGATTTTAAGGATTGGGAAACAACATTGAGAAATTTTCTTTGGAACAATAAAAGACCGAGACTCAAGTTTTCACTCCTCAACAAGCCTAGTTGTAAAGGAGGACTGGGTCTCCCATCATTACATAATTATTATTTAGCTGCTCAACTTAAAACAATTATTCTTTATTTGGAACCAACATGTGACAAAACCTGGGTGCATATTGAAGCATCATCTCTGCTTCCAGACCTATTGTATGAAATTGTTTGGAACACCTCTAAAAAGAGATCACAAAAAGTGAGTGATAATATATTTTTAAACCATACATTAAAGTTATGGGATAGACACCGTAACTCTATTACCCCGGAGATTTCCCCGCTAATGTCTTTTTTGGGGCAAGCCTGGTTTATACCAGGTAAAAAACCAACAGATTTTTCTTCTTTTAGGAAAAACAAATTTTTTAGACTAAAAGATTTAATTATTTCAGGTAAATTTGGTTCATTGGAACAATTGCAACGTAAACACAATGTAACAATTCAATGGTTCCAGTATCAGCAACTCAGACATATGTTCACAGAATTAGACAAAGCGTCAGATTTAAACAGATCTTTAAATAGTTTTGAGAAATTAATCCAAAAACACACTCCCAACGCCAAAGGAGCAATTTCTATCATTTATCAATTACTTTGTGAAAAAGAATGGTCTCAAAAATCTAATCCCCAGCTAGCATGGGACAGGGAATGTGCTTCTCAATCAGTCAATTTAGACTGGAAAAAAATCTGGACATCATATTCTTTTACCACTAACAACCGATTAATAAAACTACAATCCTTCAAGATATATTCCAGATGGTACCTGACACCCCGTCGAGTATTTTTTATGAAACACAAAACCAGCCCAATCTGTTGGAAAAACTGTGGAAACGAGGGCTCTTTTCTCCATTGTTGGTGGAATTGTCCTGCTATCAAACAATTTTGGATAGACATCTTAGCTATAATTACTAAAATGGTAAATTACCAAATTCCAGCATCTCCTATATCTGTTTTATTGAATGTTTGGTCAGGTTTATCCTTAAATAAACTTACTAGTGAATTGATCACTATTTTATTATCAGCAGCTAAAAGCTTGGTAGCCCAGTATTGGAATCAAGTGAGAACACCAACTGTAAAACAATGGATAGCTAAATGTTGGGACTTAGCAGTAGCAGATAAAATTGCTATGCAATTACTGGTTGCCCACTCTCCGAATTTGCCCAACAATTTTATGGAACGATGGTTTCCCTTTTTTGACTACACTACTTCTCATTCAAATATCTTTTTTAAACTACCAGAAAAGTATTTGCATTTTGCCTTTTATTGACAATATTTGGAATGTTAGCTCTTTGAATTGATGTAAATATTTGGCTAATGTTGATGTTGATATTGTATCTCGACTGGACACAGTTATAATGTAAGTTGTATTGTTAAAGTTTTTTGTTTGTTTGTTTTTTATTGTATTATGGAAATAAAAAAGTCTTGGTTTAAAAGAAGGGACAACAGACAGAGAAAACGTTTTCATCCATTTTGCGATCAGAAAAGAGGGCAAAAACCCTCATATACAAGATTGTTCAAAGGAAAATGGCAATCTAGACTTCAAGGGGGAAGTCCTTCCCTCCCACTAAAAGTGAACAAACATCCGCCAAAGGTTCCAAGAAAGGATCTTCGGCATGACTATATGGCCTCCCCGGGAAAACAGAAGATAGGGGGAAGGCTACAGGCATTCTCTCAAACGTGGCATACAACAATTTCAGCAATGGGCATTAGAGACAGCGTCCCAGGGGTACAAATTGGAATTTTGTTCCATTCCCCATCGAAGGTATATCAGAATGCCAAAGTACAGAAACCGGTTGAAACACCTCCAAATCAAGGAGGCGATACTTCACCTCATGGACATAGGGGCAATAGAGAAAGTACCTGTGTCCCAACAGGGACAGGGCGTTTACTCTATATTCTTCATGGTTCCAAAGAAAAACGGGTCCACAAGAGCCATTTTAGATCTGAAATGGCTCAACAAACACATTTGAAACAGAAAATTCAGGATGGAAACTCTGAAGTCCATCTTTATATCGATCCAGGAAGGAGATTTTCTGACATCTTTGGATTTGTCAGAAGCTTACCTCCATATACCCATTCACAACTCGCACCGGAAGTTTCTACGATTCAATTATGCAAATCTTCACTTCCAGTACAAAGCTCTCCCCTTTGGCCTCAAGTCTTCACCAAGGTCCTGGTGACTCTGGTAGCACATCTGAGGTTGAAAGGGGTGAGTATTTTCTGTACCTGGACGACGTCTTAATCAAGGCCCCCCTCGGCGGTGGAATGCTCACAGGCCCTAAACCTGACTATTCAGGCATTAGAAGCCCACGGCTTCATTGTGAATCTGGAGAAAAGTCACATACTACCCACTCAGAGATTGCTCCACCTGGGGGTGGAGATAGACACGAAGCTAGACAGGGTGTTCCTGTTCCTGTCCCAGGAGCGGGAATTGAAGATCAAGTCACTGATAGACCAGATTCTTCAAAATTCAGAGACGGAGCTAATGACCTTGGTCAAACTGCTAGGAATGCTCATCTCCTGTCAGGAGGTAGTGCAGTGGGCTCGATTCCATGTCAGGCCCCTGCAATTGTTGTTACTGCTCCACCAAGGGGCGATAATGCACAAGAGAGTAAAACTGATCAGTCCTTCTTCACCAGTCAGGAATATGATGGTCTGGTGGCAAAACCCAATGAGATTCAAACTCGGAGTTCCCCTCCGAGACCCCTCATGGTCAGTAATGACAACAGGTGCCAGTCTGTCAGGATGGGGTGCGCATTCAGGAGACCGGATGGTCCAGGGAGAATGGTCGGTTGCAGAGACAACAGAAAGCATCAATCTGCTGGAACTGAGGGCGATTCACCTCGGGCTTCTGAATCTTGTAGATATCCTGTTAGGAACCCATGTTCTGGTACAGACAGACAACACTATAGCAAAAGCGTATGTGAATTGTCAAGGGGGACCAAGGTTCGCTCCCTTCATGCGGAAGCATCCCTGATAATTGCATGGGCAGAGAAACATTTATTGTCTCTAAAAGCCACTCACGTAGCAGGAAAAGACAACGAGTTAGCGGACTGGCTAAATCGGAAACGCATAGACCAATCAGAATGGATGCGGAACACGGAAGCCTTCAAACAGATCTGCAACAAGTTCGGAAGAATGGTCATGGATCTGTTTGCCATGGAACTGAATCGTCAAGTTCCAGAGTTTGTGTTTCGTCAACGAAATGCCCTAGCAAAAGGGACAGATGCTCTAAATTATACATGGCCTCCAGGCCTCCTCTATGCCTTTCCTTCCCTACCAATCATGCACAAAGTCCTACAAAAGGTTCGCCTACAGAAAGCAGAAGTACTACTGATCACTCCTTTCTGGCCACGTCAAACCTGGTTTCAGGAACTGCAGTCTCTGTCGATAACAAAACCATGGCACCTGCCTCTTCGGGTGGACCTACTTATGCAGGGCCCAACAAGGCACCCACGGCCGGAACTTCTTTGGCTAGCAGCATGGAGATTGAGTGGAAAATGTTAGAGGGAGTGGGGTATCAACATAAGGTGATTGATACCATGTTAGCGGCCAGAAAGGTCTCTACCAACAAATCCTATGAACAAGCAGTCAACAAAAACAGGTTTATCAAGCACCTGGTGGCCTACATGCATTCCCTGGGATTAGGGTTGCCAACGGGCCTGAAGAAAAACCTCCTGCCCCTTTAATAGAGGTATAATGGAATGTTATTTACCTCCATGACATGAAAATCTTGAAATGCCCATTTCCACACTTAAAGCTTCTATTAAAGGGGTAGGACATTGTTCTCCAAACATGTTAGCAACCCTACCAGGGCTGGTTTATTACCTCAGAGTGGTAACAAAGCTTCAGTGCAAGTTCAGTGAATATTCTGTCACTGGTAGAGTATCACTGAGTATGCATGATGCTGCAAAGGAGTTTACCTTTTCAATTAACACAGCAATAGATGGGGAAAAGGGTGTAGGAAAGGGCATCAGAGCATCAGAGCAGCAATATATTTGTGCATAGAACTGCCTTGTCAGTTTCTTTATTATTATTTAGATACACAGGATAATGTACTAGAATGTTGGGGTGCTTTCTACTCTAAGGGCTGCCAAGAGCCCTAGGTCTGAACAAAACTTCCCTTTGGGTCTCCCTCACAACACGCAGCTCAAGCCTATTATATTACTTGCCAGGCTTCATGGGCCTCCAAGGTGACCACATGGTCACTAGAATGTTGTCTCTTTGCTCCCTGCCAGCTCCAGCAGGGTAATTGCCAACTCCAGGCTCAGAAATTCCTGGACATTTGGGTGTGTATGTGTGGAATCTGTGGAAGGTGGGGTTGGGGAGGAGAGGGACTTATTTCCTCCAGGCTAACTGATTTCTGTCCTCTGCTAGTGGTCTGAGGCCTGTGAAGACCACTAAGAGCAGTGATGGCAGGGCAAGAGATACCAATGCTCCTGGGGAGGAGAAAGTACAGCAGTGGGACTAGGCAGGGAGATAAAGGAAGGGAATGGAGAATCAGAGTAGCTTGGCCCCCTTCCAGCCTATGTCCCATCCCAAGGGTTGCTGGCAGTGGGTCTAGTACAAATAACTCCCCTCCGACATTGGTGTTGCGTAACACCAGGTCTATTAACAATGAGACCATGGTCCTTTGGGACTTTCTGCTTGAACAGAATGTAGACCTGGCGTGCATGACCGAGACATGGGTGTGAGAGGGGGAGACAGTAGCTGTCTCCCAGTTGGCTCCTCCTGGGTTTTCGGTCCTTCACCAATCATGGACTGGGGGTGAGTGGCTCTATTCATTTGGGAGGTTTACTCCTTCAGGGCGCTCTGGCCACTGAGAATCATGAGCATAGAGTGTGTCGGCTTAGTGTGGGAAGCTGGGGAGAGTGTGGCAATTTGGCTGGTGTACTGACTGCCTAACATACCAACCAATGGCCTACCTGATGGAGGCCGTGTCGGGCTGGGAATCAGAACACCCTAGATTCATAGTCTTGGGTGACTTCAATGTCGATGCGGCCTACACTCAGGCAATGGACCTAGTGTCGTCCATGGCGGCATTAGTGCTCTCCTAATATGTAACAACTCCCTCTCTCTTGGCCAGTCACATGCTCGATTTGATCTTCGTGGTAGGGGTTACAGTGGACCAGATCACTGCTTTGACAGTTCCATGGTCAGACCACTTTGCCCTGAGGGCCCATTTGAATATTTCACCCCAACCCTGTTTAGGTGGTGAGCGTATTTTAGCTTGCCTGTGGAGCCAAATGGACCCAGATGGCTCTGCGGGATCCAATGCCCCCTGGTGGCTCATTAGATGAGCTTGTGGAGGATTGGCACAGCCAACTCTCTGCAGCCATCAACGAGATCATTCCCCGATGCTCTCTGTGCTCCCACACTAGGCTGGCACCCTGGTACACCCAGGAGTTGTGGCTAATGAAGCAAGAGCTAAGATGGCTAGAGAGACAGTGGCAAGCTACAAGAACATCTTATAGGAGGACCTAACATCTTATAAGAGGACATAAAGAGCCTCTTGCTCAGGGTCAAAGAGGAGAGCGCAAAAGTGGGCTTGAAGCTCAACATCAAAAAAACTAAGATCATGGCATCTGGCCCCATCACTCCTTGGCAAATAGAAGGGGAAGTCGTAGAAGTAGTGACAGACTTCACGTTCCTGGGATCCTAGATCACTGCAGATGGTGACTGCAGCCATGAAATTAAAAGACGCCTGCTCCTTGGGATGAAAGCGATGGCAAACCTAAACAGCATGATAAAAAGCAGAGACATCACCCTGCCAACAAAAGTCCGCATGGTCAAAGCAATGGTATTCCCTGTAGTAATGTATGGCTGTGAGAGTTGGACTATAAGGAAGGCCGAGCACCAAAGAATAGATGCTTTTGAATTATGGTGCTGGAGAAGACTCTTGAGAGTCCCTTGGACTGTAAGGAGATCAAATCATTCAATCCTAAAAGAAATCAACCCTGAGTGTTCCCTGGAAGGCCAGATCCTGAAGTTGAAGCTCAAATACTTTGGCCACCAAATGAGAAGGGAGCATTCACTGGAGAAGACCCTGATGCTGGGAAAGATTGAAGGTCAAAGAAGAAGGGGATGGCAAAGGATGAGATGGTTAGACAGTGTCATCGATGCAACTAACATGAAATGGAGCAAACTTCAGCGGACAGTGTAAGACAGGAGGGCCTGGCGTAATCTGGTCCATGGGGTCGCGAAGAGTCGGACTCGACTGTGCAACTGAACAACAACAACAACTAATAATAATAATAATAATAATAATAATAATAATAATAATAATAATAATAATATACTTTGTTGTCATTGTACATAGTACAACGAAATTGCGCCCTCTTGCCCAGATTGCCCAAAGGCATCCAGTATGTGGATGACACCCAGCTCTATCTGTTGTTGGCTGGCCAGTCTGAATCTACACCAGAAGATCTGGACCGGGCACTGCAGGCTGTGGCTGGTTGGCTTAGACTAAGTTGACTGAAATTAAATCCGATGAAGACGGAGGCTCTATGCCTCTGTCAAGGCAGCCTGGGGGTAGGGACCCCTGACCTTTGATGGGGCACAGTTGGTGCCAGCGCCAGAGATTAGGAGTTTGGGAGTGCTCCTGGATGCCTCCTTAACAATGGAGGCCCAGGTAGCAGCCACTGCTAAGTCATCCTTCTATCATCTTCGGCTGATTAGGTAGTTGGTTCCCATCTTTAAATGCAACGACTTGGCAACAGTGATCCATGAAATGGTCACCTCAAGACTGGACTACTGTAATGCTTTCTACTTGGGGCTGCCCTTGTCCCAAATTCAGAAGGTGCAGCTAGTGCAGAACACTACAGTCAGGCTGCTGAGAGCTTCCTTGTGTAGGAGCACATCCAGCCTGTACTGAAGGCACTGCACTGGCTACTACTACTACTACTACTACTAATAATAATAATAATAATAATACCTTTAGATTTATTTAATTGCCCAATCCGGCAGAGCTGCTGGCCCTGAGCGATAATTACAGTTAATCATAGACAGTGGACTAACAATAATTCATAGGGGATGAGGGAGGACACAACATATATAAATCTTTTTAAATTGCACACATTTGCAGCTGGCGGGACATGTTCAGCTGAGGGTCAGACATATTCCAGAGACATTTCAGAGGTATTCGGAGATGTTCAGATGGCTCGGCTGGATGACGTCAGTTGTTCTTCCAGGACTTCTTCAAGTCGTGGTGCCGCACTGCCACCGCCTGGCCGGAACGACCCATCACTGTCTTCCAACGCTGCAGATTTCTCTCTTAAGCTTTCGAGCTCACGAGCTGGACATTCCGATTTGCCGGCTAACACCTCCCCCACCGGGGGGGTTAGTGTGCCCACTGTTACCAGAGGCACTGCCTTTTATTCTTGGGTAGCCCCCAAACAGGGGTGCCCTACTTTCTAACCTGAAGTCCAAAAAAGCCAGGCACTCTCAGCTTGACCACAGAGTCGGGCTGCGAGTGGTCTGCAAAAAGATTTCATATTCAGGTTTCATAAGGTGACCTCAGAGCAAGCCTCCAGTCTTCCCCCTCCACCCAGCAGAGATTATGCTTATGGAATAACAATGAGTTCCAGAGGTAAGTCTTTAGAAGCCACCTGGCACTCTCCAGCACCTCACCCAGCCTTTTGTATCCTAAGTGTAAATTCTTTGTCTTTCTTGCCTCTTTCCCTCAAGATACCGGGATAACCCAATCAATCATTCAATCAGCTAATCAGGGACGGCTCCCATCTTTTGTCCACCCCAGGCCAGGACCATTAGTGAGTCAGATAATCCATTTAACTAGCCACCCAACACCTGGCTTCTATTGTTAAATCCAGACCCTGCCTCTCTGGAAGCTCATTGGTCATACCTAAGGTCTGCCCCTACTGGCATCACACACCCCTGGGACTCATCATTGGTCCAGGTAATCTATTGTTCTCACCTGAGACCAGCCCCCAGGGCCACCCATTGGCCTGCATTCTTTGCCAGTGCCTATATCCCAGCACACAGATGCCCTTAGACCGTGTGTTTTCTGCCATGATCCAAAATGGCAGGCCACCCCTGAACTCTCTGAGTTTAGGCCAGAATCCATGGACCTCTGCACATCTGAACAGGTTGTATCACCCCTCTATAACCCATCAATCACCTCTGCTTCCTTAGTGCTATATTGTGTGAATATTGTGTGTATGTTTGAGAATATTTAGTAAAGAAATCATTATTTTAGCCACCCAATTTCTGTGTCTGTTCCTGGGTGCTTGGGAATTCTAACTCTGGTATACAAAGGTCAGATCCTATAGATAAGCCAATTGCATATTAATAATTATAATTCCCCATCTTTATTAAAAAATAGAGCAATTTGGCTAACACCACTCTCTCTAAGGAGTGGTACCCATTTTTATCTACTTGCCGAAGCTTTCGAACCGCTGGGTGGGCGGCAAGCTAGGGACAGGGCTGGTAGCTCACACCAGCGCGGGGCTAGAACTGACAGACGTTCTGTTCAGTTCAGATGTTACTATAGCCCGAGGATAAATCCTCTGTGCCACCGCTCCCCAATAGCATACCAGATTCTTTTTGAGGTGCTTTTTATTTATTTATTATCAGATTTATACCCTGCCCTCTCAGCCGAGGCCGGCTCAGGGTGGCTTACACTTTTAATCTTTAAAGCCCTATATGGTCAGGGTCCGGCATACATAAGGGACCACTGCACTCAGGATCACAAAATCAGTTGGCCCTCCCAGGCCCTAAGGATGCCAGGCTGGCTACAACCAGGGCCAGGGCCTTCTCAGTGGTGGCTCCATACTGGTGGAATGAGCTCCACAGGGCCTGCAAGATGGAGCTCTTCCACCAGGCATTTGACTAAGTAGCCACATTACACACCAAGGAGTGCCCCTTTGCCCTGGCTTTACCATCTTTCATCTCCCGCCTGTGCCCTGGCTTTACCATTTTTACCACCACAGAACAAGTTGAGTGAATTGAGCAGGCGCGGGTATCATTGGAACATATGGTCACCTAAGCTGTATTATAAATAACTTTGCTCTCACTTTTATCAGATCATGTTCCAGCATTTTAGGAGTATTATAAATGACTGTTATTTTATCTTTATGTTTATACGTCTATGACACATTTCAATTGTATTTTATATGAAATTCTCTGTAAACTGCCCTGAGCCCACCTCGGTGGGAAGGATGGGGCATAAACTGAACTAAATAAATAAATAATGAATCTGGAGATCGGTTGTGCTTCCAGGAGATCCCCAGGCCCCACCTGGAGAGTGGCAATCGTACTCTCAGCAGAGCTGAGCAGACAGTCACTAGCCCCACATGCTGAGAAACGAGAAGGGGTTTCAGACAAGCAGTTTATTTGTTGAAGAGATCATAGTTAGGACCTGGGGCTGTGGGGGCTTCTTTGGATATTACTCTTTTGAGTATATGGGGTGGGCTCTCTGTCCAAAGACATTTCCGTGGTCATGTGGCTGGCATGACTAGGCGCCAAGGTGCACAGAATGCTGTTACCTTCCCACCGAAGTGGTACCTGTTTATCTACTTGCAATTTCTTGCTTTTGAACTGCTGAGTTGGCAGGAGCTGGAACCAGAGACAGGAGCTCACTCCGTCATGCGGAACTGCTGAACTACCGACCTTCCAGCTTGCAGTTCAGCGTCTTAACCACTGAGCCACCGCAGCCCCTAGCAAAGTATCTAGACCTATTTAAATCAGGATTATACTGTTGTTTACCAAAGTCAGTAATTTTATTAATTAATTAATACCTTTCCCCCTTTCTCTTGTGACTCAAAGCAACTTATAGTTCCAAAAGTTAAAAACAAGCAATATCCCCACCCCTCAAAAACCTGCAGTTTTTACCATATTAAAAGTTTTCATGAGTAAAATAATTATTGCTTTTTTGTTGTTTTCCACCCTACAAGATTTATACACATTCAGTTCATTCTGCTATTGCCCAAATTTTATTAAGCTATTTTCCAATTGAAAAGATATCCCAAACATGACATTTATATATTTATTTAGGTATTATAGAGCACTTTTCTCTCCAATAGGGACTCAAATGTGGCTTATTACTGTCACGAGCCTTGTAAACTACTCAAACATCTTTTTTCAAATTGGGGTGATTTCTAGGAACTCATCTATTTACACATAAAAGTATGTGTATTGTATTACACTGAATATTGACATTAGTAACTATCTTAATTTTTTTTAAAGTACAATCTTCCAAAGGTCACATTTTGGATCATAGACACTATGTTGTGTTTTTTTTAAAGGAACTGTCTCATCAACTTTAATTAATTCTGGAGGTGAAGCGATGGAGTAGCGAGGTGGTTGGGAATCCAGAGCTCTCTAGATCTCACCAACCTTTGGAGTCTTTTTAGGGGATTTTCTTGGCATTTCTGGACTCCTCCAGATTTGACAAGGGTCCACCAGTTCTTTGGGAGTAAGAACTGGTACAGAAGACTTATACTGAGCTCCCCGCTTGTGGCAACAGCAAGTGAAGATTTCAGTTTGTCTTGACGCAGAAGCTCCGAAGGGCCGGCTGCAGGAGTCTGCTGGCTGGAAAGCTACATTCAAGCTCCAACAAGAGCCTTTCATGTCTTGCCACAAATCATCTTGGCAAAGAATCCGTAAGCAATCTTATCTTCTACTCTAATTGCTAAGCTTGGAACACATACATAATTGCCTCTATAAATCTATCCCAGTGGCAAAGGGAGGGGGGAAACTCTCATGACAGACAGCTAAACAAAGTCTTGGGAATTTTTACTACACCAAACACACAGGGGAAAAATAACACTTTGAAATGTTCTACCTGCTATTTGGAAAATACCGATACAGAGGCTTATTGCATTCCTAAAGAACTTTGTTGGAACTAGAGAAAGGGAAGCAGGCTAAAAGTTAAGCCAAAATGGTGCTGAGCAGCTGCTTTCCTTTCCTCTGTGCACATTCTTGCAGTGAATGTTGTGTCTGTTGAGGAAGGAGATGGCTCTTTCAGCTCCATTTGAAGCAAAGGAATACAGGACAAATGAAGATATACAACTGTTATCAGACGACCAATGGGATTATTTAAAAAGCCAACTGGCAGAAAAAATTACAAATATTGTAATGGAAGCTTGGGGACAGTGTTGGGATTGTTTTGAAGAAGAAATTACAGAGAGGCAAAGTCAGATGATGTCAGCTTCTACGCAAGATGAGAAACGACAGGATCTGCTTCAACACTCGACACCCAGGATGAGAGACTTTTCTAGGCACTGTCTTGATGGACCGATTGGATATAATATAAATGATGCACACTGTTTGCTTTTGCACACAAACAGACCAGAGAACGGGACATTCAAAAATCAAAGGCACAAAAGAATAACAATTTTGATGAAACATTTCCAAAGAAAGCAAAAGAAATTTAAATTTTATAAACAAATGGAGGCAACATCTTTGGATAGTCAACATGGTTTTTATTAGCTGAAGAGACAAAGATCTTTAAAGCCGGAACTTTTAAGTGGAGGAGACTTGTTTATTTACTGTTTGCTTTGTACATGTTTACATGATTATTTGATACCTGACTGATTTATGAATATAATCTAAAGCAAAGTATTTTGATTTTTATATTAACTTGACTGCTTAATGAAAGCTAAAGAAAATGGTCAGCCTGACATTTTATGTGAGAGAAAATGAGAGGTTATAGGATAAGGTGAAAACTAGGTGGCATTGTTAGTGCGAGAGTTGAGATTCTAGGGAAAATATACATTGTGTTTAGGCCTGAGTTAATGGGATTTTGAAATCTAACAGTATCGGGAACATGGAAGAATACATAAAAGGATCAGATTGTTATAAGCCTTTATTAGCATAGTCATAGTGTTAAGTAATGCCTGTGTTCTTTCTTCTCTGCTTTCATAGATATAAATTAGAGTAATATTAGATTATAGATAAAATGAAATACAGCAGGTAGAATTTGTTTGAAACAGTTCCATAACAGGAAGAGACCGTTGTTCAATACAAATTAAAACAAGGGGGGGAAATGGGAATGTGTATGTAAACATGTTGATCTGAGCAAGATACTTGGCTAGTAAAATGTATGGCTCTTTTTTTGTGTAACTAAAAAAAAAATAAACTGCCCAATTTGGGCAAGTAAAAAAAAAAGTTTCATTAATTCTGTAGATAGATTCTCATTCAACAGTGGCAGCTAACCAGGAAACCTTTGGTTCATCACTCTTACTCCCTAAGTTACCTCATAGGGTTACTGTGAAGATAAAATACAGGACAGACCAGTTGTGTACATCTCCTTGAGCTTTCTGGAGGAAGGCTGAGATAAAAATGTACTAAATAAATAAATACAAATAAGAGTTCAGACACCTGCAACAAAATATTTTATAATAATTCTTATTACTAGTCATGCAAGGGGATACTGCTGGAACACGTTATGATACCTTCCCTTTGTAATTTCCAGTTCCAATAAACGGTATATATTTTGGCCACACATTTGTACATAATATGTTGTTTGCCCTTCAATGTCTCCCACTTGCTTTCAGCACTTTGTTTTGCAGATATGTGTTGAAATTAACAAGACAGAAAAGTACTGAAACTCATATGCATCTGTTTCAAACACCCATATCTCTTCTTTTATACTAATTATGTGTGGTGTTTTAGGAATAAAACATAACTTGTCTTCTTTGTTACACTTAGCAAGAACCAGTTTAGCATGAAAGTGCATAAGGCATGTCTATCACCACTGTAACAAAGGGAGGAAGAGGCTGCACCTGTATGCTTCAGACAAGTGTCAATGCAGATCTCTGCCCTGGGCCACTCCTCTTATTTGTAAGCTCATTTCTTGCACCAGCAACTACCCTTAATGGAGGCAGCTGTCATACAGCTCCTTAATCTTGGGATGTTATAATCTCTCTACATTCAGTTTCAATAATTAATTTTATTGATGTGTTGAAGAATAAAAGGGCTGTCAAAGGTAATATGTCAAGTATCCATTCTAAAGTGTAATGGAGCAGGTAGGTTTTCATTCCTCTCATACTTGTCCTCGATGCCAGAAAGAGGAAAGGAATTCTGGAGAGGCCTGAATGGGTTTTTGATTACTTGAGGAATGGAAATATTTGGAATCAGTTTGGTGTAGTGGTTAAGTGCGTGGACTCTAATTTGGGAGAACCGGGTTTGATTCCCCACTCCTCTACTTGCAGCTGCTGGATGACCTTAAGCAAGCCATAGTTCTGTCAGAGCTGTTCTCTCAAGGGCAGTTCTCAAAAGAGCTCTCTCAGCCCCACCTACCTCACAGGGTGTCTGTTGTGGGGAGGGGAAGGGAAAGACGTTTGTAAACCGCTCTGAGACTTCAAGTGAACGGCAGGGTATAAATCCAACTTTTGCCTCCTCATATTAGTAAACCATAAAGTCAGTACACAAAATATTGGAAGGTGTGGTTAGGGCTGCCAACTCTGGGTTCAGAAATACCTGGAGATTTAAGGAGGGCAGAGCCTGGGGAGAGAGGGGTTTGGGGAGGGTATAATGCCCTCCAAAGCAGCCATTTTCTCCAGGGGAACTGATCTCTGTTGCCTGGAGATCAGTTCTGATTCCGGGAGATCTCAAAGCCTCACCTAGAAGTTGGCAACCCTAGGTGGGGTGGAGACTAAAACTGGTCAGGAATTACTCCTGGATCATTTGCAGATTTTATGTGGACTGTTACAATTGGTAGCTGATGATTAGATGCTGGGCTTAACATGTGTGTTCAGCAGGGCCACCCACTAAATGGTTAGAGGAAGCCAATGGACTGTTGATGTTGCCATAGCAAATAGGCTAGCAACCAGCTCTCTAGGTCAGAAGGAGGTAATTATCCTAGTGAGAAGAAATTATGATCTAAAAAGCCGCTTTATACTGAAATACTATTGATTCCCCTTACTGTAATACTTTGCATTTACATAGCACTTCCACCTATAATGCTTAATACTTCACACATATGACCTTGTGATCCTGTCCACAATCCTGTAAACTAGCCTTTCTGGGGGCAGATGTGACTGAATGATGGTAGCATTTCAAAATGTGTCCATGACTGAATTGGGATTAGAAGCAGGGATTAGATTCTTTATGTGTATTCTCAGGTAAAGAATCAAAAATGGGCTTAATGGGTCATTGGTAGGCCACTATACTATCAGGTGGGCTCCATTCAGCTTGGCAGATCATCAACTGTGCGAGTCTGTTTCATCTGGAACCTTCTGAAATGGCATAGACCATTTTCTATATAAAGGATAGCTTCTAGTTCATCACACATTCTGGCACAACATATGTTAGTCTTGTACCTCACAGAAGTTGTTTCATTTTTGCTAAATGATCCTTTTTCTCCCCCCACCCCGTTTCTGACTTTAAAATGTACCACCTCCATGTTGTTTAAGTGACACGGTAGGACTGATGCGTGGACTCTTATCTGGGAGAACCAGGTTTGATTCCCCACTCCTCCACTTGCATCTGCTGATGTGACCTTGGGTCAGTCACAAGCTCTGGCACAGCTGTTCTCCCAAGGACAGGTTCTGTCAGAAGTTCATCAGCCCCACCTACCTCACAGGGTGTCTGTTGTGGGGAGGGGAAGGGAAAGGAGTTTGTAAGCCGCTCTGAGACGCCTTTGGGCAGTGAAGGGCGGGGTATAAATCCAATCTCTTCTTCTCTTCTTCTTCTTCTTCTGGACACTCATCAGCCACACAGATTTGTAGGTCAGTGGGAAAGTAAAGGGTGTAGTTAAGAATAGTGCTACATCCAATCTTAAATTTGACAGGCCTGTCTGGGAGGAAAATTACAGTGTCGAGGCAGGAAAGTGACTGTTATGTCAATGTTCTGTAGTAAATATAGGTCCAGGGGTTTTGGTGGTAAGGAGGCTGTTTCACCAGGAATGTGTAAGTCTTTGTTTGAGCCATGGCTGCCTCAGCTGCTTTCTATTATGTTATTTATTTACTTATTTGATTTATATCCCGTCCTCCCCAATGATGCAGGCTCAGGGCAGTTTACATAAAACAACAGATAAAACATAGCAAATATAAATATAAAACACAACATAAAGTGCTAGTATGCCATTTGTGTAATATTGGCGTGGCAGTAGTAGCAAACCATTACAATGAAGTACAGTCAGCATTTGATGTCAGTTCATATCGGCAGCACACAGGCTGTTGGTGATTGTATTAGGGTGCAGGGTCTTAAATTAGTTTGGTGCAGCTCCTTAGTTGAATGCCTGGAGGAAGAGCTCTGTCTGTAAAAGGTCCCACAGGGCCCTGGTGTCTTCTGGGAGCTCATTCCACCAGCATGGAGCCACCGTTGAAAAGGCCCTGGCCCTAGTTGAGGACAGCCTGGCATCCTTGGGACCTGGGAGGGCCAGACAGTCTTGGAACTCCTAACGCAGTGCTCTCTGGGGGCCTGTGGGGAAAGATGGTCCCTGGCCATAAGGGTATATATGCCCCCGACCATAAAGGGCTTTAAATGTAAGAACCCACACCTTGAAGCGAATTCAGTATGCTATAAGCAGCCAGTGCAGTGCTTTCAGCGCAGGCTGGATGTGCTCCCACATAGGGAAGCCCAACAACAGCCTGGCTGCAGCATTCTACACCAGCTGAAACTTCTGAATTTGGGACAAGGGCAGCCCCATGTAGGGAGCATTAAAAGTAAAGGTAAAGGTTTCCCTTGCTTGAATGCTAGTGGACTCTGACTCTAAGGGTCGGTGCTCATCTATGTTTCCAAGCCGAAGAGCAGGAACTGTCCGAAGACGTTTCCATCGTCATGTGGCTGGCGTGCCTAACTGCTGAGGTGCACAGAACCCTGTTATCTTCCCAGCAAAGTGGTACCTATTCATCTATTTGCAATTTCTTGCTTTCAAACTGCTAGATTGGCTGGAGCCGGGGCCAGAGATAGGAGTTCATTCCATCACATGGCACTAGAGTCTCAAACTGCTGAACTACAGACCTTCTGGTCTGCAGCTTAACATCTTAACCTTTGAGCCACCGCGGCCCCATAGAGAGCATTACAGTAGTCTAATCTCGAGGTGGCCACACGTGGATCACTGTTGCCAAATCGTTGTGTTCGAGGAAGAGAACCATCTGCTTAATCAGCCGAAGAAGATAAAAAGCTGACTTAGCAGGGGCTGCTACCTAGGCCTCCATCGTTATGTTATGGAGAAAGAGTATCAAAAAGACCTGGTGACAACGGAGCCTTGTGTCAATATTCCAGAGGTTCAGAACCCAGGGGAAATCAAGAAGGAAAGGGAGAGACAAAGTGAAAACTATTAAATAGAGTTTCTTTTAAACATCATTTGTATAAAATTAATGACTCATATTGAAGCACTGTTATCTTTTCTCTTCTGAATTTTACAGAAACAAACTACTGATTTCATCCCATCAAGAATTGTTGATAATGCATTTCCCAGATATTCCAAATCTCCTGGGGAAATTCTGCTGGACACAGTTACTTTTAATAATAAAAATTAGTGCACGCAGCAGAATTATCCCCAACCAGTTATCCCCTGGTACAGGCCATTCCAGATGCTAGTCACTTTTCCTGTTATGGTTTGGCAGTTATTTCATGTACACTGGTATGTGGCTTTTTACAGAAATTATGTTTGCATCCCTTTTGGCCTAAGATATACTTTTCTGCTGTGGAAATAGAATACTGCTGGCTCTTACTACTTGGTTGAACCCTTCAAAGAATAAAGGGCTCCAGCTATCAAAGATCAATTTACACTGACATTGAGATGTTCAGGAGAATTAACAGGCTGGAACTCCCCATGTCTATCTCCTAGTGCTAGTCATCTACCAGGCCTGAACACAGAATGAATCCAAACAATCTGCTTCATTCAAGAATCCCTGAAGTTACCTAGCCACCACTCATTTAATCACCTTGCTCAAGAATGGTACATTTGATACTTGGTGGTAGTTATTCAACTCTCCTGGGTCTAGAGTAGGTTTCTTCATATATTTTATTTATTTTACAGATTTTATATCCCACTTTTCTGCTCTCCCAAGGGCCACCAGTGTGGCTGACAAATTAAAACATATATAATAAAATCACATTTTATAACAATTGAAATCAACCCCTCAAAAACATACATCATTAAAACAATTAAAACAGAGCTAAAATACATACAGACATAAAAACAGCAATTAAAATATGGCTTTGTTTTAAGGCAAGGGTGACCACCACCTCTCTCAGGGATACTTTTACCGTCTCCCACACACAGTAGCCCATCCCACTCGCCAGGCAGATTTAAACAGCTAGGGTCAAGGATCATACAACCAGGTGGTATGTCTCAGGATTCTAAGAATCCTGTCCACATCCTCAGACTTGAGAAGCTGAAAGATAAGCTCCACAACTGGACAAATCAGCACTCTGGGAACAGATGCAAGACATTTTATCCAACAAACTGCTTAGCAAAATTATCACAGTGGGCTGCACAGGAGTCCACCAGAGCTCAATAGACCCTTGACCACCCAGAAGTCTTCCAC
Organism: Gekko gecko; assembly: GCA_029375565.1. Taxonomy (NCBI): domain Eukaryota; kingdom Metazoa; phylum Chordata; class Lepidosauria; order Squamata; family Gekkonidae; genus Gekko; species Gekko gecko. Next base: position 102,133,877 of record JAPDNY010000003.1, on the reverse strand, counting down.
AGGTCTGCACTGTGTGGATATAGTGGTGGCAAGGAAGTATTCTTTCTTCACCACAGTCACCACCACAGAGTAGGCTTTAAAATGAGTTCTAGCCCGTGCCTTGTTGGATTCATCCTGAGTTTTTCTCCAGAGAGAAGAAGAAGAAGAAGAAGAAGAAGAAGAAGAAGAAGAAGAGATTGGACCCTTGTAAATATGAGACTGTGCCGCTGAGGATGGGGGTGGGAGCACACTGGGAGCACCGGCTTTGTGATCACTGTGGCGGCTCATTTCCCTTTGGTGCTGGGCAGCCTGTGGCTCCACAACCATGACCTGCTACATACTGTGGAATGAAGGCATAGTTCATTTCATTTCTCCCCGATGTCAATCACATGTATGGGAGGAAGCATGGGGACCCCCCCTCCCAACAAGCTGGTACATGCATGCCTGGCTAGCGAGGAGTTAGCCGTGATTCCCCCAAAGTACGGAGATTTATCATGAGTGTTCGAGGAGGCAGACGAGTTGTCCTCCCACAGACACTCAGACTGTGCCATTGAACTTTTTCCCAAGCATAAGTTACCTAAAGGAAAATTGTCTGCCATGAGTCCGGCTGAGAAGGAGGAGCTGCACAAGTTCATAGACAAAAGCCTGGTGAGAGGGTTCATTCAGCCAACTTCCTCCCCATTCACAGCCCCCATGTTGTTCTGGAAAAAGAAAGATGGGGGTTTGAGACTTTGTACGGACTATAGGGGTTTGAATGCTGTCTCTACTACTAACGCTTACCCCCTCCCCCTAATCAAAGACCTCCTAGCTGAGGTACAGAAGGGTAAAATCTACTCTAAACTCAGCCTTCGTGATGCTTACTTCCGGGTCTGGATGAAGGAGGGGGATGAATACAAAAATTCTTTGAATACCCCGTTGGGACAATTTGAGCACTGGGGGATGCCCTTTGGGCTTCAGGGGGCTCCCGGGGTCTTCATGAATCTGATAAACAAAGTATTACATAAGCATTTGTTCAAAGGAGTGGTTGTTAACTTGGATGATATCTTGTTATATTCCCCTGATAAAGAAACCCACGTGGCATTGGTCCGTGAGGTTTTGAAAATGTTGCACAAGCACAAACTGTCAAACTGTCGAAATGTGAATTCCATTGCATAGAAATTGATTTTTTGGGCTACCAAATTTCCCCCTGGGGTTTAGAAATGGACCCAGCCAAAGTCCAGGATGTGGTGGGGTGGGAACCCCCTCATACCCTCAGACAACTCCAAGCATTCCTCGGTTTTGCTAATTTCTACAGGTCCTTTCTCACTAACTTTGCCCAGGTGAGCTTACCGCTCATGGATCTTCTAAAGACCTGAAAGCACTTGGCTGGGGGCTAAATTAACGTGGACTAACGAATGCCAAGAGGCGTTCAACCGCTTAAAAGCGTTCACGTCTGAGCCCATGCTGGCCCACCCAAATGAAATATATATGTAATCTTTCTTTAAAATCTGCCTCCATTCCTGAGGACTGGAAAGTAGCTAATGTCACTCCCATCTTTAAAAAGGGCTCCAGGGGAGATCCGGGAAATTACAGGCCAGTCAGTCTGACATCGATACCGGGTGAAGTTGTTGGAAACTGTTATTAAGGAAAGAATTAGTAGGCACATTGATGAACAAAAACTATTGAAGCAGACTCAGCATGGGTTCTGTAAGGGAAGATCTTGTCTCACTAACCTGTTAGTGTTTTTTGAGGAGTGAACAAACATGTGGACAAGGGGGACCCAATAGATATTATTTACCTTGACTTCCGGAAAGCTTTTGATACAGTTCCTCATCACAGGCTCCTAAGTAAGCTCAATAGTCATGGGATAAAAGGACAAGTCCTCTTGTTGATCAAAAACTGGCTTATAAATAGAAAACAGAGAGTGAGTATAAATGGGAAACTTTCTCAGTGGAGGGTGGTAAGCAGTGGGGTACCACAGGGATCAGTACTCGGTCCGATGCTTTTTAACTTGTTTATTAATGATTTGGAATTGGAAGTAAGCAGTGAAATGGCTAAATTTGCAGATGACACGAAGTTGTTCAGGGTGGTGAAAACCAGGGAGGAGTGTGAGGCACTCCAAAGGGATCTGTTGAGGATGGGTGAGTGGGCATCAACGTGGCAAATGGGGTTTAATGTAGCCAAGTGCAAAGTGATGCACATTGGAGCCAAAAATCCTAAATATAAATACACGTTGATGGGGTCTGAACTGGCAGAGACGGACCAAGAGACAGATCTTGGAGTCGTAGTGGATAACTCAATGAAAATGTCTAGACAGTGTGTAGCTGCAATAAAGAAGGCCAACGCTATGCTGGGGATTATTAGGAAGGGAATTGAAAACAAATCAGCCAGTATCATCATGCCCCTGTATAAATCATTGGTGCAACCTCATTTGGAATACTGTGTACAGTTCTGGTCACCACATCTCAAAAAGGATATTATAGCATTGGAAAAAGTGCAGAGAAGGGCAACTAGAATGAGAAAAGGGTTGGAACACCTTCCCTATGAAGAAAGGTTAAAATGCTTGGGGCTCTTTAGCTTGGAGAACCGATGGCTGAGAGGTGACATGATCAAGGTTTATAAGATTATCAATGGGATTGAGCAGGTTGAGAAAGAAGTACTTTTCTCCCTTTCTCACAATACAAGAACTCGTGGGCACTCTATGAAATTGCTGAGCAGGTCGGGTTAGAATAGATAAAAGGAAATACTTCTTCACCCAAAGAGTGATTAACATATGGAATTCACTGCCACAGGAGGTGGTGGCAGCTGCAAGCATGGACAGTTTCAAGAGGGAATTAGATAAACATATGGAGCAGAAGTCCATCAGTGGCTATTAGCCACAGGGTATAGATGGGAACTCTCAGTCTGGGGCAGGTGATGCACTCTATCCTTGGTGCTGGAGGGGGCAGCAGTGGGAGGGCTTCTGGTGCCCTGGCCCCACTGCTGGACCTCCTGATGGCACCTGGTATATTTTGGCCGCTGTGTGACAGAGTGTTGGACTAGATGGGCCATTGGCCTGATTCAACATTGGCTTCTCTTATGTTCCTATGTTCTTATGTTAACTAAAAAAAATTATTGTTCAAGTGGACATGTCTGATGTTGCTGTTGGTGGTGCCATCTTGCAAGAAGGGAGGATGGTAAACTGCACCCCCTTGCATATTTCTTCTGGAAGTTTACCGAGACCGAGTGCAATTGGTCAGTTTGGGACAAGGAGGCGGGGGTGATCAAATTGGCCCTCTCTACATGGCAGCACTGGTTGGAGGGGGCCAGAGTGCCATTTGAGGTGTGGACTGACCATAAGAACCTGGAAGTACTTAGGATGCCCCATAATCTTAATGCAAAACAGCTTTGGTGGGCTGATTTCTTTTCTAAGTTCAACTTCACACTCCACCATTTCCCTGGCAAAGCTAATTCCCTGGCTGATTCACTGTCCCACCTCCCCCAGCATGACAGCCACAGGAGGAGGTCCTGGACTCAATGTTCATGCCCTCCCAGTTAGGAGGCGTTGTTGTGACCTGCAGCCAGTCGGCAGCCCAACCCCTTCTGGACACAGACCCATGGGAGCTGAAGTTCACCTCTGCTCTCTCTGACAATGATCGGCTTGAATTGCAAAAAGAAGGGGAGGTGAAGGAGCGGGCTAATGGCTGCTGGTACCATGGCCATAAACTGTTTGTACCTTTGACTTTGTGGGGGGATATCATATTGGCTGTACATGGGAACAAACTGGTGGGGTATCTAAAGCTTGTCAAATCCCTGCACTTGTTACAATGTAAATTCTGGATCTCTCTGTCTTCATTCAGTCCTGTCAAACATGCATTATGAGCAAGCCACGACCAGGGAAAACACTGGGGGTCCTTCAACCCTTACCCGCCCCAGGGAGGCCATGAGAAGTATGGACTTTATTACCAATTTGCCTCCCAGTTGGGGGAAAACCGTTATCTGGGTGGTAGTGGACATGTTCTCGAAACAGGCTCATTTTGTTCCGTTCAAGTCCCTGCCTACTGCATGTGTACTGGCCAATGCTTTCCTTCAAAAGATTTTTAGATTGCACATGCTCCCCTGAAAGATAATCTCCGACCGGGGCTCACAATTCGTTTCCAAGTTTTGGGGCGAACTGCTTCATCTTATGGGGGTGGAATGAGGATTGAGCACTGCTTACCACTCAGAAACTGATGGACAAATGGAGCGGGTGAACCAAACACTCAAACAGTGTCTCCGATGTTTTTCTGATTATCAACAGGACAATTGGGAGGGGCTCCTCCCCCTGGCGGAGTTTTGTTACAACAATACGTGTCATTCTTCCACCGGGGTCTTCCCCTTCATGGCCGCTAACGGGTATGAGGTGCCACCCCTCCCATTTTTGTTGGAAGCCCCTTTGCCGCAGGGGGAGGTGGGGGAATGGTGTAAAAACTTCAGGCTGCTTGGCCGCTCCTTTGCAAAGTCTTGGACAAAGCTAAATTGGATTACAAACTGCAAGCTGATAAAAAACGCTCTGCAGGCTGGGATGTCCAGCCTGGTGACTCTGTCTATGTGTCTACGGAAAACATCAAAGGTCTGCAGCCTAGTCAAAAACTAGGCTGGAAGTATGTGGGTCCTTTTCCTGTAAAAAGGAAAATCAATGATGTGACTGTTGAACTGGTCTTGCCTAAATCATTGAAACATTTTGCATCCTGTATTCCATTTCAGATTACTACACAAAGATCCTGGACCTAATGCTTGGTGACCGCAACGTGCACAACCCCCTCCCCTTGATGGTGCAAGGTGAACCGCATTATGAACTTGATGACATACTAGATTCTAAGCTTGTTCGAAATAAGCTGTTCTATTTGGTTGAATGGGTGGACTTTGGGCCGCAGCACAGGGAGTTGGGTGGAGGTGGATCACATCTGGGCCCCCCGACTTCTTCAACATTTCCATCATCACTACCCCAACAAGCCCAGAGGGAGGCGCTTAGCGGGGCAGAATGTCAGGTAGCTTTGTCATGTATTTGGAATGTAAGGGAGTACTTTCTCCTCTGGGTTTCTCACCAGTTCTTTTCACTGTATGCTTGTTATCATATGTCTGACCTTGTGGTGTCTCAACCTGCTAGGCACTACGCTGGGAAACAATGGCTTTTAAATTGTTTTTCTCTTCTGCCTGCTTGCTTTGCCCACGTGTGCGAATTATAATCATTGGCTTCATTTAGACCAGGGGGTTGTTTGAATTTACTATAAATCAGGGGCCTCCATTATCCATGGCCATTCCTGACACGAGCTGTGTATGCATCTTTAGTTATGATTTACCAATAAACAGAATCTTCTTATGAAGCCCTGAGTTGTATGATCTGACTAAGAAGCCTGACAGGAGGATTGTGAGGCACTCCAGAGGGATCTGTCTAAGATGGGCGAGTGGGCATCAATGTGGCAAATGGAATTCAATGTGGCCAAGTGCAAAGTGATGCACATTGGAGCCAAAAATCCTAAATATAAATACACATTGATGGGGTCTGAACTGGCAGAGGCTGACCAGAGAGATCTTGGAGTCGTGGTAGATAACTCAGTGAAAATGTCTAGACAGTGTGCAACTGCAATAAGAAAGGCCAACGCTATGCTGGGGATTAATAGGAAGGGAATTGAAAGCAAATCAGCCAGTATCAAAATGCCCCTGTATAAATCAATGGTGCGACCTCATTTGGAGTACTGTGTACAGTTCTGGTCACTACACCTCAAAAAGGATATTATAGCATTGGGAAAAGGGCAGAGAAGGGCAACTAGAATGATAAAAGGGTTGGAACACCTTCCCTATGAAGAAAGGTTAAAATGCTTGGAGCTCTTTAGCTTGGAGAAACGATGGCTGAGGGGGTGACATGATCGAGGTTTATAAGATTATGCATGGGATAGAGCAGGTAGAGAAAGAACTACTTTCCTCCCATTCTCACAATACAAGAACTCATGGGCACTCCATGAAATTGCTGAGCAGTTGGGTTAGAATGGATAAAAGGAAGTACTTCTTCACACAAACAGTGATTAACACATGGAATTCACTGCCACAGGAGGTGGCGGCGGCTACAAGCATGGACAGCTTCAAGAGGGAACTGGATAAACATATGGAGCAGAGGTCCATTGGTGGTTATTAGCCACAAGGTATAGATAGGAACTCAGGCTGGGGCAAGTGATGCTTGGTGCATGGGGGGAGCAACATTGGGAGGGCTTCTAGTGTCCTGGCCCCACTGCTGGACCTCCTGATGGCACCTGGTATTTTTGGCCAGTGTGTGACAGTGTTGGACTGGATGGGCTGTTGTTCTGATCCAACATTGGCTTCTCTTATGTTCTTATGTCTGGGTAAACATGTACTCTAGTCATGGTGTAGAAATTAGATTCCTAAACATCATAAATGACCGTGCACTGAACGGTCACAGAGCCAACTAGAGGAGTAGTGATCTTGGACTTGGTTTTTACCAGGTCTCAAAGATCTGGTAAGAGATGTAGAGGTGGTTGCACTAACCGGGAATAATGATCAAATGTTATTAAGTTTAGCATTCATGTCAATGGAAAGTTACCCCTAAAGCCCAAAGGAGGGAACTTTACAAAAGTGAGGGGAATAGTTTAAAAGAAGCTGAAAGAGAAACACAAGAGAGTGGAAAGTATGGGGCATGTACCTATCCCACAGCCACTATTTTTAGGGAGGCAGGTGAGGACTGGCCGTATTTATAGATGACACGTGGGGAACCTGATTCTATCACCCATATTCTTCTGCGCTGCCCTAAATATTCTGCTATGCGCAATATTTTGATTCGGCCTCTTCTCCCCTTGGAGAGAGACTTTCTGGACGAGGATTTAAATTTTTTTCTAGCAGACAAGCATCCAACAATAACACTATATGTTGCTGAATTTCTGACCTATGTATGGAAGTCAAGAGTAGTGCTTTGCAAATCTTGCAAACTATGTTAGGACCAATTTGTAATTCGAGTTATCAAGAATACCAGTCGATGTTGTTTTTTGTATTAAGTGTTACTCCTTAAACTTCTCCTTTGCTTCGGCTTTGCCAGGTTATGCCAATAAAGGTTTCTGTTCTGTCTGTATAGATGACACAAAATTATTCAGGATGGTGAAAATCAAGGCAGACCATTAAGAGCTCCAACAAGATCTCCAAAAACTGGGTAAGGGGGTGACAATGTGGCAAATGAAGTTCAGTGTTGGTAAATATAAGATGATGCACATCGAGACAAAAAAAATCCCAACTTCAAATATAGGCTAATGAGGTCTGGACTTGCTGAGACTGAGAGGAAAAGAAGATCTTGAGGTCGTAGTAGATAGCTCAATGAAAATGTCAACCCAGAGTGCTGCAGTGAAAAAGGCAAACTCTGTGTTAGGGATTATTAGGAAAGGGACTGAGAATAAAACTGCTGATATTATAATGCCCTTGTATAGATCTATGGTGTGGCCTCATTTGGAATACTGTGTACAATTCTGGTTACTATATATCAAAAAAGACATCACAGAGCTGGGAAAAGTTCAGAGGAGGGTGACCAAAATTATTGGGGGTTGGAACACTCTCCCCATGAGGAAATGCTGAAGAGCTTGAGACTTTTCAGTTTACAGAAGTGACTACTGAGGGGGGGGGGCATGATAAAGGTTTATGAAATTATGCATGGGGTGGAGAGAGCTGAGAAAGAGAAATTTTTCTCATTCTCCCAAAACAGTAGAACTCAAGGGCATCCAATGAAGCTGATGGGCAGTAGATTCAGGACAGATGAAAGGAAATACTTCTTTACACAGTGTTATTAAAATGTGGAATTCGCTGCCAGAGGATGTAGTGACAGCTGCAGGAATAAAGAGGTTTAAAAGGGGATTAGATAGATTCATGGAGGATAGGTCTATCAGTGGCTACTAACCCTGGTGACTGAGGGGAACCTCCACGTTCAGAGGCACTAAGCCTCTGAATCCCAGATCCAGGAGGCAAAGTCAGGGGAAGGCCTCGGCCTTTGTATCCTGTTGTTGGCAGTCCAGAGGAGGCAGGATGCTGGTTAGATCATGGACCAGTGGTCCAATCTAGCAGAGCTCTTCTTATGTTCTTCCCTATCCCTTCCAATGGTGGAGCTGCGGTGGCTCAAGTGGTTAAGACGCTGAACTGCAGGCTCTGGAAGGTCAGTAGTTCAGCAGTTCGAGACCCGGGTGCCGCATGACAGGGTGAGCTCCTGTCTCTAGTTCCAGCTCCTGCCAACCTAGCAGTTCGAAAGCAAGAAATTGCAAGTAGATAAATAGGTACCACTTTGGTGGGAAGGGAACAGCGTTCCGTGCGCCTTGGTGTTTAGTCATGCCGGCCACATGACCACGGAAACGTCTTCGGACAGCGCTGGCTCTTCGGCTTGGAAACGGAGATGAGCACCGCAACCCTAGAGTCGGATTCGACTGGCTTTCGAGCAAGGGAACCTTTACCTTTTACTATCCCTTCCAAAAAAATTTAGCCCTGAAGTTAGCTCTGAAGAGCAACAGCAGCTTCAGCCTTCCTCATGTCAGCAAGGAGTTGCTGGCTACTCCTTCCTCACCTGCAGCTGACTGGGGGGGGAGGGGGAAGGATGCTGAGCTCTTCCTTCCACTTTCTGCTGTCTCTATGAGTGGGCCCACAGGAAGTCTTGGGGCCCCAGCAAATGACCCACTTTGCTGCTGGCTTTGGCTGCTCCCAATAAATTAACCTTGGCATTAATGTTATCTTTGCTAATAAAATAATTCCCTGTTGGGGATGGGTCTTGGCTTAGTGGTGGAGCATTTGCTTGGCATTCAGAAGATCCCAGGCTAAATCCCCATAATTTCTCCATCACTATATATGGGTGCGAAAGTTGGACAATGAAGAAAGCCGACAGGAAGAAAATTTATTCATTTGAAATGTGTCAGACTCTAGGAGCAAGCTAAGTCAGACTCCAAGGTCAAAGTCAAGATTCAGTCCAGAAGGTCAGTTACCAGAGAGCAGAGTCCAAATCACAGTGTAATACAGAAAGTGAGGTGTAGCAGTCCAAGTTCATATACAGGAGCAAGGAAGTCTGATGTCCAAGTGCAAAACTGGTCCAAAGGTCATTGGAGTGAATCAGGAGCTGTGGTCACAGAGTCCACCAGGTGGTGACTTGTTGCTTCCACATGGAACAGTTTCCCTTGACTGGCTTTTATAGGCACCTGTTGCAAGGTCTTACGTGCAGCCAACTGCTTGGGAGTAACCCTGCAGCTACTCATCATCAGCAAGTAGCTGACATCAGGCCAACAGATGTGTGCTTTGTCCTCTCTCCTGGAGCTCCATTCTAAGTCTTCATCTCTGGTGCTCAAAGATGTGGGTGAAACTGGAGGGCTGGTAACAACCATCTGGGGGGCTGGAAGGTGCTAGTGACTCTGCATCAGCTGTTGGCTATGAACTCTGACAACCCTGTAGTTGCTACTTCAGAGCTGGTGACACAGGACTCCCCTCCTGAGGAGTCCTTCACTCCTGACTGACCCATAACAAAATGTGGTGTTGGAAGAAAGTTTTATGGATACCCTGGACTGCCCAAAAGACAAATAAGTGGGTTCTAGAGCAAATCAAGCCTGAACTTTCCCTAGAAGCTACCATGATTAAACTGAAGCAATCCTACTTTGATCACATTATGAGAAGACAAGAGTCACTGGAAAAGATAATAATGCTAGGAAAAGTTGAAGGCAGCAGGAAAACAGGAAGATCCAACATTTAATGGATCAATGCAGTCAAGGATGTCAGGTCCCCTAGTTTGCAAGACCTGAGCAAGGCTGTTAAAGACTGGATGTTTGAAGATCATTAATTCATAGAGTCACTATAAGTTGGAACAAACTTGAGGGCACTTACACACAGTAGTAGGATAAAGGTAGGATCCACCCAAGTGTTTAAGAACATTTCAGATGGATTTCTGAAGATTCTGCTATCTGACTAGCCAATAAGGGCACAATTGAAACAGAATATAGTCTCAGATATTGTCACAGAAGACACATGGATGAGATCTATAGAACTCTCATGTCAAATGCCTTTGTATTAAAATAATAATTTCTATTTTCGTTTTCATTATCGTATACTTATGACAAGCTTACAGTCAATTATCTAGCCGTTGGCCATAACATATAAGTTAGAGTCTTATACATCCGTTAAATTCTACTATCCATGTGGATATACTTTTAGCCACCTTGTGTTAAGTACCTATATTCATTCTTATCTTTGTACCATCAGAGCTAACAAGGTCATCTAGCTGTGCTAGTTCTAGTACTGTATCAGATAGAAACCATTAGTTCTTGCTCTTGAGGGTCCATTATATCTAGATTTCCAAGTTTTTGCCAGTATTAATCGGGCAGCCAGTTATTATATAAGATACTAAGTAGGTTTCCTGTTGGGTGTATCCATTCAAAGTCGATTATAGTGTTAACCAAGTACATTTCGTGGTCTTAGTGGGACAGTTTTATCCAAACATTCCTGAAATCATTTTCTACCCTGAATACACATTTTTGAAGTAAAACTTTATGTATGAATGCATGCCTGTATTAAATTAGTATCTCCATAGCAGGATTCATACATTGTATACTTATATCAGCCTTTAAGAATCTGGCCTGTTCCCTATTGTAAACACCCATTCTTGAGTCGCCTTTCAGCCTTATGTGAATTAAGTATGCTTTAAAAATCAATCCTAATTAGTCACATTTCCACCTGTGATACAGCATAAATATTTGCTAGTTGGCTGTTGTGTGAAGATTCAGTCCTGACTTGTATGTAATGCTGAGCCTGCAAAAACTGATTACCCGTGAGATGTTCCATAGGAATCATATGATTTAAATCAGCTCCTCAGCTGCTGCACCACTGTAACATTACCATGCCAATGCAATGCCCACCAAGGCCACACATCCCTGGTGTGCCAATGCTACATGTGTCGTGGCTGAGGGCCCAGTTTAAATATAGAGCTAACTGCAAGGGTAAGCATAGAGCTGGCTGGATGCCACAAAGGAAAACAATTTTAAATCGTTGAGCATAACATTTGCATAGAAGAACCCTTTTACATATTATGCCGAATGAAGCAGTTGGTAGAATTGTGCCACTTCCAACTGGATGTCTGAACACATGCACAACTCAATTAATACTTGAACTGGCATAGAGGCAATTCACCATGCATATCAGTACGCCCCTTCACTAGAAATCTGTAGCAGAAAGAGATACTGTGTGTTTTATTCTCCCAGCCTACCCATTTCTTCTTCAAAAGTAACCCAGGTTCGTTCATTTGTTCCTTTTCCAATGTTATGTATTCCATCAAGTTTCAGCAGTGCCCTTCCACTTTGTACATCAGACAAACAGATCGGTCCCTATACAAACAAGCAAATGGATATAAATCTGACATTAAAAATCCAGTGGAAGAACACTTTAATCTTCCAGGACATTCCATTGCTGACCTAAGAGTGGTAGCCCTCAAAGAGAGACGTTTCAAGGGGAGATTACAATATAAGTTTACTGAACTTGAGTTCATTCACAAATTCAGAACAATTGGCCTAGGGATATGAGAGTCTTAGTAAAGTAAAGGTAAAAGTTCCCTTGCTCGAAAGCCAGTCGAATCCGACTCTAGGGTTGCGGTGCTCATCTCCGTTTCAAAGCCGAAGAGCCAGCACTGTCCGAAGACGTTTCCATGGTCATGTGGCCGGCATGACTAAACACCAAGGCACACAGAATGCTGTTACCTTCCTACCAAAGTAGTACCTATTTATCTACTTGCAATTTCTTGCTTTTGAACTGCTAGGTTGGCAGGAGCTGGAACTAGAGACGGGAGCTCACTCCATCATGCGGCACTCTCAGGTCCTGAACTGCTGAACTACTGACCTTCCACAGCCTGCAGTTCAGCGTCTTAACCACTTGAGCCACCGCAGCTCCTTTTATGAGAGTCTTATCTCACTACAAATGCTAATTTTCTGCCCCCAAAACATATCCCCTCTGGTCTAATCAAGCTGATTACAATGTGCATTGTACCTCTGCATCTTGATTTCCTTCTTTGCATCCTTTCTCACCTTCTGACTGTGGTACAAGGGCTCAGGGCTCTCCATTCCTACTAGTATCTGATTAAAGGATCTCTGACTCTCCAAAAAAAACCCTTCTACCCTGGAAATCTTGTTGGTCTTTGAGGAGCTGCTGCACTCAAAATCTTGATTTTCTACAGCAGACCATCATGGCTACCTACCTGAAAATAATCTAGTTTCACATGTCAGGATACAACTGCAGACAGGCAGGTTGCTTCTTGTAACTTATGTACAACATGTCTCACAATGAGGCCCTTGTTTTTGTTTGAATATAGTCTCAGATATTGTCACAGAAGACTATGGATGAGATCTATAGAACTCTCATTCAAATCCTTTTTTAAAAAAAATAATTTTATTTTCATTTTCTTATCGTTACATACAACTACACCAATTACACCGTTTACATATAAGTTAGAGTCTTATACATCCGTTAAATTCTCTATCCATTTATATACTTTTAGCCACCTTTTGTTATGTACCTTTTCATTTTTATTTTGTACCATCAAACTCAGGTCATCTAGCTGTGCTAGTTCTAGTACTTTCAGTATTAGTTCTTCTCTTGAGGGTATTATATCTAATTTCCAAGTTTTTGCCAGTATTAATCGGGCTGCAGTTATTATATAAGATACTAAGTAGGTTTCCTGTTGGGTGTATCCATTCAGTATTATATTTAACAAGTACATTTCTGGTCTTAGTGGGACAGGTTTTATCCAAAATTCCTGAAATCATCTTTCACACCATTCTCCAATATCCTTGTATCTTATCGCATTTCCACCATAAGTGATAAAAGGTCCCTATATTAGCTTTACATTTCCAACATTGTCTAGAATAACCCGGGTAACATTTAGCTAATTTATCTGGGGACCAGTACCACCTATAGAACATTTTGTATACATTCTCTTTATACGTAATAGCTCTCCAACTGACTTCCAGATCTTATTCCACTGCTCAATCCCTACATTTTCACCCAAATCTTTCATCCAGGAAACCATCACTGGTTTAATGATCTCATCCTGTTCGTATTCATCCAACAGAAAACTATATAATTTTTGTATAAGTTTATCATTTGACGATAACCAAATCTTATCCAATTCATTGTTTTGATCCTCAGATCCCCTTAACGTATCTTTTTGGAATCTGTCTCGCAGCATTATCTGTTCCTATGAAGATAGGTTATTTTCCCTTGCTAATTTTTCCTCTGATTTTAGTTTATTGTGCCTATTTAACAGTGTTTGATAACTTTCTTTCTTGCTTATTGATAGTAGTGTTGGTATTATAAATGCCTCGAGAGGGGAGACCCATCTTGGAGTTTTTCTATACCATCTCTCTTTTATGCTAGTCCAAATTTTGTTCAATGCACCTCTTAACGTATGTCTACCAAAGTTTGAATGAACTCTCATTCAAATCCAAGGCCTTTAGTGAGCCTAGTGAAATTTTGGAAGGGTTTATTTTATTTTTTTGTCTTTGACCAGCAGATTCCTCCTATATGGTTTTTGTAGATCTATCCAAATTTTTAACAGTTTTTCATGAGGCACGGGATTACTGGTGTTCAAGGAAGATGATTCTAATAGTGCTTTAAGTATATGGAACAAGTTGTATGGTCCTTCAGACCCTGGTCAATTATAACATTGAAAATAAGTGATGACACTAGTTGTCCTAAATCACCAGTATTTAAAGAGCTGTAATGGATTTTCAAATAAAATGAATAGCAACATACATGGAAAAGATAGATAAGAATGATTAATGATCCAATTCTTACCTTTACCTACACTGCCATCTGCAGGGCAATACTCTCTCCTACATCAGGACTATATATTCAGCATAGTGCTGCAAGTGTTCTTTTTAACCTTTAGAGATTTAAATCTTTTATGCTTTGATCTCTAAACTACTGTACAAAAACATAGATTGACACCACAGTATTTAGCAACAATGTTCATAGTCTGTCAAGGGAATCAAAAGTATGTAAATTCATAATAAATTTTCACCTTAATCTTTCACTTGACTCTTTGGAATCAGTACACAGTTTTGCTTTAACTTAAATTACTTACCTAAGTCCATGCTCGACTTCCTGAGCAATTCTCTTGCAATTGTAACTTTTGGCAAAAACTGTGATACAAATTACAGCCACAACACCAGGGAAGTATATTCATATTTTATAAAATGTTAAGAACCAGATTTTCTTGGAACAAGAGATACTTCTCAAATGTCTTGGTACTGTTTGCCATTATACAATAGTTCTTCCTTTAGGTTATAAAGCAAGGAGGAAGAGTGGTTTATGGACTGCCTTCTATTTATCAGTTTTGCCATTATACAGGGTTTTTTTTTTCTCCCCATGGATGTTTCTATTAGAAGAGATTTACAGTTTTACTTCAGGTACGCTAAATTGCTCTAGTTTAAATCACCAACTCAACCTGTTAAAAATTGCAACACAGATAGAAGACAAAAATTAAGTATGTAATTCCATTTGCTAATATTTGTACATAATGCTCTGGTTCCTAGATCTCAGTGAGAAAAATTGTTTACGTCTCCAATCTATTCCAAAGTATTTTAGCACAAGCGCTGGTGGATATTCAGATATGTTCTCATCATTCTAACAGAGATGGCTGGAACTGTGTATGTAGACTGTGCACAGAATGACATTCAAAGCCTTCTTGAATGCAAACTCTCCTGTTCAGCCCCCAAATCCAGGAGTAGCTTAGCTTTGTTTGTTTTTTTGTAAATACAGTTTATTATTGGATATATTTCATGATCATACAATTTAAACAAGCCAATACATATCCATTTTCTTTTACCTCACCCCCCAAACAAGGCTTCCCGCACTGCTCCAACCCCTTAATGTCTCTCTTATTCTGTTACAATTACTTCTAAACTTATTTTCTCTTACTAACGGTAACAATTCAAAAGTCTAACTCTCTTTCAATTTCTTCTTAATAGCTATCAAAACAAATCAAACCACGTTTAACATCCCAATTTTTCAACAAATATTCTTGAAAGTCTTTCCAGTCTTCAAAAAAAGTTTCATCTTCTTCGTTGTTTAACTTTCTTGTTAATTTGTCAATTTCTGCCATAAACAGCATCTTTTTAATCCATTCCCATGTTTCAGGTACTTTGTCTTGCTTCCAATATTGAGCAAAAGTCAATCTGGCTGCTGTAATTAAGTACCATAGTAATGTTCTCTTGGTTACATTTATTTCTTCCATTTTAAGACCTAACAATAACATCTGTGGGTCTTTCTTAAAAGTACATTTCAAAAATTTTTGTATCTCATTGTGGATCTCAGTCCAATAACTTACAGCTTTATCACATGTCCACCACATATGGTAAAAGGACCCTTCATTTTTCTTACATTTCCAACATTTGTTAGACATGCTTTCATTTATAATAGCAATTTTTTTTGGAGTCATATACCATCTATACATCATTTTAAAGCAATTCTCTTTAACATTTACACAAGTTGAAATTTTCATTGACTTTTTCCACAAATATTCCCAAGATGACATGGATATTTCATTGTTGGAGTAGCTTAGCTTTGTAATTCAGGACACAAAAGGAAAAGGGAGCAGATAGGACAGTAGGAAAAAAAGATAGAACTGGTGCATGGCTAGAAAAGTATACCTTTATAAACCTAAAGAGATCCACTATCATGAGAGTCAGTACTATTTTAACTCTGTTACAAGACTCCGTACAGATATCATAAAGCTTTATTATTTCAAATTAAAAAGTCATTTTACTAGCCCATGAAATCAATCTAGTAGCCCACTCTTTCCACATGGCATGAAAACTGCAGTACTCTACAGGAGGTCCAAGTGGGATCCTTTTGTTGATGCAATGTCGGTTCACCCCCTTCCAGACCTGAAAGTTGGCTGGACTAGACCATAGTCAGCAGTGGCTAGACAATAGCAACACAATGAATGTCTAAAATTTAAACAATCGAAATAGCAAAAGCAGCAATTAAACTGACAAACAATTAAAACAGTAATTTGAACAGAAATTAAGACAGCAAGCTAAAAATGATAAGGAAATAGCAGACAGTTAAGAATTCTATTCACTGGGGAACAATATACAGACTCAACTAAAGCCAGGCAAAATAAAAATTACTCGGCCCAGCACCCAACAATAGGTATGTTCAGTACCAGGCAGGAACAGAGGGGGAGGGAATTCCATTGTCAAAGGGTCACAACACAGAAGGCCTCATGGTCACCCACCTCCATTCTGAAGGTGTGGAGAAGTGAAACATGTAGATATGAATGGAATGCCCAGGAAGATTGATGCAGGGCATGGCCAGCTCGCCCACTCGCCTAGAGTGTGCCGGCTGCAGGGGCGCCAAAGTGCACCCCGCCCCACCCCCCGCGTGAAAAGCCCCTCACCGCCGCCAGGGAAGAGCACCCCGGCGGGGCTCAGGAGGCAGCAGAGGAGCTTGCCTGCCCACCCTCCCCCTTGGGGGGGGGAGAGGAGGCGGGGGCAGCCGCCGCCAGCAAAGAACACGAGGCCTTCCCCAAGAGCGGCACCGAGGACCTCTTGGCGGAGCCAGGGAGGCAGGCAGGGAGGCCGTCGGCTGGCTGGCTGGCTGGGCTGGGCTCTCGCTCCCTCTTCCCTCTCCGCACAAGCCTGGATGGACAGAGGGATGGGGGCGCACGGGCCAAGGGGGGCACATGAACGCAGGCGGGTGGGTAGGCGTGCATGGCTTGACCTGTTTACAGCTGTGGATCCGGGGGCCCTCAGCCAGCAAGGGGGGGGGAGGAGGGCTTTGCGAGCGGTGGCAGAGGAAGAGGAGGTGGGGGGAATGCCCCTCTTGCCTGCCTGCCACCCTCTTCCAGGGAGAAACTTACATAACTCAGCGGCAAGGGGAGCTGGGAGGTGTAGTCCTGTGCGGGTGGTGGGGAAGTGCTCTTAAAGGGGAAGTGGAAGGCAGAGGGGTGGGGGTGGGTTAGGTGGTGAGTCCCCCGGGGCGGGGGGGGCCTCACGGGCTTGGAAAGGAGGGTAGGGGGGTGCCTCTCGGTGGGACTGAGCTCCGGAGCTCCGCATCCCACAACCCTCCAAATCTCGAAAGCGGCGCTGGTCTAGAATCCAGCACTTCTTCTAACCCTGACCCCTGCTCCCGCTAAGCTGAGTTAGTGTGAGCCTGCTCACCAGGTTTTTTTAGGCCTCCGGCTCATGCATTTTTGCCTTCACTCCAGGGCCAACTCATTGATGCAGCGCTCGCAACTGCAATGCCGGCCGCTCCCAAAGCTGGACTGTTGTTGCTCACAAGAAGTGAGCGGTGACTCCCGAAAGCTCCTACCCTGCTGATCTGCCTCCTCCAGGCCCTGCCTGGATCTGGAATCTCTTTTTTTCTTTCACAGGAAGTTGGAACTGCCAAATTAATTATATTCCCAGGCTTAGTGGTTATGAGCTCACAAGCTATAGTGTGATTCTAGCAGGAGTGTAGTGAAGTTAAGTCACTCAACATTTTTTTAAAAGATTGCTATTAGCAGGACCACCCATTGACTGGTAGTAGGTAAAGACTAGCAGCAAGACTTTTGGTTTTGGCGACTTACTGGCGGGTGTGCTCCATCGAGCTCCGATGAGAGCGGCCCATAATCACGACAAACGGGAGGGATCCCGGACAATTTCGCCCCCCAGAGCCCTCAGAGGGGGCTCATAGCCTGGGGCATGAGGGGTGCCTCTTCCAAGGCAATGGCCGAGGAATCGAGGCTCCTCTTTGCCGAAACAGGTCCCACCGCTGCGAGACCAGTAATGGAGACAGAGGTGCACACCAGAGTGAGCAAGCAAGTGATCCAGCACTTAGACACTTTCCCTACCTTTCAGAAGCATGAGTGTATTCACTACTATAAGACATGATGATAGCAGTGATTTGTGCATAGAAGAAAGGTCTACTAATGGCTCTTAGCCATGCAAGAGTGGATTGGGACATTAAAGCAGGCCAAGAGCAAGCTGAGCTGAGCAGTCCTTGTAGGGCTGAGAGTCCTGCAGGGGCTATGGTGTTGATGACAGAGGACATGGGCTTGTCTGCCTTATGCTTCCATGACTCTGGTCTGCAGCAGTGTGGGAGGAGGCAATGAGTGAATCTATGCCAGTCCTCACTGCTGCTGGCTGGGTTCCAGTTCAGCAGCTCCTATGGCTGCCTCCTGGTTGCCAGTGGATGTCTAGGGACCTTTTCCATTGAGCTAACACACCAATCCATCCCTGCAGCCATGTCCAAAAGGCAGCATCTGATTGAGCACCAGATGTTGGGCACAAGCAACATGGGAAGCTTGTCTTCTTAAAGCCCCGCTTGTGAGTTTCCCAAGCTGACCACTATTGGAAACAGATGCTGGACTGGCTGGACCTTGGGTATAATCCATCGAGGCAATTCTTATGTTCTATAATGTGGACCATTTTACCATTATGAAAGATTTAACAATGTAAAACTTTGCTTCATTTAAAATATTATTTAAAAATTCAGAATTAATATTTGATATATTTATTAAAAACATTTCCCCCACCAAAATATACTAGTGGAGAAAGTATTGGTTTTTAGCATAATACCTTATGCTTGTTTAATTCAT
Organism: Gekko gecko; assembly: GCA_029375565.1. Taxonomy (NCBI): domain Eukaryota; kingdom Metazoa; phylum Chordata; class Lepidosauria; order Squamata; family Gekkonidae; genus Gekko; species Gekko gecko. The sequence continues at coordinate 102,115,312 of JAPDNY010000003.1, read as the reverse complement.
AATTTTTTCACTCCTAAACAAGAGAGATTCTTTAAAATGTTCTCGGCACCCAATGGGCTTGATTGAGTTACAGTTTTGCACTTTTAATTCTCATTCTTCAGTGAGTTAACTGGAAGCCTCTCGGCATGTTTACTTAGGAGGAAGCCCTGTTGAAAGAATGGGACCTACTTCTGAGTAAATAAGCCTAGAATTGGCCTGCACATAACTTCCATTGAAATCAATTAGACAAAGGTCTTTAATCATGGATGTAACTTGCCTTGCATTAGAACATCTTCACACAATGCTTTAAATATACCTTACAACCTCTCTTGTGCAATTTGTGTGCCAATTTGTTAATGACAAATACAAAGCAGTACCGAGTCATTTTGAAATCAGAAGTACCTATGCCCTTGGGTTTTCTTGGAAGAAAACATGGCAGATGAACCAGTTCCAGACAAGATTCAAGTTCCAGCCTTATGTTCTACTTCTTTTATTAGGAAAGATGTCTCCAGTACATGAGGCTTGAATCAGTGAGGTCTAGATAAAAGGAACTAGCTCTTACATAAAATTGCTGTTTAGGTTTAAGCATACAATCTCTCCGTTTAATTTTGTTTAGTATAAAACTGTATTGTCATGTCCCATTTATATATTTGGGGGTAGATAGGGACAATCTAAATATCATTAAAGGACAGCAATGCTGGAGCTGGCATAATAATCTAGAACTTGTAAAATCTGAAATAGTAATTTCCAAAACAAAGGACAGCAAATTGCCCTCTTAATTAATAAATTGGATATGGGCAGATTATAGCTTACAGGTGATCTATACAATATAGCTCAGCAAGCTGAATCTGTGAATTATGGCCTCCCAAGTGATTGACAATGCCCCTATTTTTCCCAGTCTTAATCAGGCAATAAAACCAGGAAGTTTATCAAGCCCCTAATGAGCACCATTTGAGATACATGTATTTTTCTTTCCATCTGAGCAGTTGTGACTTAATTTTGTGAGTAGAAGCGCATTGATTGGGTGGCACAAACAGAAAATAAAAAGGAAATTACTGTTAGAAACAAATTTTAAGAGTGTTAGAAATCAGAGGAATGGTGATCAGGCTTTCCCCTTGAAACCTCATTAAACTTAGCACAGGGTTCTTAGCATCAAGCCTCAGATATGCCAGGAAAGATAGAGACCAGAGATCTAGCATTCAAAATCCAAACCTACAGCTTTACTGAATATAATGCAGTGTGAATCAATTTCCTCATGATATATGCTCAGGGTTTTTTTTGTAGAAAAAGCCCAGCAGGAACTCATTAGCATAAAAGGCCACACCCAACAGCAGAAACTCACTAGCATATTAGGCCACCCCCCCATGTCTTCCCTTGGCTTGCCCGGGCGCCCCACGGCTGCAGGTAGCCTGGGCAAGCCAGCCCTTGGAGGCGAGGGGAGGTAGTTTAAACTGCCTTCCCTTGGCTTGCCCGGGTGCCCCGTGGCTGTGGGGAGCCTGGGCAAGCCCTCCCTTGAAGGGAAAGCAGTTTAAACTGCCTTCCCTTGGCTTGCTCGGGAGCCCCACAGCTGTGGGGAGCCCAGGCAAGCCAGCCCTTGGACAGGCCAGAGAAGGCATTTAAATGCCTCCCCAATCCTTCCAGGCCCCCCCCCTGGGAGTCACGAGGTAGGGGTCACTTTCCAAGCCTCCCCTTCTGTAGCCATGCACACAGAGGTTTTGGCTGTAGTAGCTGTGGCCAATTCTGAAGCCAGCCGGAACTTCGTTCCTGTGTGTTCCTGCCCCAAAATAGCCCTGTATATACTCATCTTCCCTGGGGGTTTCCAAGCTTGGAGAAGAACAGGAGAAATCTAATAAAGGAGATTTCTGTTAAAAATCCAAAAGGGGCTGGCCAAGCTTGAAGTATCAGTGCTGACTGGTCTGGTCAGGAGAGAAGATCTTCAAGGGACATCTGCCCCACCTCAGGAGTCTCTAGATTTCGTAGTCCATTGTTCTTTCTCCTTTCAGTCTTCACCTCTTGTCAGGGGAGTCTTGCCAAATATAGATAGAACACTATGTCAGGGACAGTGACGCTTTGTATTCTTGGTGCTTGGAGGGCAACAGTGGGAGGGGTTCTGGAGTTCTTGAACTGTTGGTGGACCTCCTGATGGCACCTGGGTTTTGGCCACTGTGTGACCCAGAATATTGAACTAGATGGATCATTGGCCTGATCCAACATGGCTTCTCTTATGTTCTTAAAGTCATCTCGGTGTCTTGGTTTCAGATCCTGAGGTCTTGGCTTACAGCCTGAAGACCTGGTGGGATGATCTTGAATCACAGACCTTCTGGAGTTTTTTGTTGACTTGTGTCTTTGTTCATGGCTTAGTTGCTTCTCCTTCTCTCCAAGAGGGAGCTGACAATGGCATTTTCTAGGGGCAGAGGTCATTCAGGGACTTTCCAATTGGTGGTCTTCTCCACTGCTGTCTTCTAGCCTTGGTATTCATCCCTCCCATACATTTATTCTTCTTCATTCTCTCTGGGCCCTACCTGGGCAAGTGCTTTATTTATAGGTTTAATTATGGGATGTAGGTTGCAGCCCCCTGCCCCCAGCCATATGAGTTCATTTTCAAGCTGCCTGCTTCACACTTTTATTTGTTGCAACATTTTCTTTCTCCTCAAAAGAAAACCATGCAAGTGGCATTTCCCCCTGCCTGCTGCATGATATAAAATTACATTCCCTACTTCTGTTTTTACATGATCTGCTGCTCTTGGCTTGTAAAATATTTCTAAGCTGCAACATTTGTTAGCTAAAAGTTATAAATCCCCATAAAATCAATATTTTATATCAGACTTTGCTAGTCTTTGAATTATGACACAAATAGCAAGTCTTTGGGCAAAGACTAATATTAACATTCAGTGTTTAATATTCAATTATTTTAAAGTAAGGGTTTACCAGCAATTTTATTCATTCATCCATCTTTGAAATTTGCATCCAAAAGTTAGAACCAGTTTGGTGTAGTGGTTAAGACTCTAATGTGGAGAACCATGTTCAGTTCACCACTCCTCCACATGAATTCAGCTAAGTGACCTTGGGTCGGTCACAGTTCTCTTAGACCAAAACCAAACCTAGCTCACCACAAAAAGAGATAGAGTTTCAGGCTGCCAGACAATCTTCGGATCTCCTGGCTATACTACACCCACTGCCATATGATAATTGTTATTATTTATCCAAAAGTTGTAAGCAAGGTTTAACTATACAAATGTTACCCAGGCCCCTGAAACAGAATGGGATATCTTTTAGCTGATTTCAGTAACAATCCAATACTTGTTTGGAAATGTATAATGTAATCCTGTCCTAAATTTTGGTTCCACAACATTCTATGCTTGCCATAATTGATTTGGCTCAAGAACTGGCAGTCAGAAGACACTGGCCAGGGCTGACTGGCTGCTTCGCAAAGTCCCGCCGACATCAGTCCCGGTCAGAGGTTTCAGCTCAGTCTGCTCCAGTCCTCAGACAGGAGAGGACCGTCTGGAGTGTGAGCGCAGGGACAGGCCTTCAAGGCTGAGGCAAGTGAGAGAAGCCCTTTTCCACCCCCCCACACCATCCCCTGGGCCTTCTATGAGAGGACTAGGCCCAGAGAAGCCCTTTTCCGCCCCCCCACGCCATCCCCTGGGCCTTCTATGGGGCACTAGGCCCAGAGAAGGCCTTTTCCTGCCCCCCCAAGCCATCCCCTGGGCCTTCTATGGGCGACTAGGCCAAGAGAAGGCCTTTTCCGTCCCCCCACACGTCATCCCCTGGGCCTTCTATGAGGGCACTAGGCCCAGAGAAGCCCTTTTCCGTCCGCCACATGCCATCCCCTGGGCCTTCTATGGGGCACTAGGCCCAGAGAAGGCCTTTTCCGCTCCCCACACCATCCCCTGGGCCTTCTATGAGGGGACTAGACCCAGAGAAGCCCT